>FXXK01000143.1:410954-560847 GCA_900184695.1 Betula pendula | reverse complement strand
CAGATAAACATAGTACAAAGCTATAAAATTACATAGTCATAGGTTTGGACAAAAGTATCTTAACAATTAAAGAACAATTTATGACTTCAACTTTCGTTGACCCATGAGCAGATGTGCACCAAGCAGACTAGATCTGAGATATCGTAAACCTAAATTCTCACCCTCTTATTTTTCGGCTGTGAGAGATAGTCTTCCATATCGATCTATACCTCTTTGGCCTTAAAAGTTAGGAGAGAAATATCTACACATAGGACGGGACAAACAAAAACAAGAAAAAATAAATAATATAAAATAAAGGCACCAAGCAGATCCACTGACGAAAGGTGGGACGAACGAGGAGGTTAACCGGCGAAAACAGATTTAGGGTTGAGAGCTGTAAGAGGTGGAGGAAGCCGTCCATCATGGAGTGGATGAGAGGTCAATAAAGTTGCTGTGTGGGGATAAAACCTTCAAAAAGGCTAAAAGTGCCTCCGAAGAGGCCGAAAAAAAAAGGAAAAAGAAGAAAATAGAGAATAGAGGGGGAGGGAGGAGAGGGAAGGATTCTCCCTCCTCCCAAGACAACCAAAGGAGTTTGTCTATAGAAAGNAAAGCTATGTTAGGTTTCGTAAAAAATTTTGTCCTTTTGATTATATTGGTTGTAAACATTCACTTTCAAAATTCAAATAACCTGGGAACATGGCCACATCTACACGTTAATGTCCCAAAAAAGCTACTAACCCTTGCTCAACCCTTGGTCTCTTCGATGGCCAAAAGGATGTTGACCTTCCCTAAAGAATTATTATATACGCTCTTCTTCAAAGGCCAAAATGACATTAACTTTCCCTATAATTATTATATATTAGAGACCACCTTAGGAAATGGGGAGCCTTCATTGGGCACGTGGCACCCAAAACTTCTATACATGGAAAGTGGGGTTGGCACCTCACTTTATTTTATTTTATTTTTTTCTATTCCACTTTATTTTAAATTTATGATATAATGGAGACCACTTTAGGAAATGGGGGCCTTCCATTGGGCACGTGGCACCCAAAATTCAATACGAGGAAAGTGGGATTGCCGCCTCAATTTATTTTAAATCCCATCATCTCCTACACCTGTTGGCTTAATTTATCATTTGATAACAACAAACAGGAATCCACAATAGTGGGTGGAGAAAAGAATGATGAACCAGCTTTCTTAGTTTCCTTTCCTTTGAGCATTATTTTTTTTGCATGAGTTATCACCCTTCTGCAAAAGTTTTGACCAAGACTTTACTAGTTAGATTTGCATATGATGTCCTGCCCAAATCATGTCTATTCAAGCTTTCTATGTAGTTGACATAATCTATAGAAATGAGAATAGGAGATTAGTGGTGAGAAATACCACTCGGCCATGGGCCCCCTCGAGGCCTTTTAATTCGAGCTCATTAGGGGTCCGCTTGCTCGCAGGATAGGCCAAACATCATAACAGTTCAAGAAGCAGAAGTTTAATTGACAGATTGTTTCATGAGGATTTACTAATCATTCAATTATCGAATAGCGGGATGGCGTCACCATCTGAGGGCGCTTAATTGATGGTGACCTAGGCGGAACTAGAACTTTTAGTATGGGAGGGGAAGGGGGGCGGGGGCATGGAATTTAAAAATTTAAAAAAAATTGAGGGAAGAAAATTAATATTTAAAGGTCTATTTTATATAATAAATTTTTTTTAAAAAAAAGTGTTTTTAAGTGATTTTTTTAGTTTTTTAAGCAATTTGTAATTTTTTTTGGGAGCCTCCGCCCCTGTGGTGACCTGACTGAGGGGTTACATATATGGGAAGCCGACTATACTAAGAAAGTGTTATATCTTAACAATCTTGCCTATTCTGGGTCCGGCATCTCAAAAGGAAAGATTAGCCCTATAAGAAAGGGGTTCAATGAGGGAACTTAGAAGAAAAGATCGCTGCGAAGATCCATCACATTCTATGTTAGACCCTTAACCTTCGATGCCTCCCAGAGCGAGCCTATTTGCCTTATTTATGACCACCCTATAATGGAAATCAAAGGCCTAAGTCTAAAGTATACATGCACTTCACCCTTCTTCTCTTAATCTCTTGCCCTTCATAAAATTATCTCGTTGACTTAAGCATCGAAATGTCTTCTAGCAGTATCCTCCAACGAATCACCCGTGTCTGTTTTTTATTGTCTTTGGAGGTACACTTCACTGGAGGTCGGTGGTGCGGTCAATTACATCAGCAAAGATGAACTGGTTCCTCTTATTACTCTTTGATCCATATTTCCTCTCTTTACCTATAATCATGTCCACCTAATACATATTTTATGATCTGTCTATGAGTGGGAGTTCGATGGTAGCTCCTAATCCCTCCAATAAAGCTGAAACACCAGGCACGTCTCTTGTCATTCATAGGTGACAACGCACTATAAAAACCTCTCACTTTGATTTGTTGGGCTTTCCAAATTTATGGGTTTTAGTACATTTTAATAAATGTTATTATATTCCAATGGTCCCAAGCTAATTTTCTCTTGTGATTATTTCTATAAATAGACGGCTTCCTCTCTGCATTTCTTACTTGCACCTGGTCTTTCCCCAATTGTCCCAACAATGAACACTTTACTGAGGATGTTTCTTGTGCTCATTTTACTTTCCCACGTGTCAGCATACAATGCTTGCCCAAAATGTGGGAGCCTTGAAGTTCCCTACCCACTTAGCACTGATGACAACTGTGGAGACTCTATGTACAGAGTCTACTGCAACAATGGTGTTCTTGAGTTCTTGTCAGCAGGAGGATTTTACTACAAGATCCTCAGCATTAACCCATGTGCTTACAAGCTTGTTATAAGCCCGCCGCCAATACAGAAGGACACGTGTTATTCATCTGATTTCAGTTCGGATGGATTAAGGTTGGACCAGAACATGCCCTTCAACATATCTACACATAACACTGTGATGCTCCTGAATTGCACTGAAAATCTTTTAAGGTCGCCTCTGAATTGTTCTTCGAGCAGCTTTTGCAGGCTGTTTGAGGAGAAGGTGGAGGAGGCAAGTGCGTGTAGAAATACCCTTTGCTGCCATTATTTGAAGGATTCTGCCATGACTTCTCATATGATTAGGGTGAGGGATGGTGGGTGCAGTGCTTATACCTCTGTGGTGGATCTCAAGCTTGGAGCTTCTATGGATACTTGGAACTATGGCATTGAGCTGCAATGGGTGCCCCCCAATTAAAAAACTTGTTTGCTTTGTTTGCTTGTTTCCACTTGTTCTGTCTGAGTAGTCGTCTTTAGTTAACTGCATGAATTTCCCTTCCTCTCTTTTCATGTATTTTGAATAATTATAATGTTATAATTATGCATTGGATGTTTAATTTATATGCTAAATCACTCCTAATCCAGCCACCAATGCTTGGCTTTAACCG
Organism: Betula pendula; assembly: GCA_900184695.1. Classification (NCBI taxonomy): domain Eukaryota; kingdom Viridiplantae; phylum Streptophyta; class Magnoliopsida; order Fagales; family Betulaceae; genus Betula; species Betula pendula. Next base: position 557,456 of record FXXK01000143.1, on the reverse strand, counting down.
CTAACTGCTTTTATTTTTTATTTTTTTTTAACCGGAGATCTCATGTGCATAAATGAACGGTATTGATTGCAAGATTGAAAGAGAATTCTAGTTATTAGTTTTTTTTTACTGGAAGCAATTTCGACCGTTTTATTTTTACACGAGAAGAATATATAGGCTCATGTAGCTGGGTAATATTATCAACAAATTTAGGAGTGGACCAAATTTTCATAGATATGGTTAGGAGTGTACAAGTGGGAGCGGTTATTAATCGAAAATAATTGGATAACCGGAAAACCATAAATAACTGCAACCGAATAACCGATTAGGCCGGTTGTGTGTGATTATTAATTTGGAAAAAACGGTTTTAATCGGGTACCGGATAACACGTTTTCTTCTATATATATATATATAATTTTCTCAAAACATCTTGAGAAACTATGCTCACAAAAGTTTAAATAGCCTTTTTATAAAAGTAAAAGGTGAAAAAATGTTTAATATTTGATATAGGACAAATTCTTTGTTTTTTTTCTTTTCTCTCCTTCCTTCTTTCTTTCTCTCTTCTCTTTTTTGTCTCTCTCTCTCTCTCAAGATGCAAGGGAGCCTTGCAGCAATGGAGGGAGGGAAGAAAGAAAAAAAAAAAAAAAAAAAAGAATATGAATTTATCCCATATTGACAATATGAACAAACTTTTTTCACCTCTTACGTTTATAAAAATGCTACTTAGACTTTTGTGGGCATAACTTCTCAAGATGCCCTTAAGAAAATCATTTATAAAATTAGTTTTTAAATTATTATTATATATATATATATATATAAGAAGTGATTAAAAATAAAATTTTTTGTGACCCATAACATTAAAACCGGTTACCGATTATTAGAAACCGCAACCGAGACTCTACTTGAGGTTGTTAAAAATTAAAAAAAAAAAATTGAAAATCTCGATTGTAATTGCTGTTATTGTCTAATAACCACAACTCCAACCGATTATACACCCCAAAATATGGCCAGGAATTTGACTTGCTGTGAAAACATTTTACCGAGGTCATCAAACATCAAGGCCGGCAATTCTCTTTGACTCTCATCCACAGGTAACCGTGATATCAATGTTTTTTATAAAAATAAAAAAAAAAAATTAATTAATTATCACTTCCAATACCCTCCTTGACCAGTGGGCTGCAATTCTCAACAAGCCCAATAATTCCTCACGAACATGAGGTGGGCCAGAGTTGGGCCATCTGGCTATTACGACGATTCCGCCCAAGCTATCAAGCTCTGCAAGGAATTCCCTTTCATCCCAAGAGAAGGTCTGTCTGTAAATAGAAGTGCATCCAATCATTGCTATTTGACTAATTTTATGTGCCTTTTTTTTCTTTTCTTTTCTTTTTTTCTGAGGTCTCAATATTAGCTAACAAGAAAATCCAATTTCCACAAAAGCAAACAGAAAAGGATCTAATAAAATGTACTTGGACTTAATGTCAAGAGGTTCATTCATGCAGCTTCTCCAAATTGAGCCCTCATGAGTCATGAGCATCTACAAACTTTTGAAAAAAGATTGCAGACTATCGCATGCTTTTCTTTTGTTATTATTTGACTTTTTTCAAATCATTCTTCTTGGAGATATCCTTGAGAAGAACATTTCTTTTCTTTTCTTTTTTTCTTTCTGCTTTTCTCTATTACCCTTTCAAACTTGTCATTTAGACTTCTCCCTCTGATCTCTTAATCCAAGGGTAACCAAAACTTCCAACATCAGCTGTAATATTTTTACTTTATGCATGCCTCCTAACATCTATCCAACTAGAATGAACCCCAAATCCAAAAGTCATGATTAGCTAATAATGTTACTATTCACACCTATTGACATAAAATATTTTAAGTGGATTCTTATATCAACCACTTAAAAAATACATGTAAAACATATAACATAACTGGTGAAAAATATGTGTACGTTTTTTTTTTTTTTCAAACTCATCACGTAAACTTCATTTTTTTTTTTTTTTTTGGAAATCACTTAGGCTCCCAAATTTTAGCCCATTTTGACATGTCTCTCAATTTAGATTTTTTTTTTATATATTATAATTTTTTTATTTTTAAAAAAGGGATATTTTAGAAATTTTAACAGGAAATTTAACGGGAATCCGGACTGAAGGAGGTAAAATGAGAAAAGTTAAAAGTTCAAGGTACTAAAGTGAGAGCAAAAAAAGTTTCAGATGGGTATCAAAATGGGCTAAAGTTCAAAAGGTGCAATAAAGTAGGATCAAATAATGATAACGAATAATTCGGATGACAATTAAAATAAATAGGACCTTCATATAAAGATGATTCAATCATTCCTAATAAAGAGTCTTGAAAATTCAAATGTCTTGCATCTCAGAGATTCTCCAAGCAAATAAGGTCAAAAGAAGTCATCATTATGTCCACTCATCATAGTTCACAAGAAGGATTCTTTATTTATAACTATGGTAACTCGAGCAAACCATTGATTTTGTTGTTCCATTCTGGTGGAATTGAACCAATGTAGATAATTAAAGACTTATTCTTTGTTTCCATATATTCTTTGTGGGTATACTAAGTATGTTCCATTCCTGCAAGTTTCTTTCAACATTCATCATATTTATTTCTTAGTGAAATTTTTACTCTTTTTTTTTTTTTTTCAAAAAAAGTGCATTGCTATTTGCTGATTACTAGAAGATATGCTCAACTGGAAATAGTGTGAGTGCCACACCATGAACAAATATTAACCATGTATAATCAAATCATAAGAGAATAAAAGAATGTTGAAACAACCGGGTTCCAGTTGATGCGGTTTCACGATGATAAGGAGAAGAAGTTGTGCTCCAAGTCAGTCCTTGTTTATAAAGAACAGCCAATATTTGTCAACACCTTACTTTGTATGATGCGTGCAGCATTTTCAATAAGGCCAGTTTGTTTTGATGCACAATGATTTTCGTTAGAAAATAATTTTAAAAAAATTAATTTCAGAAAAATAATTTTCATTGAAAACATTTTTTAGTGTTTGGCACGTACGAAAAATCGCAAATATTTTTTATATTTTCAACCAATCATATTAACCAATAAAAAATAAAAAATTTTTTTTTAATGCACAATTTAAAAATATTAATATAAATTGTCATGGGCGGATCCCGATCAGGTCTTGACAAAGTTTCCGCCAAGTCCCAGTGATGTTTCGGGTAGGTCCTGACAATATTTCAAATGGGCCTCGACAATATCTCAAGCGAGTCTCAGCGATGTCTCAATCGAGTCCTAACGATGTCTCGAGTGAGTTTCAAAAATGTTTAAGGGTAAGTCCCGATGATGTCCCAGGCAGGTCCCAACGATGTCTTGGTCGGGTCCTAACGATGTCTCAGGCAGGTCTCGAAAATATCTCAGGCTGGTCCTAGCGATGTTCTGGACAGGTCTCGACTAGATCCGGACAATGTCTCAGGCAAGTCTCAACGATATCCCGATCGGGTCCCGGCGATATCTCGAAAGTGATCCGATAGTGTTCCAGGTAAGTCCCGACTAGATTTTAACAGGGTCTAGTGGTGTTTTAACTGTGGTCGGACAATTTAATAATGTGAGGTTCGAACTCAAAAAATGGTTTATAATTTTAAAAATAGGAAATTATTTTACAAAAATTAAAAACGATTTTTCGATTAAACTGAAAATGATTTATGTTGACTATTATTTTACATCCCATCAAATACTAGAAAATACGAAAAATTATTTGACGTCGAAACAAACAGGTCTAAAGTATCGTCNAGAAAACAAATGAACAGTAAAAACACATCAGACATAACTACAAGAAGAAAACGCAGCGGCAACATAACTTATCATTACGCAATCTTTGTTTTACTTACAAATTCAAGCTGTTAGTAACCAAACTATCACAAACATATCTAATAGATAGCATGTCCGTCCTGTGTCAGTCATCAGTCCAACAGCTGAGCACAAACAGATTTGACACAAACTTTTCACAATCTCCAAAACACCTACCCTCTGTATCTCTACCTCATTTCTTACACACATCTAATAACAATTTCGAAGAGGAAAACCAAGCATGCTCACACTGCCAGAGAAAAAATATATATCAACATTTACTAATTTACCAGATATATTACTATGAGGTCACTGTGGGTCTGCTCGCCTTTTTCCTTCCATGGCATCTTTCTTCTTCCGACATTTAGTGCAGAGGAAGGGGCCTTCCCATGGTTTTGATGCTGGTGAGAAGAAAGGCCCTGAATTTACTGATAATCCATCACCAGGGGATTGATCCACTTGGCAGACTGCACACCGGACAAGCCCAGAGTTTGCATTCAGAGGATAATCCTTACCTAGCCTGCATTTCCATTGAGACGAAGAGGAACTAAGGACGACACCAAGATGACAGAACCTAAGACCCCCTAGTTATTTATTTTAAACATGCAGCCACATCATTAAAGTCAAGGATAATATAACCTACATTATCGAACAATAGGAAGAAGTAATTTGGCCTTGATTTGACTAATGATGTCTATCAAGCCATCTGCTTAATAGCCATACAATCAACTATGGGAGAAAATTGCATGTGACCATGTACTCAACAGGTTCTGGATTCAAATATATATATATATATATATATATATATTTGCAGCAGGAGCATCCAATAAGACAGCTCAATATCCTGCTCTATGAACTGTCGCAAATGAGTTCTACAACCATGATGGTAGCATAGCTTAGCAATGTTAAATTAGGAACACCAATAAATACCTTTCTGCAAGCATTGCAGAACCCTCTTCAAACAACTCCTCCACAGCCCCAACAGCCGAACGCTTACTTGTTGATTTGTTCATAGAATTCTGATATTTCTTCCCAAAGACTAGGGAACTGAACATGTTCTGTTTCTTCCTTGGTGTTGGCGGTAAAACAGGATGGTCACATGGGATAATGTCGACAACAAGGCAGGTTGTATCATCCTTCAGGCCCCTTGACCTCAGAGCCTCCTAAATAATGGAACAATTTTTTTTTATTTTATTTTTATAAGTAACAATGGAACAAATAAGCATTAAGCCACACAAAGTTAAATTTAAGTATCATACTGGACTTGAAAGAAGAATTCCATTCTAGACATCACCTTCACAACAAGCTTTGCAGCAAGCTCTGCAGGTAAACCTCGACAAGACTTGGCAGCCATATCAGAAGATAAAGCATCCCATATACCATCAGAAGCAATTATAAGTCTTCCTCCTGCATTTGAAAGCTAAACAACCAGAAAAAGGTTTTTCAACTTCAGAATGCATTACCAAATATGCAAATAAAACCATCACCAATAACACATAATGAGCTCACTTTCACTTGCTTAACATGAGGTACTGGGACAATGAATTCTCCAACATCCGTGTCACCAATTGACCTAGAAAGGCATAATCCGCCAGGCCAGCAGCGGAGGGGGCCAACCTATGAACCATATACAGATTGCCAGTAAGATAGGAGAATGGCATATAATGCATAAGAGCTTTTTGCTTCTGCAAGTAGCATGCTGAACATATATAATCAAATTATACCTCGTTTCCCCCAAATACGTTGAGCCTTCCTACTTCACCCCCACTAGCAGTGACACGCTCTCTCTCTTCTGCATTCTCTTCCAGCCTGTGATCAACGGTCAAGAGAGAAACAACACCGCCTTGGGTGTCCAATATGCATCGCGAATCTCCCACAGATGCAACAGTGATAGTCCAACCATCAATCACAACAAATGTAACTGTCGTCCCAGAAGTCTCTCCTGTCATTAATATCCAGATGTAAAATATATGAACCCAAAAGAAAATGCCAAAAATAAAAAACATAAAAATGTAATAACAATTTGGGGTGCTCACCTTTCTGCTGAAATTCTATGTCAGTTTTCACAAAACCTGCAACTAGTGCCCGGGGAAGGGCTTGAAGCCACTCGTCCCTATTGATTCCTTGAGGAATCGCACTTAAAACATTAGCCAATAAATTCTCCTTTGCAAAGATAGCAGCTGATATACCATTATGCCCATCAAAAATCTGCCAAGTAAGAATTCCAGTGGGTATTATAACCATTAGGGAGTTATAGTGATGCTCCACTTGGTCGCTGAGAAAAGGAAGGAACAGATAAGAAACAAAAAGTTTTTATTGTTGAATTGAAATTTCTCACTGTTGAGACTTGAAAACCAAGAACTCTATTCAACAGAACCAACTTCAACCAGAAACTTGGTTTTGAAATTCACATAATCTTTTCTCAGTTTTTCTTAGTAACCAGATGAATGGTATTTAATTATCACTTAAGAGTTCATGAGTTTATATATGCATATGGAAAGGAAATAATACCGCAAAAACTGAAAATGATGTCGACGGATTCCCAGGAACCCACTGGCAATCAGTTTTTATTAGGAAGTAATCCTCTCCTTTCTTTGCCAAAGCTGCCTGTCCATACTTCACGAAAGGTTTCTCAACCTTCTCATTCCTAAGCTCACGACCAATCAGAGTCGCGAGTGGAATAAGAGGGGGCATCATCCTCGACACTTCCACTTGGCTCATCTTAGTCTACGTTTCAGCATTTCCAACACCCCAATGCCAAAAAACCTAAACATCAAAAACAATCATTTAGATTGTATTCCTCAACTTCATCACTTAGATCACACACAGGCATTAGAATATGCACGTACCTCAACCCAATGATCTAACACTTCCATGCATGAAAGTTACTACCATATTATTTTAAATTAAGTACCAAATAAAACTACAACTTGCAATTTAATCAAAAATTTCTCACATAATTTCTCATACCCAAACCGAAAATACAAAGCAGGCAATTATTCCGTACTAATCTAAATATCCTAAAGTACCATTTCAGTAATCAGAAAAATACATTACACTTAGACAGTAAACAGACATCAAAATAACCCTCGAAATGTACAAAAGAACATCTGAAGCTACCAAATCTATGGGCCTATGGCATTTCTTACCTTCATACAAAACACCAATCAGTCAAACACAATAACCCAAACCCCACATTCCAATACCCAAAAGAAAAAGGAAAAAAAAAACCACATAAAACACACAAATCTCAACCAACTGATCTAATTTCTTCACATACCAACTCAGTACAAATAATCAGTACCATGCCTAAGCAATAAACCTAATGCAAATCAAATAATACAAAATGCGCAAAAAAAAAACAACAAAACTAGCTCATATCAAAAACCTAATCCAACAAGACCAACCCATTCAATCTATTTCAAACAGTTTCACTCAACTAATTTACATATATAACTACCAAAAATCTCCACCAATCGGTCTAATTTTTTCCTACCTTTTTCCCACATTGAGCTAAATTCGAACTAAAAGTGGCAAAAATAGTTTTAAAGATGGGAAAATTACAAGAAATAAGCTAAAAAGCCGTAAACTCACAGTTTTAGCAGTAGATCAGGCCGAGAGGATCGGACATTGAACAGAGCTGCGAGCCCTTCTACAAGGCCTGCATTTCTTGACCTCGATCAGGTGCTCAAAAACCCTGAAAACTTTGTGTGCGCGTGAGAGAGAGAGAGAGGCTCACAGGGTTTTCTGAGATTTGATTAGAAGAGAAATCTAGAGAGAGAGAGTGTGTGTGTGCGAGTGTGTTTTTCTTAGAGAGAGAAAACGCGGAAAAGGCGATGATTTTTTGGACGTAGTCCTATTGATAATGACATTTATGTCCTAATCTTCGTTGTAATGGAGGAAAGGAAAGGAAAGGAAAGGTCGGATCATAGGGTGAAATGACGGAAAGGTCCTTCGGCGGTGGTTTTGTTTTGGCATTTTTATCTATTTTCTTTAAAACAAAAAAAAAAAACAAGACCTACAATTAATCTATAATTTTTTTTTACAATTTGTTAAGACGTTGTTAAGATGTCAATAAATTATAAAAAATATATATATATAAAAGAGTTGTGACTCTTGGGCTTTAAGGTAAGACGTTTTTGTGAGATAATTATTAGTCAGTGTGCTTTTTATGGTGTTGGTTGGTGACATTTCATTGAATTGGAGTTTAATCTAATCAATTTTAGGTCCACGCATCTTTCTTCTTTTTTTTTTTTTTTTTTTTTTTTTTTTAATAAAGAAGTAAAACTGAAGGGTATAAGTAAAAAGATTTTACACAAAATATGTAAATTGTAAACCGATTTTTGTTTGATTGTGTCGTTGTAGCGTCGTATTGTTTAGGTTTGTTTAGATTTGTGATTTTAAAATTCAGTTAAATGTTTGACAAAATTATAGTTTGACTTTTAAAATAGCAGTTTAACTTTTAAAATTATACATTAATTTACAATAAAAAAATTATTCTTTTTAACTGTTAATTTGAAAATATTATAGTATATTTTAATTTTTTTTATAAGAAAAATATAATAAAAAGAATGACAGAGTTTTCTTTCAAACTGGATTGAAAGAATGTCATTCAATCCAATCTATAAAAATGACATTTATCTCTTTAGCATGTGAGATGCACATGTTTTTTTAATAATAGGCACAAAGTTGAAAAAAATTATATTAAAACAACATGTGCATCTCACATACTATTAAAAAAAAAGAAACACATGTCATTTTTATAGATTAAGTTAAAAAAAAATTTCAACCCAATTTTTAAAAAAATAATAATAAAAAAAAAACCTTTGTCTTAAAAAGAATAGTACCCAACTATTTTCCTTAAATTTATGTCAATCCTTTGAATTGCATGAGCCTATATAGTTAAATGGGTGGGTGGGTAAAGTGAGTTAGATGATAGTATTAGTATGGGAAGGGTGATTTTATATGATGTTGACTTATAATAAATCTAAAAGGCCGTCCACAAAAAGGACAACCTCTCCACTCAATATCAGAAAACAGTGCTGTGTCTCGGTTGGCAAATATTAGGTGGATTAAGACAGCATATATTTGATTTGGTGGATTAGGACAAACAGATTGGTAAACAACCTAGACTAACTACGCCAACCATTCTTGTCCTTTTTCCTAACTTTCTTCTTAATCAAGATTTAGAGAGAGAGAGATGTGACAAATGGAACAAATGGATCATGCAACCAGCTCAAACGGGACATGTTTTAGAGAAAAAAAAAAAAGTATCAACAAATCCAAGTTTTTGAAAAGATTATTCTCTTCGAAATATAAAGCTATATTGATTTATGTTCTTTTATTTTTTGATTGTTCACAAATATATTAACAAATAACTCAAAAACACAAAAAAAAAAAAATTCTTTTTTTTTTGTCACATCAAAACACTTACAAAAAAAAAAAAAATCTCCCTAAAACATGTGCAGAACGTACTAGTTTTGGGGAATATAATAAATTGGCCCACTAAAATGCAGAATTAATTTGGGTCAACTATATATCATTCTCATCGGGAGTATAAATCTATTTGAAAAATAAATGATAAAAGAAACTAATATTGGATTTGATTATAACCAAAAAAAAAAAAAAAGTCAAAACAATTAGTGGCAATAAGGTTGTGTATTCGTATGTTTTGCTTGTCTTACAGTTTTTCATAAATAATTTGCAATGATTACGCTCGTTACGTAGCAAGTGGAACTTGGAAAGTCCAATTGTCTTAAATAGTTTTACTTGTATATGGAGTTGACGTTTTTTATTTTCATCTTTCCTTCCTAAATAGTTATTGATGACTTGCACGATTTCTTTTTGATTAATGATGACATGCATGATTTATAATCAAGCTTTCTTTTTATCCCAAATAATCATCATTCATTCTCACACCTCATCTTTCCCTAAAAAGAAGGGACCCCTGTAATCACTTTAAATTAGAGGCCATTCCATTTGAGTGATAAATATTTATCACTATCAAACATATGTAGAGATTCAAATATACCTCCCAAAAAAAAAAAAAGAGATTCAAATATATAAAGTTCGTAAAACACATTTTTAAATAAAATTACAAAAAAAAAGTGTCTTATTTAAAAATTTATATTTTCAAAGAATAGGTAACAATGATACATTATTAAAAATATACAATTTTAAAAATTAGATTATAATTTTATATAATATTTAATTGTATTTTTAAAATTGGGTTTTCTATTAACTGGGTTTAAAAGAAAAAAATTTCAAATAGCATTTTTTAATTAATTAATTGACATAACTCAAAATGTCCCCTTTTTTTATTATTTTGGTTAGAGAGAGAGAACATTTTGGTAGTACTGTCATGAAAAGCGTCAAAGCGGTTACTGACGTGGCCATGTGCTTTCGGGGCCCACTTTAACATATAGCCAGTGATTTGAAGGGGGTCTGGACCCAGCTGGAAAGGTTGGTTGTTTCATGCCTACCCAAGTGGTTTTTAAGTGGATGTCTGTGGGGGCAAAACTTAATTGCTAAAATGAATAGCTGGTGTAGCCAAACAAGTGTACTATCTATGCCCGTAATAGACACCTGTCCAAAGGGGCCTCAACTCACAAGCTTGTTAATTTATTTTATTTTTGTACGTACAAGCTCGTTAATCGTTATGGTGAGATCTCCTTTAATCTTTTGAGCTTTGCCCTTTGTCCCCATAATACCGAACCATAATAACAAGATTAAAAGCAACAAATCTTGTTTCTAACCTGTGTTTATAAGAACTCTTTTTTAAAATTTTTTTACTAATAAACTCGAATCAATCCAACTTTAGTCTCTTTTTAAAAAAAAAAAAAAATGATCCAGTTCCTTTTTTATTTTTATGCAATTCTAGGCTTCTAGCTTTTGAAGTTTGAACAATGCAGATAAAGAGTCTTGCAGATACAATATACATTATTTTCTTTAATAAAGCAGGTCAATTGAGTTTCATAATGATTTTTAACATGCTAACATTATGCACTTTTCATTACTAGGAATTCCAAGGGTTTATGATATCGGTTGCCTGGAACTAGATGTATTTTTTTCTCGGGAAAAATACAGTTTACTCCCCCTCCCCTCCAAAAAAAAAAAATCACCACTTTGACATTCTAGCCTCTAAAATTTAAAAAGTGATACTCAAACTCCACAAACTATTAAACTATGACAATTTAACCTATACTTTATTTTTTTTTCCTTCTGTCTGGATATAAATTAAGTCACTTGCGACACTCGTAAATTTTTAGCCACCAAACTACCAAAAATGTCCTAGGGTAAAGTGTTAATCAAAAAAGGGTTAAACACAAAATAAAAATGTAATAAGTCGTTGATTTACGCTTATATTTTTTTCACCTATAAAATATCTTTGTTTTGCATTCGATCAATCTTTAAAAGTTGGTTCATGAAGGCCCAGAAAAGAGGATTTAATGGATGACTTTGTTAGGTTAATCTTTGTGGCCAACCCAAAAATGATGGACTATATGCAAGCTCATCCTTGAGGCTTGCAATTTTGATGGACCTTAAGTTATTTCCATTTATGATGTATTTGCTCTCGCTATTATACTTGATGTGTAACTTTAGAAATCTAGATTTGGTGACTAATCTATGACCGAAATATTTAATGTTATCATTTTTTCGCTAAGTTATGTTATGATGCTTTTCGTATCTTGCTCGAGTTAATTATTTATGTAACTTAGTCTGTGGCTATAGTGTTGAGAAAAAAAGAAAAGAAAAAGAGATGTATATTCCACTACTTTGTTCTTTGATCAAGGGATCTATCTATGCAACATAATCACACACTCAAGGAGAAACATTCACCTTCGGGTGTTCCACCGGTTGGTTGAGTCTGAACCACCATTGTTGAAGATGCGCTAGCAAACCTCTAGTGGGCACAACACCAAGAACATGCCACTCCTCCCCCCTCCCATCTACTAACCCAAAGCCACATGAAATCCCAACCCCATCTCTCTCTCTCTCTCTCTCGGGGAAGACGCAGAGCAAGAGAAGACAGAAATAAACAATACGTCGGTGAAAAGAGGAAGGAGAAAATCGTTAAAAGAGAGAGAGACGATTAAATAATGAATATGTTGATATACAGTGTATGGCGTAATACTGTTCAACAATGAAACCAAAATTCATTTTGGCTAATAGATGAAAAGGTATTTTAAGAATTTTGAAATGCATAATCGGATGGTAGTGCTCAAAGCCTGCCTATTTAAATGACTAGAGTGTGTGTTTTTGTTTGTTTCTTATCTTTCCATTTGTAAATACCAAATTCCCAATTACACGGCACTTGAAAACAGACAAGCAACAGAGAAAAAAGGCGAAATGGAAGTCAAGATGTACACGTGTACAGCTGTACTCCATTTTTCTCACTTTGCATATTTTTCTTTCTTCCTTTTTTTATTTAATTTTATTTCTATTATGCAACATTTGAAACCAAAAAAGAAAGAAAGAAAGAAAGACTCAATATTAACACAGAACACATGAAAATCAACAAGGTGGGAACGCCATAATATCATGATCACCACCAGAGAAACTCAGGCAACTGGAACTATGGCCACTTCAATATAGGAGACCTCTCTCTCTCTCTCTCTCTCTCTCTCCAACTACATAATAAATACAAAAAAAGAAAAAAAGAATCATATAGCAACTCTTCAATACCCCCCATTAGCAGTATTCTCACTTGGGATTCCCACCTCTCCGCTTTCCATCAGCTGGAATGGCCTGCCTTCCAGGCTTGTACAAAGGCTGACTAACCCCATTGGGTGGTTTGATCCGTGATGGAGAAGGATTCAGTGATGGAATTGATGACCTTGTTACAAACACATAATTCAAAAGATGATGTTAGACAAAGATCAAATGGAACTTATGTAATGGCAAGCCTTAGTGTAACTAGTGTAAGTTTTCTAGCATGTAAAGGGAAGAATTATAGCAAAGAAAATTTCTGAATATATAGAAGAGGAAGAACTATAGTAAAATATAAGCAAGAACACATGCAGGGTTACCTTGATTCCTGGCTCTTTACTGGCTTCATATTTGTTTTCTTTGCTTTTGACCCCAACCCACTGGGAATTTTGGTGCCTTTAGGAAGATTCAGTTGCCAAAGCATGTCTGGCTCTGAGGAATCACTATTTGCAGCCTCATGCTCATCAGAGTCATCAGTGGCCGTTTCATACCGGCCGCTAATTACATCATAATCCGGGCTCTCTTTTCTGTTTGCTGTTAGTTCAGGGTGTATTTTTGTAGGAACTGGAAGATAACTCTGACCAAAAATTTCAGCCAATTGTCTGTTGTCCACTTCCCAATGTCCCATTGGATTTTCATCTCTACTTGCAGTGTCATGTTTTTTCACCATGATCTTATCAACCCATTCGCCAGAAAGCGAGTCCTTGTCTTCCTCCTTTCTATTCAGTCCAGGGCTTCCAATAGGTAGCCAGGGAGGTGAATTCATCAACATATCTTGGAGATCTAAGCTACGCCTTTTTGGCTTTAGTTCAGAGTGATTCCGACCCTGGAAGCCAAATAATGTTGTTCAGAAATGAGTCAACTTTGCGCATTATCATCACATTTGAGATGAGTTTATTTCACTAATGTACTTGGTCACTAAAGGTTTCAACAAATAATGTTGTTTTAAATCTGTCCTCATCATCTTCTGGCCAAGTGCAATTGATAGAACATGGTAAGCCCATCTTCCTCATGACTATATTCTAAAATGACACCAAATTTCCTTGGACTTAATTCTTTTTCTTTTTTGTGATGACTTAGTTCTGCCTCAACTGGTATAGAATATAAAACAAAATTTCATCTTGAAATGCTGGCAACTACCTTAATTACAACTTTCTAAAATTTATACCTCTAAGTTACCAACATCTTCCATTGGTTGCCTACGACCCCCAGGGAGATCTCCAACACTTCTCCAACTGGGATGGGAAGGAGAAGAACCGCATGACTTCATTTTCACTCTTTCTGGGCTGCTAGATCGAACATGTTGAGGTCTCTCTCTTTCCCCCTCCTTCCTTGCTAAGGCTGCTTTAAGGCTAGCAATCTAAAAAAGAGAAAGTAAACAAGAAACCATTATTTTTCTACACATTTATTGAAGCATAAACGACATAAGTGAGTCAAAGCTTTGCAAATTTATTATGCAGTTAGAAAGGATAAAGGTAAAACTAATAGGTAGCCTCAAAAAGAGAGGAGGCACTTTTCATGCAAAACAAACAACAACATGAAGAGTAAAACCTGTTCTTTAAGCTCTTTCACATCGGTACCATCTTTGTTAACCCGAGCAGCACCGAGCTCGACGGTGGAAACCCTTTCAGCAAATTTGAGTGTACTGATTGTTTCTCCAACAGCATCGGGCTCAGGACTAATGTGAACAAACATGAGTGTCTTCGCCTGCCCACCTGATGGATTCAAAGGACCAACAACTTAGCAACAGGGAAGATTGCAGTGGAAAAATGGAAGAGAATATCTTTAAGAGAGAACTTTACCAAGTGAATCTTGAAGCAGCTGTGTGAGTTTGCTGTTCCTATAAGGAACATGTGAATTCTTTTGTGCAAGAGAGGAAATAACATCTCCTAAAGCAGAAAGAGATTTGTTAATATGTTGTGCCTCCTTTAATCTATCTCCAGTCACTTCAGATTTGTCAACTCTTTCACTCCCTGCCAGGTCAACCAGATGCATACAGCCACGAAGAATAGATCCGGATGTCAGGTCTCTTCCTTGAACATGAACTGTAAGGCAGCTGGAAATGGATTCCATATAGAAGTATCCATTTACACATAGGAAATAATTATTAAAAGGAAAATTTTGAAAAGAAAAAAATGAACTACTATAAAACTTTTAAGACAAAATTAGCTATACCTGTGAGAACGACTACTTCGATCATTCATGGCTGTAGCCCCCACTGCACGATTCTTATGCCCAAGATTCATCAAATTTATAACATCAGATGTTGACGATACAGGTACCAGGTTTGCTTCAGGTACATTGATTCCATTTTGAGAACTGTTATGAATTTCTAATGTACTTAGGAGTCAAGAAAACATATAGGAGTTAGAGGTGCAGAACAAGCAATAATAATAATATAAAGGAATAAACTAGTGACACGAAGGATATCTTTTGTTGAAACCATCTGTCACAAGGAGATCCCTAACTTGCTCATTGTAAATTTCAAGCATCTGTACAGAAATATCATAGGAAATAAGGTCTTTCCTCTGTTCTGAGAGAAGAAACAGATCACCCAATGCTCTGTAATTTACACCTAGGCCTTCCTCTGTAAGCTCTTTGGGTCCACTCTGGGTTGGTAGATAAGATAAATCAATAAAACTAATATAAATAACTCAAAGCCTTATTGTGAAAGAAATTATCAACAGTCTGATTCCAATGATAACATGCTGCATCACTTACCATAGTAAAAGTTTTCCCTGATCCTGTTTGGCCATAAGCAAATATACAAACATTATAACCATCAAGAACAGACCGAATCAGAGGCTGGGTGTCTAAAAATACCTCCTCTGCAAAGAAAGGAAAGCAGCAGTAGATAAGGAAATTTGACAAAAAGGAAAAATTAAGAAAAAAAAATAAAAGAAGACCAACCTTGGCTTGCAGAAGGACCAAATACTTTGTTAAAAGTGAATGACTTCCGTCCCTCTTTGCTATATTTTGAAGGGGCAATAATCGTAATATTTCCTTCCCCTATGTGACCCACAGCACTCAAACCGTTTGGTTGCCCAGGTAGGAAAGGCCTCACTCGGCAGTATACCCTAATATTTCCTAATCAAACATAATAAACATGACCTTAAGATCTTGTTGAGCAACTTAAATAATTTTTATTGATTGAATTCATAAACTTAGAATTTCATAAACCATTTGAAATGTCACCTTTCAGATCCTGCACTTGATTGTATAACTTGCGGTTTTCTTCAAGAACTCTCTGGTATCCGGAAGCAGCATTAGCTAGACCATGTAGGTGCTTACCTATGAAGGGAAGTTAATGATATCATTCCTACTTTAATAACTTTATAGAACCCTAAAAAAATTGATTTAAATGTGTACCTAGATTGTTGAATTCCTCCTGGTACTTCATCTGCAAAAACTTCATGCCTGATTTAGTACTATGAAGAATATGTTTCAGTTCCTACAGGATATCAACATCAAAGTCACTAATTGAATGAGATAACAGATTTGCTTCCAGCAAGTTTGATACTACAGCAATTTACCAGAATATCTCTTTGTTGTTGTCCAACCAACTTATGCTGATTTGAAAATTGACTTTTCAATCCCTCGTCAAGATCACACTTCCCATCATAACATTCCTCTTCTCTATCTTGTGTGGCAGGTTTCTCTTTCATCTTAATCATAGTGAAAGAAAAAGGTCACCCATTTGAGCTCAATACACAAAAGCAATCATAAATATTATCAACTTGCTTGTGAAAAATAAATTCTGAATGCCACAAGTAAATCACTCGCATTTTAAACCTTCTATGACGAATGTGAATACCTTTATATCATCACCAGAAGTCGTTTCCGAAAGAGGATTGTCAATGTCAGATATTACCAGATCTTTCACTGTTGTTTTCATCTGTCAGGTTACCAGAAAAATCAAAGTCACTGAGAATGAGCTTAAAATTATCCTTCTATAGCAAGAACATGATTTCTGTACAAGCATAAGTAGAAAGTGGGAGCCTCAAGGCAGCGATGATCTTTGTCAGAAAAACATTTTAGTATGAAAAAACAGATGCTTACCAGTTCATTTTGGCTTGCTAAGCGGCGCTCGAACTCCTCTATGACTTTATTAAGCATAGTTTCCACAATCTGTGACAGGCAAGAAAGTCAGTTGTTGCTCTAAAGTAATGATTAAAAATTAGATATGATCAGTTATAACATAGACTTGGGCCAAACAAGAATGAACATGTAGGGTAATATTGTGAGACATAAGACATTATTGGATAAATGCTGCACTCAAATGGTTAGTGTAAGCCAACTGGGAAAATTTATGGTCTAAACTACATCCATGGTAGGAGTCGGTGACTGTAATAATAACTTCCAAACCCACCTGCTTACTTACTCTACAGGATCATAAACAGTCTCTTCAAAATCTATTTTATATAAGGAAAATTCATAACAAAGAAAGCACAAGAACACTTACAATTGGAATTTCTTCTTGCTTCTTATCAGAAAGAACTTCACGGACTAGCATATTTACCCAACGAGATGAACCCTGCAGATCAGAATACAAATAAGATTTTAGGCGTCATTCTACTTTGACAAACAAAAAGTGGAAAAAGAAAAAGCAAACAGAAATACAAACCTCACTAACTGCTTCATTGAGGTCAGGACCGAGATCACTGTATGAAGATAGATCACTACACAAACTCTCACTCGATGATAAGGTCCTTGAGAAAGAATTCATGAATGGTTCTGAATTTTTCCGTACAAAGGGTTTCCCACAGGTAGGTGGTTTCAAACTTCCACCAAGTTTCCATGATCCAAGCCCACCTCCTTGTTTCCAGTCACTATATGATTTGAGTGCTAAAATACAGTTTACAACCCTTGCTGATTTTCCTCCCTGTAAAGTCAGAAGATTAAAACAATGTAATGCCAGATTGAATACTCACGGAAATTCATGCCTTTATTCTGCACCATATTGGTTCATCATCAACCCAAAAATAATTGTTTTCTCACTAGAAGTCAGATTTTTTTTTTTTTCCCAGTAAATCAGAGAAAGGAGGAGGAGGCGTATGGAATCTGTGGAGGAAGCCCATTATACAGATTTTCCTATTTATGTTAAATAAATTACAAGACACACCTGTTCCAAATCGGAGGCTTCAAAGGTAGGAAGTCCCAAATCTTCCACAGCTACAAGGAAATTTCTAACATTTTCAAAGTACTGGTACGCAGATAGCGCTGCCCCATCAGGAATAATTACAGAATCACACGGGCCCTCAACCACCTAAATTAGTCAATAAACATCATCAAAACAACAAGTAAAATTGCTGAAAGGAAAATAAAAACCTTGCTGAAGCATACCTTTGGCACAGCTGCAGGATGAACTTTGTTAAGAGCATTGCAAAGGATTATTCCACTTCGCAATCCGAGCCTGAAATCTTCTTCCGAAGGCTCGGCTGGTAAGTCTTTACCCCCAACAACTCCAACCATCTTTCTGAGCCATCCGGCTGCTTCGTATCTTCTCAAGGCTGCAAAACGATGTCGCATATCTCAAGCTAAGCGAAGCCACATTTCACCAACTAACATGGAAATAAAGGTTACAGCAGAATTCATGTTTTGATTTCAGAAATCATTTCCAAACTCGTTGGAGGCTTGGAGCGTAAAGCAATCAAAAGATAAGCTTTCTGAAATTTACGGATTTGAGCTGGGACCTCGAATTATGATTCTAACTCCAATATCACAATTCCATGCAACCAAATGTTCATATTTTCTCCAAGACAAATTCCAAAAATTCTTGGGAATGAGAAATTGCCAAGGAAAATGAAAAATACTAATCCTATGACAATGATAATAAGGAAAATGACATTATATGACAATGTAAAATCATATCAAAATTCCGACATTTTCTGTAAATTCAAAACATTTTACGTACCATTGTCTCAAAATGAATATCACATCACATAATTCGTCAAATTTTATAACAGAACCCCACCAAGTTAATTGCTATCATTACCAACACATTCAAAACAAACGACATTACCAAAGTTTCAATTGTCAAAACCCACATGTATTAGATTGTCATAAATTTTTTTTTGCAAAATCCACTGGACAAATCCAAAAAAGAAATCAAGAAATGCTTCCTCTGCTTATCAAAGAAACCAGAACTCAAAATTCAATCAATCTTTTTAGAAAAGTAAATGCAGAAAGAATTTAAGAAATGATTGATCATACAAGCTTCCCCTGCCTTCCTTGAAGCCAAGCCCCTATCGCTCAATCGGGTACCATGTTGTTGAAGAACATCTTCAATCAAAGAAGCTACAGAGAAAGGCAAAACTTGCTCTGTTTCCATTGTCACATACACACCCCCAATGAACCCAGAAAAATCTGACGGTTAAAAGCACCCGAAATTCAAAATTCAAATCCAACCCATTATTTCGAAGACGCCAATTCCTCCAAACCCAGCTTTGGTCCAACAAATTATATTGAAATTAACAAAAAAAATTCAGATTATGTGCTTCAATATAAAGAAAGTTTAATTTGATTGAATTCTCAGGGAATGAGAAAACAAATACTACGGTTTTGAAGAGAACATCTATATAGAGAGAGAAAGATTCTGGAAAGAGAAGATTAAGAGAGAGAATGGGTTGAATTTTCTCGCTCTTTCTCACACTTTCTCTCTGTTTCTCTCTCAGCTTTCTTGCTTTTTCTCCCCTGTATCTATATCGGTTGAAAAAGGTAAACCGAACCTGGCTCCGAGCCTCTCGGTATGGATTTTAGTCACTTGACGGTTTATATTCTTCCGGGTGAAAATAAAAACACCAAAAAAAACGCAATTTTTTTTTTTATATATATTTTTCTTTTAATTTTCTTAAAAACAATTCTTTCAATTTTCTTTCAATTTAATCATATCTATAGCCAGGTATATTTTTGCCTTTCAACAACTCTAATATAAACATTTTTTGGTAAAACAGAGGCCACGCGGCGAAATTTGGTTGCTTCATGTTCAATTTTTGTTGGTTATGGCCTCTAAAATTTGGCTAATGAATCGGAAGCTTCCATTTGACGAGTTTGTTCATTTCAACGAAATTTTAGATATGGCCTCCGACTAAATTCTTCTTTTGTCAAAATTCTCTTATTTCTTCGACTTTAATTTGGATACCTTCCACATCATCCATTTTACAATCTAAAAATAAATAGGAGGCACATCATTGAATTCCACCATCAAATCAAGCCTTGTATCAATTTGGTGATTTTTGGTTTATTGCTAAAATAAAAAAATAAAATCACATATTTGAGATTTTTCTTTTTTTTATAATTTTGGACAATATATTAGAAACTCTTTAGATGTGGGTTCGAGTTCTTTTGATAGGGTTGATGTTGCTAAGAGTGTAATTGATGGCTACTTCCTATTAAAAATGTATATAATTCTCATGTGCAGTTTTAATAGAGCATGTAATTATTATATGTATTTTAGATATATGACAGTTTAATAGACTAAATTTAAAAAAAAAATCATCTGACCCAATTTAGAGAAAAACATTATTTGTATGTGCAAGAAAATAAGCTTATCTTTAGCTCAATTCACTTGCAAACCCTCAAAATACTTTATTTTCTCTATCATAGCTTGGTTTAAAATATATATATCTAGATGAAAGTAACTTTGGTTTCAAAGTGTATTATTAACTCAATGTCAACTTTATGTCCCATGTTGCAAGCACTCAACAACTACGAGATGTTATTTATGTGTCTTAGCAATTTGTTGAATGAGAAACTCTTTGTAGCCTCTCGAGTTAATAAGTGCACCTTAATTCAATGATCGTTAATGTTAAAGCGGATTTTTCCCCTATTAGATTTAGCAATGAACACCTGCAAAATGAGGAGAGCACCACCAGAGTCCAAACCAACGGAAGAGTCTCCAATAGTTAAGTCAAATAATTTTTTGCAACCGAGACCTAATAGACAATTTTTTTGAGCTATTTGATTCCATACTATTTTTGTGTGAGAATTTTGTGGTGTTTCGCAATGGGTACATAGTCTGTGGAGTGACTATCTAATGGGTAGGTAGTTTTAGACATTTTTGAACTTTTTGATTAAGTATCATTTAGTATTGTATTATACTTAGATTTAACTTTACTTAGGTCGCTTTCAACCTTATTTGTGTAGACAATTCTTTGTCCCTATCAGATTTGAAAGATTACCAAGGTGGATTCCTTATTAATTCTGCCGAATGTGCCTATCCAATCTCTAATTCAAATGCCCTTTTCTTTCCTATATTTTGGCGGAAAGTTTTAGGAAATTATCATTGGATTCCGGTGCCTTTTGTATCCTCACATGGCTTTATCATCCATTTGAAAATGCTCAATGACTCACAAAAAAAAAAGCTCAATGAAAATTATTCATAGCATGATGGATAATTTGTGTAAACAATGGCTGACCTTCCCCATCTGTTTCTTTGTCGATACCTTCATGATACGATAGCAATTCTTCAAATAATATATTGCCAATCCAATCCCTTTGCTTATTTGTAAAGGCTACATGCGACCATGATTAGGAAACTCAACCTCAGAAAACCAAATACAAATACTTAAAAAGGTTAAGATAATCATTAGTACCAACGTACTTGTGAATGAAAGAAACTTCAACTCTTTACTTTATAATTAATAGAAGGATGTAATGTCCTCATGTATTCATCTCCCCTTTGATAGCTTCTTTGAATCCAATATATATATATATATATATATATATATATATTAGAAGTTGCTCATAAAGCACATTAACTTTTTCTTTTTTTTAAATTGGGGTTTTCTAGTTAATTTTGTCGCGTAAGCCATACCTCGGGATAAATACCGAGCATAGAGGCGCAGCCAAAAATCACCAGACTAATTTTTGGCCCAACGCCCCCTGCCACAAGAGCTGTTAAACATTGAGTCGCAAGCTTATGATTCAGGTGACTGGCCCCAAAAGAAGGTAACACTCAAATTTCGAACCTAAAATCATAAAGCACATAACCTTTTTTTGCTCTCAAGAATATGTTACTTATGATTTTTGTTCTCTCTCTCTTTCAGGTTAGCCCCCCGGGGAGATGAAAGAAGGGAAGGGCGGAAAGCGGCTTAATTATCTTTCATTCCTTGCACTTGTCAATCAAAGATGATGGGCGATGGGCAACCAATGAGCATTTCATGGACAGAGTAAGTAGGATATCACATGATATGTGCGCCACCTCATCATTCAGGCCACTACGTACTAACCCCATTTCTTTAAAAAATGCTTATATCTCAAGGTACTAGTCTCACACACAAAATTTTTAACTGTAGGCTTTTCATCCACATTTTTATCTCGCAAAAAAAAAAAAAAATTGGTCTATATAATTTATCTGATTTGTAATTAGCTTCATGCGATCGATATCAAAATGTTTTGAGAGCTTGAAGAACATATAAATCACAAATTACTTTGTGTTGTCAAACTCCATCAAAAATTTTGATTGATTTCATTAATGTGTCACGTCATTTGTAATAAAATTGTGACATGTCACTCATAATAAAAATTTATAGAAATATGTATATATAAAAACTATTAATATATAAAATATATAAAATTAAAACTAATTTTGAAAAAAAAAAAAAAAGTAAGTGCTTTGTCTGGGGATGATTTTGCCATTATTTTTTTCCCTCCAAAAGAATATAGGCCTTAAAGAGATTAAGGCGCTTAATTTCAAGTTTTTCTTTAGGTTTGCTATTTTCCCAAAGCTAGAGAGAGATGCAGTACCATACTGTCCAAACCATTAGTTGATAGTACGCTGCAACATATTATTACTATTTTTGTTAAATTGTAGAGAAATTTCCAAGAATCCAATATTTGTTGTTAAAAAAATTATCTTCCTTTTGGTTTTCCACGTTATTATTAATTTTATTATCATTATTGTCATGTATATATTATCTGCAAGACTACTAACCATGTACAAATTCATTATATTAACAGATAAAAAAAAATCAAAATTTTTTCATACCTTATCAACCCATCAGGAAAAAAGTTTTTTTCTGAAAAATTCTTAATTGAATTTAATATGGCAATGATTCATTTTTTTTTCTCCATATCATTCCCTCGTTCTATCATTTTTTTAAAATTATCATCGACCTGTAAGTCTCATATGAGACTTACAGGTCCGATGATAATTTTAAAAAATAAAAATAAAAAATGTATAGCAATTCTCATTTAATATAGATCCTAAGCAATGTGAATTGATATAAATATGGTTCTTGAACTAATATCAGAAATTTGGATATACTATTTGTTAATATAATGAATTTAGCTTAATTTATTATATTAACATTTTATTTTATCTGTTAATATAATGAATTTGTACATCTCTATAAAATTTAATGAACAGTAATGAATTTTAATTTTATAGAGATGTATAAACGGGATTATGTAATGAATTTAACATTTTAGTATAAGGAAAAGACTTGTGCATCTTCTAGAGATCCTTCTAGAATTTTTTTTTTTAATTTTTTTAATCAAATTGGGCCCACCTCTCAATAAAAGGTGGGCCTCAATTTGATTAAAAAAATTTTAAAAAAAATTTAGAAGGACCTTTAGAAGAACCTCTGAAAGGTGCTCTAGCAAACCCCTAATATTAATATGAGGAGTGCTAGAACATCTACTAGAAATCCTTCTAGGGGATCAACTAGCATTTTTTTTATTTTTTAAATCAAGTGGGGCCCATCTCTTTATTTGAAGAGGTGGGCCCCATTTGATTTAAAATAATAAAAAAAAATACTAATTGATCCCTTAGAAGAATTTTTAGTAGATGTTTAAGCGTTTTCCGTATTAATATAATGAATTAAGCTAAGATGCAGGGTCTTATTGGCAATTAAGCTGGCCTGTCTCCCTCCAACGTTCAAAAATATTCAAACCCATGGTTCGGAGCCAAACCTGAAAGGTTAGGGATTAGGATGATCAATTGAATTTCTGTGTTTCTCCCAAAGATATGGAACTGGGCCCCCCCAAGAAAAGTCCAATTGGTGGGACCCAAAGTACCATGCCGGCATGTGTATTAGTTAAGGGCATGAGGCTGCCGGCCCAAGCCCAGCCATTCCAGCACGTGGGCTCCACTGCCCCGGCTAAAGACCTGCAAAACATGTTGATAAAGAAGGTTAAAGAAAAGGAAAAAAAAGAAACAAAGAGGAATAAGATTGAATCGAAATTTTTTTTGTTGAAGAGAAGAATCAAAGCAAAACTTTACATTAATACTAATTACTTTGTTTTAATATTATGTTTAGGATAGGGAAATTTTTTCTTAATGAGGGTGGACAAAGATTACATGCACCAATAGCTATTACCTTATTGGTTATAGTATTACGTGGACATAAAATTTTTCTAAATTGGATTGAAAAAATTTTCTTTAATTCAATTTATAAATTTGTCATGTATCACTTTAGCATATGAGAAGCTGATAAGGATTCTCTATAATTTTAAAGAAATTGTAAATTTTTAAATTAAACAATTTCAAATTGTTCCTTACATTGAACATCTTGAAAAATTAAACACATTAAAAATCTGACATGTTATCTAAGTAGCTAAAAAAAAATTTCTCCAAAAGACTTATTCTTTACTTTTAAATAAATGTTTTTTTAAAAAAAACAAAACAAAACAAAAGATAACTTTTGACTCAAAACTTTTATCTAATATCGAGAGCAAGAGCCTGATAAAAACACACCTAATTCTCATTGATAAAATACCACCTTTTTAATAGGTGATATTTTTCAAGCCGTTCGATCTTTTTAAAACAAAAAAACAAAAAAAAAAAAAAGGCCTAAATTTTGTAATATGAGAATTTACAATTTCTTTGAAATTGTAGGGGATCCTGAACCATTAGAAGCACGTTTTTTTTTAATAGTCTTGTTAAAAAATCATGTACTTTTCACATGCTAATTAAAAAAGCATGTATTTTTCACATGTTAAAAAAACGCATGACAAGTTTATAAACTGAAATCAAATAAATTCCTCCAATTCAACATAGAGAAAATTTATATCTATATTATAATATAAATAAATAATTTATTTTAGGTGTTTAAAATAATTATGAAATCGATTTTATATCTAAAAGTTTTATATACATTTAATTGAAAGATTCACATTTTTTAAGTCGATCTAAATTTTTTTAGGGAAAACCAAAATTTTGAAGTATAGGAAGAAAAGTTTATCTCACATTGGCTAGATATAAAGATGTCAACATATTTATAAGAAATCAATTTTACTAAACAATAAATTGAGTGATGAAGAAGAGAGCAAACTGCCTGCGTCATGTGACACGTGCAGAGACAATGGGCTTTGGGTGTTGTGAGATGCAGTAAGCACATGCACTGATGCACATCAAGAGCGAAGAACAATTGGGGAGCTATAATTTATTTTGAAAAATAAAGTTTGACTAAAATCTCTTATGGCTCATTCGAACTAGGCATAAAAAGGGAAAACAAATTCAAAAAACCACTTTGCAAACGAGCAATTTTTGAATGTGAATTTTCACTTTTTCATTGATAACAATTTTTGAGCAAAAGCTCTTACAATCAAAAGCTAAAACAATAAGCCACAAGTTTGATAACCAAGTCATAGACAAAGACAAGCAAATATTTATGACATAATCTTCACCGACTGGAAGCGGATGGAGATTGACCGGCGTTGAAAAAGGAAGCATAAGAGCCACAGAATACGGTGGAGGGGCGCAAGACGGGGGAAACTCTCTAAAAGTTTCAGATCTAGTTTTGAAAAACCAAAACCAAAACTTTCAAATAGCAGATTCGGGGCCATAGATGGCAGAGAAGGTAGAATCCAGCCATTAATGGTGGAGAGGACATCGGCAAAACATGTTGTGCTCATCATGTGAAGAAAACGAGGGAATGAGGAAATAGGGAAGAGATCCCTTATCTTCCGGCCGTCACTTTTTTTGATTTTTTTCTCTAGAGCGGCTAGGGTTTTTTTCGCTCTAACTTTTTGGTTTCCGGATTTGGTTGGAAAGGAATTGCAAACGAGCAATTGACTGGGTCTGCAATCACAGAAATTTAAGATGAGATTTTGTTTTTTTTTTTTTAGTGATTTTTAAAATGAGATTTATCTTCATCAAAATCGGTACTGTAGTGGGTCAAACAACAAATAGGTCATAGGTGTTTTGGTGCATAATGAACAATTGAAATATCTTTCTTTTGTTTTTGGTTTTTTGTTTTTTGTTTTTTGTTTTTGGTTTTTTTGTTTCAGATGAGAGAAAAACACTTACCATATTTCTTTAAAAATAACGCAGAGTAACACATGTTACTTACCAAAATAAAGAACTAACAAAGAATAAGATGTTTAAAAAATTACTTTTTTTTTTCTAGGCGTTAAAAAATTTACTTACCAAAGAGAAAACTAGCCTTTTATTTTCTAAATGAATTTCCAGAGCTGAAGTGAGAAATACCCAACAAAACAAAGAGTAATGAATTTACAAAGAGTATTTTCATGTAATTACAATTAATTTCATGGGATTATAAAAATAAAACCCTGATAAATAAATGATAAAAAAACAAAGCATTTCGAAAAAGTGGCACCAAACCAAGAACTACCCAATCATGATAATCTAATCTTCACGACAGTGTCGTACATGAATGACATCTAGGGGTATGTCTTGCCCAATTGAAACATGCCACGTGTTTTTTGCTTCAATGCAAGGCCCTCACTTACCAAAATAAGCATGTTTACGTGTAAAGTTGCATGGCCCCCCTTTCTAAATTAGAATGTAAAATGTCTATCTTGAGGGACACAAATTTTAATTATTGCTTTCACACAATCACACTCAAAACCATATACAATGAATGGGAATTTTGATTGAGATGGGTGGTCGACAACATGTGCATAGCCGTGTTTATCAACATTTGTGGACATAAAGTAATTAAATTTTTAAATTATGTGAGGAGTATTACAATTTTTATTATAATTTTAGCAGAAAGTGACTTGACAATCTATATAACATTTATTATATTAGTCACTAAACAATTAAATTTATTTATTTGTCACGTGAATTTATGAGAAAGTTATAGTAAAACCTGTAATAGCCAAATAATTTTCATTTCTTACTGGCACTTGTGAGCTTGGGGCGATGATTTTGTTTATGTGTATTTAGTCTCAAGAGAATGAATATGTGCTTCAAATAGTGTGTAAAACAAAACTATAAATACAATTTACCCTAGGCTTCGAACAAATAAACCAAAATTCAATCACTTAAGAAACATTAGTAACTAACCATAGATTAGGAAATATATGTATATTATTTGAATTTTGAACTTTGAACTTTGAATTTTGATTAGCTAGATCCTTCGTTTGGTAGAAGGGAAAAGTTTTACTTTTAGAAAAGGGAGTGTCCTTTCCCACCAAATGGCTTGTGAGTTGTGAACAAGATCTAACCAAGTCAAATCAACGTATAGCTGAATCCAAAAGTTGTGTCTATGGGCGTTTTTTTGATAAAAAAAATTAAATTACTCTTCGTCTCAAAAGTTAAGATGGTATAACATGATAAATTTAATATTTTATTACATTTTTTACATGTAAATTTAAATTCTCTCAACACGTAAAATTATAGTTTAAACTTATAACATCTGCTCGTATACTATATTAAATCACTATTTATCTCAAAAGCTTATCAAATTAAATATCGTAAATTCAAACCTTAACTCTCACAATTTTTTCCTCATTTCAATTAAAATATTTCAGACTTTTCTGACCCCACACTTGAGAAAATGGGACTCCTGAAGTCCATGTCAAACCCACAAAACGTGAACAAGACCTAAAGTTTGGGTTTGGTTTGCAAAAATAAAAATAAAATAAAAAATAAAGTCAATGCACTGGGTCCATTGTAACACTTTCTGTTGTCAATGATCTAAATCTAATTTTATTGGTCCCAGTCTAGGTATTATTATCATGATTTATAAGGTTTGCCAAACTAAATAACTGGAGAACCAAAAGAGAAAATATATTATGTATTTCGGTAGTGGGGAAGATCACTGATTACTCAATATTCCTCAAAAAACATACCTTAATTTATGGCTTTATTGTCGCGCATGATCTTTACAGTGTATTATATCTATTGTATTCAAACCATGCCATGAACTAAAAATCCACATCCCAAGCATTTCATGTATCAATTAGGTCTAACCACCCAAGGTGGTGGTCCGGTGGCATTTGGGCTAACTCTTAATAGTCTTTGTGAAAATAATAAACAGACTCCAAATAACACCTAGAAGGGGGTTGAATAGGTGTATATCAAATAAACGCGGAATTTAAAAATGAAGCAACCACACAAAATATTATGAAAGTAATAAAGCGCACAACACAAATATTTTGGTTACGAAGTGGAAACCTTTTGAAGAACTCTTCAAAAGTAAAACCACTCTGGGGCAGCCAAACCCAGGAAATCAATGCACTAGAAGAATGAGAAATTACAAAGGTGTTCATACTTACAAAACCTTTGTGAGAGACACAACTCTTGTACTAGACAAGTGACCCGCTTGCTTGCTACCGCAGTAGTTCTCCCATAACCTCTGGAAAATTCTTCTATTGATCTTCCTTTATCGGAACTCCGATAGGCTTCAAGTGTTGTAAACAAGGATTGTGTGTTACCCAATAAACTCTAAGAGAGGAGCAATATAATTACTCTAAACAAGCCTAAGCCTCTCTTAGCACAAATAAAATAGCCTCTAAACCTTTGAAAATATAGCCTCTAAAGTCCTGAAAATTCGTGCTTAGAAGACCTCTATTTATAGCCTTAAAGATAAAATCCTAGTTCTAATTGGAGAATGATTTCTTCAAAAATTCAAGTCGGCGTCCGTACGTGGTAGTGGCTCGTTCGGACGCATCTAGGTTAAACACAAAAAATACACTGCAAAAATATCATCTCGTCTGTACTGATTGCAGCCGAGATTGCAGACGCGTGCCTCTGAACTTACTCGTCCGTACGGTTTGCGGACGGAATTGCAGAAGAGCGTTTCTGGAATTTTGAAATTACCTCTCGTCCGTACGGCTTGCAGACGAGATTGGAGACGTGCATTTCTGAAATCTTGAAATCACTTCACGTCCGTACGGTTTGCAGACGAGATTGGAGACGTGCATTTCTGGAATCTTGAAATCACTTCACGTCCGTACGGTTTGCAGACGAGATTGGAGACGAGTGAATCTGGAAGCCTTTGCAATCTACTCGTCCGTACTGACTGCGGACGGGATTGGAGACGAGCCATTCTGTCTTGATCTCGTCCGAACTGATTGCGGACGGGATTGGAGACGAGCCTTTCTGTCTTGATCTCGTCCGTACAGACTGCGGACGAATTAGAGACGTGCTCAAGAAAAACTTAAAAAATAAGAGACTTTTAAGAGCAAATTACAATAAAACTTTGACATCGAATTTAGCCAATAAAAACTAACAGTTTGGTGAGTAGAAAGTCTTAAGGTCGAATTCCGAAATAAGAAGCATTTGGGATTATTTTCATAACATCCGCTTAGGTGTTGCTAGTGTTCTCGTTAGGGTTGGGTTCTATGACAACCCGCTTGAAGAAGCACATGCTAGAACCCAACCCGCTTGAAGAAGCACATGCTAGAACCCAACCCGCTTGAAGAAGCACATGCGGTTCCCCACAGTCTAAGCCCCCAGACATGTGCTACTATGGTTGCCCTTATTCCTTTTTTTTTTTATTATTAAAAAAAAAACTTATCAATAATGTTTGGTTCCTCTTTATTAATAAAAAAGAAGGTCTGGGCTACTTTTTACCTTTAGATTTTTGCCATGCCATCATCAAAAATTAAAATATCAAGAGCAACCATATGATAAGATATAGTAGTTCATAAATTATACCAAAAATTATCACGATCTGATGTTGTTATTCCAACTGATTCAAAATCTTTTTCTTTTNTTNTTCTTTTCATTTTTTTTTTAAAAAAGAGAGAATTATTATATATAGGAGTCAAATAAGACCATAATTTGGTTGGTATTCATGATATAGATAACACTTTTGAGGTACATGATATAGATTGCTTACCCGTTAATCGATTTATTTATTTATCAAATCGTCTCTAAATGTTGGATTAGAGAAGTTCAATTGAACTATGCAAGTAAAGTCTCATAGGTTCTCTTAATCTTCCTGGCCAAAAAGATAAAGCTCTGAGACCTCTTTACTGTGCCAGATGATTTGTCAAATTATCATGTTCATTCCCTTTGATGTAATTAGACTAAATATATATAAGAGCCAATCAAATGGAGAGCTTAGTCCTAAAGCTTTGATGTTCTTCTTTAAGGGGCAAAGATTCTACTCTCTGAAATGATAATATCTTTATTCCAATCCTTCCAATATCAATTCCCCCACCCCCCCCAATTGTCACAAAACTATGATGGTCCCCAAACATATGCAATTAGTCGAACAAGTTTTGAATTGGCTAGGCATATGCTGTCATAAACACTGCCAAGTGCCAAATCATTGAATTGGATAACTCTTGGAGCCTATCTGTGGGGTGAAAGGGAGTTGAAGAGTTGTTTCTAGAATAAAGGTGATTCCACCCTTAAAAGATATGTGGATCATATGCATAGAAGATAGAGTTATGATATAATTAGGGGCTAGAAACCCTAATTAGTCTCGGAAAAAACCCAATTAACACAAAGGCATATTTACTAGAAAAACTGTAAAATTTGAAGGATCAATTGCCTTAAAACAGCTATAGCACAACTACAAGCCTACTACATAGCAAGCAACCTGACAACACTACGAAGGACGACTTCCAAGGTGCCTTCCATAAAAAGAGCCACATATCCCCAAAAACAGGTATGCTCTCTACACCCCAAAATTTTTTTTCTATTCCACTTTTCTCTTAGACCACTTTATTCACTTAAGCATCGGAGGTCACTCCAATAGTCTTTCCTTGTTTGCATGAGCCCATCGCCCAGTCCGGGCATGCGAAAATCTGCTTGAGCAGATTTAATGTACCATGACATAGCAATTAGCATCACAATGAGCATAAAGCAAACTATTCTTAAACCCTTTTTTTTTTTTTTTTTGGAGTTATCCTTAAAACCTTTTTACTAAGAACAGAATATGCTCTCTGGATGCAGTCCAGTATGCCTATGTTTCGGGGGTCTCTTGTCTTGTCTTGCTTAACATAAAAGGTAATTATTAGAGCTTTCAATTTTTAGAGTTGTATGATCACATTCATCTACCATGCAAAGAGCTAAGCTGGATGGAGGTAAGCTCTAAGAAACTTTTAACAGTCAGATGGAGTGCATACTGAGGATGCAGGTATTCCTAATGAACCTGCAATGGACCAAAGAGACAGAGAGAAAGAGAGACAACCATAATACTGTTTGAAATTCATTCTGTTTCAAGCACTTTGAGTGCGTTTAGAAAGAGCTCCTAGGAAAAATGACTTATACTAACTTATTTAAGACTTCTTTGAAGACAAATAAGGTTGCTTGCCCCTTTAGTGGACATCCTATAAAGGTGGAACAAACCTGTAGCTTTCTAACCTTATGAACAGGGTTAAATTGAGTAGTCCCCAGAAATATCTAAAGGGCTCCTAGTAAGAACAAAATTCACCTATAGTTCATTTGCATTAATTTACCACTTGAAAATATTTTGGTGCAAGAAGGCATTTACAAACCTCCAGATATATTGACAATAACTTTGAGAATTTTAAATGGACATTAGTCAGTGGAGGAAAAGCAATGCATGCTAGAAGAAATGGAAAAACCAAAAAAGTATTTCGAAGCAGAAATATGGCCTCAAAAAAAAAAAAATCAAACCAAAAATATTAGGAAGTATACACAATGGTGGTTAAGGATGACAATTAATGTTCACGTGTCAGGTTTAAATCGTATCGGGGCATGAGTATAAAACTCTATTGTTCAACCATATAAATCGGCTGATTTAACTAAACAGGTCAGGCCTCTCCACCTTCTCGATAATTTCTTGTTAAATTTGTGATGGGTCTAAATTTCTTGTTAAATTTGTCAAACCCTTACAATGGGCATCTCTTGCACATAGAAGTCCTATTTTTGTGCCAACGTTACAAAATTGTGAATGGGTTATGAGTTAGGTTCCAGTAAACTACAGGACCATATGCAAGTATGCCTCACCATATATAAACCCAATATTAACTTGGAGTTGGAGCAGCATCTCAAGGCAAAGCCCAAACACTGATAGCAATAGGGCTCAAAATTCAGATTTCCATCTTGTGGACTGGATATATTTTATAAACAATAAACTGAAATAGGCCCATTGTCAAGTTGCTCCAAGGCCTCGTGAGATAGATTAAGCAGTCAATTTTTTCCTTTTGAAATGACAATAAAAATCAACTTTTAAACGTAAAACAGATTAAATAATTTTTTTTCCTTTTAAAATATAAGCAATATTATTTAGTAAGTTAGAATGACATAACAATAAAAATTAACATTTAGATTAGCAAGGACTTAAAAACAAAAATTAAAAATTAATTTTTACTGTCACATCATTTTAATTATATAATAATCTACTAAATAGCAATTTTTTTTAAAAAAAATTTAATGGCTAGACTTAACAAAAGAGTCTCCACCCAGCTAAGGTTTTCGGTAGGAAAAGCCCAAAGCTTTTCTTGCACGTGCTTTGTTTAATTTCAAAAGATCATAAAGTGATCCTGCAGCTACTTAGGCTACCTAATTCTTAGCAACCCTAACTTTTTAGCATTTATCTCATCAATAAAACCAAATGATTCCATGGACCATGTCACAATGCCTCCACTAATTGCCATTTATTTTTCTTTCTTTTACCAGCAAAGTGGAGGCAAGAAGAAACCTTATTAACTGTCATTTGTAAATGACGACATAACTGCAAGAATAATGAGAGATTTGTTACAGCTACAAGGAATGCTAGGTTTTATTACAAGAATTAGAGGAGGGGAATGCCATTACTTCGGTTGAGAATTTTGGAAATAAATCACTGCTTTTGAGCTTGGGATAAGGTGAATTATTCATGCCAGCATCTAGTTATAATTGCACCGACATTAAAGCATATAACTGAGGAAACTGGACCAAGTTTGGTCATCTAATTGAAGAAGCTCAAAAATTATTAAACTGTTTGCAAATTTGGAGGGTTAACCATGTCCGATGTAACCTAAATGGTGTGACTCATCGTCTCGCGAATGCAGTTTTAACTATTAGGAAGGAGCAAGTTCTTTTTGAGGATATTTTTTTATTGTATCTTAGATATTATTTTTTTTGAGCGTTGTACTTAAAATTTTTCTATTTATATGAGAATCGCCCAATTTCTTTCTAAAAAACAAAAGACAAATTAATTTCTTCCTCAATTTTTTTTTTTGGTTATTTTTTCAAGGCCTGGTGGGTGTATAGGCTACCACATACATAATTGAAGATAGCCCTCTTTCTTTCCAAATATGTTTAGTGTACAAATTTATGTAACGGTTTAGATTTTATGGAAATGAAAGTTATGTCAATTTTAGTGACTAATATAATAAATTTTATGTTAATTTATAAATGTAATAAGTATTACACGAATTACTACGTCAATTTATAAATTCTATAATAAAAGTGATAGTACTTTTAGCCGCACTCTTCTTGAAGGCTCCCCTCCTATAGTAAAAGTGGAGTTCAACAACAAATCTCGAACTTGTCGACATGTACTTTGGCAGTTAAACTACCTAATCACCACAAAATCAATAATATATTCACTTTAATTTTCACAAACAAGAGACAACCAATGAATTATATAATAATAACCTTTTAAATGGAAGATTTTAATTGGTAGCCTATGTGAGTTTTTCAATACATTTTCTTTCACTCCCCAATCCCCATGTCAAACTAATTTACTCTATTGACAAAAGAAGAAAAAAAAAAGATTATGCCAAAAAAGGAAAGTAAAAAATTTGACCAGTAATTATCAGCACCAAAAGGTAGGAAGCTCAAATCCAATAGAATGACAGTAATGTTGACAGTGAAAAAGAGAAGGGTATTGTATTTTTAGAGTGTGTTGGCATTTGATTTTGTAGGTAAAAAATTCAATTTTAAATTTAATTGAAGAAGAATCGTTTATGATTGCATTTTTTTAAAATTATAATTTAAAAACGTAAAAAGTCTGTGTTCTCAAATCGCTGAAAAATTATACTTTTTTGAAAATTCACAATTTTAAAGGCTAAACTGCAATTTTATCAAACGCTTAATTATGTTTTTAAAAATTATGTTTTCAAATCGCACATTTAAAATCATTATTTGTAAATCGTGCTTTTTGAAATCGCAAAGCTAAATAGACTGTAATATGTATGCATAGTTTCATGTATTTTTCTGATTCCAATTATTGAGACCAATTCCATACCAAACAAATCTTCCTATAGTACTAGGAAAAAAAATAAAAAACTTCCTATAGTACATAGATAACGTAATTAATTACTTTTAACTCAATTATTAAATCCTCTGTAAAATAAAATAAAATAATAAGTTTCAAACTATGATTCTCTATCAGATTATAAAAGTTAGCATCGTATCTCAAAAGGAAAATTTCATTGTCCCTACTAATTATGTGAATGAATCTCTGGCAATTAGGTTGTGGTAATCAACCCTTTTCTTCTTCTTTTATCGTGTTTTTAAAGTAATTTGAATAATTGTTGACAGCTTGCGAAATCTTCTTCAAATTCTTGTTCTCCAACAAATTTGATCATTCTTTTTTTCTTTTTCTTTTTTGCCTTCTCCTTTTCTAAGAACTTCTGCTTATTTATTTTTCAAAAAAAGTCTCCTCCAAACTTTATAATGCAATAATGTCCCATTTAAATTATCAAAACTTGTCAATTTCCCTCGCGGCCGATAAAAGAAAAAAATAACCCTAACCATTTTTTAATAAGACAAAAATACCATTGTAAATTCAAAATTAAAAACTAAAAATTTAAAAGAAGAAGAATGTGGCATATCATTATAGAATGGGATGCACTCCAATTGTGAATGCAGTGAAATCCAAATGACGGAATTGGAGCAGGTTCGGACAAATAGTAGATGATGCACGAGAGATTCTTATAATCTGATGGACATCTAACAAATTGGCCACGTTAGAAGAGCTGCAAACTCTGTTGCACATAATTTAGCCAAAGCAACAGCTAAACAAGTCATAAATAAGGTTTTAGTGAAATAAATTCTTAATTGTATTTATAATATTATTTTATTAAAGCAATATGTTCTATTTTCTTGATGATATACGAAATTGAATCATTTATTTTAAGAGACATGTTACACCTCTATCTTTTATTCATTTTTTATTCAACTTCTTTTGAAATTCACAATTGGATTTATAGGACTCACAACAGATTCAACAGTAAATTTAAAAAAAAAATAGACATTGAAATAGATAGAAAATGAACATGAGATGAAAAAAATAGTATTTTTCTTATTTTAGAGAAGAAGAAAAAGAGGTTGTTTCTTTTTATCAGAATATACAGGAACCACCTGTGCCAACTTGAACCAAAGCCAATCCTAAACCTTTACATTGCAGACCACAAAATTGCGTAGAGAATCAATCAAACGGCTACTTGATTGCCAGGCGGGGAAAATAGCTGGAGGTTTTCTATTTTATCATGAACCATAAAGTTGAGCCCCACCCTGTTTGAGCTGGTTTTTTTTTTTTTTTTGGTAAAAAATAAATTTTTAGTTTTTTTTTTTTAAAAAAAATTATTTACAGTTTTCTTATTATCGGAGAATAATATTGACTATTTTTAATAATTTGGGGATATATTATTGCAATTTAAAGTTTAGAAAAATATTCTCAATGAAATGATAGTAGGAGTTTCTTCAACTTTTTCTTTTTCTCTAAACTTTTTCCGGAGCTCTATCTTCTTCTTTTTTTGTAAGTTTCCGGAGCCCTATTTGAATCTAAGTTTCACAACCCACGACTAAAACGTTAACAATCTTTGGAAGATTCTTTTTTTTTCGTCGCACCTCAATGCCCTGCTGTCGAGATGAGACCCTGGGCGGTGCCGACCTATATCCACCGCTTGATACTCGGACACTGGCGCTGTCACATTCTAAACCCTACACGTGTGATTTAGACAAAATACAACAACAGGTTTGGTGTTTGGTGTTTGATGTTATTGTGTATTTATTTTATCCTAATTTAAATATTTAATTATTTTTAAAAATGAAAATTTTCCAATTTTTTTTTTTAGAAAAGAGAGGTGCTTTCCATAGATTAAATAACGGATCAAATACAACGCTCTAAAGAGATAATGTCATAAATATAAGAAGGAATCTCTTCAATAAGAACATGTTCCTTCCTTAACCTTAGCTTTCTGTGCGAGGCGATGAGCCACTCCGTTAAGGTGGCGACGGATATGGATGATCCTCTAGAATTGCAAACTTTGCGGTAGACCTCTAGCTTTCTTAGTGAGATGCCTGAACTTACTCTAATTATCGCCATCTTTGTTCAAAGCTTGCACTACTTGAAAAGCATCCCCTTTCAAAAACACTTTGTAGAAGCTTAGTTCCATCCCCAATAAAATTTTCTGCATTCTAGACTTTATATTTCTCCCTAAAACAAATAAAACTTTTGTTGAATTAGGCTCTTTCATTACCTGATATAAATATCACTTAGTTTACTAAATACCTTTTCTTGACCAAAAAAAAAAAGGAAAAAAAGAAAAGGAGATGATCAATGTAGAAGTAGCAATTTGTGTCCGTGTGTTAAGTTCGGATCGTGTTGAGATATAAGTATAAAACTATTTAAGTTAACCTTTACCCAACTTATTGAATTAAACGAGTCAAATCTCTCAACCTTAACCCGCTAATTTCATATTGAGTTCGTGTCGTATTTGCAAATCATTTTAAAAAAAATTAATCATAAATATCAAATATCGGGTTAAAGTCGTGTCAAAATATGAGTATAAAACTATTTAAGTAAACTCTAACTCGATCCATTGAATTAAACGAGTCAAACCTCTCAACTCTAATCAACTAATTTCATGTTAAGTTCATATTGAGTTAACGGGTCGTGCCAAAATTACCAATCTATATGTTTTGAATCATTATTTTATTTTGAGTGTTTCGAGGGTTAGTACAACTTGTTTTGCAAATCTCCTACAAACAGTTGCAACAGTTTATGTGGTACTTATTATATTATCCACTAAACAATTAAATTTAATTGTCAAATTTTATTGTTTAATATTTCACGCATGTTATACCACGTGACACTCATATGACGGCCACATAACCTTATAAAGAATTTGAAGTAAAAGTTGTAGTACCTCAAATATTTACCTTTTATTTTAAAGTAATTATCTATGTCAACCACATGTTTACTTTATATCCACTAAAATTGATGTGGTTTTTAAAATTACTATTAAATTTATAATATATTATTATTTACTTTTGATTCGATTGTGATTTTAAAAGGTACATCAATTTAAGTAGATACAAGACACATATTTGGAATTGATATATATCATTACTCTTTATTTTATACTGATTCTCACATAAAATAAAAATATTTTGACAATATCATTTTTATTTTGATATTCTTATTTATAATTTAATAGGTGTAAAATTAATATTTTTAAATAAAACTAGGGATATTATATAGAATAATCCTATTTGTCCATCTAAATTTACTCATTTTTGTCCATCTATTACTACATGACAAGATTTATGTAATAAAATAAGGACAATGCTACTTGTCCATCTCCATTTATCCATCTTTGTCAATCTCTTCCTACATGTCATATGTATATTATTATTTTATTATTTTGTTTATTTTCATGTAAAAAGAGATGAACAAAAATAGGTAACTGGAGATGGACAAATAGCATTATTCATAAAATAATAATATAAATTTTGTCATGTAATGATAAATGGACAAAGATGAATGAATTTAGATGGACATGTAGCATTTCCATTTTATTATATCGTATATATATATATTATATTATATATAATATATATATTATTATATAGTATATACATATATGTAGTATATATATATATATTATAGATATATATACTATGGCCACGTACTTCCAAGACTGCACTTTGTACCGTCCAGATTGATAGTTAAGTTGACAATGCTTCATGGTGTAATGTGCGTCGCTGCATCTTATCATCGCCCAAAGTCAGCAGTAACTAGTAAGTACCGTTCAACTGCTCTTCAACGTGAATGGCATTTTCGTAAAATGCCAAAAAAATAGTTAAGACGCAAGCCTAGCATTCATCATTTGCGTTTGAAACTTGGATGTCTCCTTATTCCTTCTTTTCAATTGGTTGATTTTTTTTTGTTTCATTTTCATGCTGATTTAGAAAAACCCTTAACTCAGATTTGTAACGTATGATTTCTTTCACATATTTTACTATTAATATTAATTTTTGGTTTTATGGTCAAATTCACAACTTAGTTATCATTTGGCTAACTCACTTCTTGTTTTTCTTGTGAGTTTTAGGAAATTCTCATTCATATGTTCGAGATTCACGTCTATAAATGAGAGGTTCAAATGATCAACTCTACAATAAATTAAAAAGAAATGAAATCTTTAGGAAAAAATATTAAATTAATCTATGTGATTCACATGATTTACAATTAATTATTTGAGGTGTCAAAATGAACTCAAGAATCTCTAGGATATGCCAAAAAAGAATTTATTCTGTGCAGTCAAATTATATTAAAACAATACAGATTCAATTAGTATGCAACGTCAATGCCAATAAAATGACAACATGTGTTACTTTTAATACAAAATATAGGGAATTAAAAACTAAAACAATTAATTTTTTTTAACAAAAAAAATAAAATAAAAAGAAAGTGGCTTCCCCCATGGGGGTGGCCCGACTATCTCTGAGGTGGCCTCCAAGCCGCTTATGAGGTTGCCCTTTAAAAAATAAATAAATAATTAATTTTAAAAAAAAAATTATTTAAATTTCTAATTTTTTATTTTTATATTTATATTCATTTTTTTTTATTAAGAATGATACGTGTTGTCATTGGCGCAGATGTAGTAAATCCGTCAAGTGTTTTGATAGAATTTAACTACAAGGAGTAAATTATTTTTTTTGGCACACTTCAAGATTTCTAAGTTCATTTTGATACTACAATAAACTAATTGTAAATCAGGTAAACTATATGAACTCATTTTTTTAATTTTTTTTATTTTTATGATTTATTGGACAAAGTTTTCCTCTAAATACGTGTGAAAATTACATATTTTAACACAAATGTCAATTTAATAAGCTGAATTAAAAAAATTTCTTGTAACTCCTCAAACTTAGTTTAAAAGAAAAATTTATCCTTAATCATTTTTCTCTTTTAACATTATAAATACATGCAAAACCCAAAGATAATTACAAATAAAAAATCATAATAATAATGGATCCAACCATATCGTGGAATTACTATATTTACACAAATGATTAATCAAAAACATACATGCCCTTTTTTTTTCACTTTTTTTTTCCTTGGTTTTGTTAAGCTAAGTTGTCGAAACATAATTCTATGCTCATTTTTCGTCCTTGACTTTTTGTTTCTCTTTTAGAAAAGTAAAACGTGTTCATACGAGTTATTCTCTAATTGCCTTCGGAAAAATTAAAAGACAAAAAAAAAAAAAAAAAACAGTCGAATTTACTGCTTATCACCCCCGAAGAGAATAAGGGCATGTTGGTAATTCCACAAGTAACCTCCGATGCGGTTGCGAAGTTGCGTAGGCCGAATGACATATACTCTGTCTCTACGGCTCTGTATATAAAAACAACAATAAGCCGAAACAGAGAAAGAAAAAAAAAAAGAAAAAGAAAACAAAAACAAAAGAAAAGCTGAGAATACGTTTTCATTGTTTTCCGGGGCCTTCTTCCTCCTCCCAGGTACCAAAATATCTCTCTCTCTCTCTAGATTTTTCTCTCTTTGAGGATATATGTATAAATATTTGATGAATATATAAATATGAGTTTTTTTTTTCTTTTTGGTTTTTTGTTTTTCTTTTTGCTTCTTTCTGGTTTCAGTTTTTTGAGATTTTTTTTTTATATTTCATTGGGAATTTTCTGATACAAATGGTGGATTTTCTATCTCAAAAAATTTATATCTGTTTTGGGATAGGTTGAAATTCGAATGAAATGTTATCCGTCCAACGGTAAAAAAATTTATCCGTGTCAAATTTGAACATATTTTGGAGTAATACATGGAACAAATCTGAGATTTGACTTTTTTTATTTTTGGGTTTTTGATTTGTATGTTGAAACAGATCGGTGATAAGATATAATGGGTGAATGGTACTTTTTCCTTATCAGATAGCACTAGTTTTGTTACCCCATTTGAGTGGTAGAGCTTAAGCTAGAAACGCAAAAGCTTAAAAAAAGAATCTTGGGGATTTTTGCTATATATGATTCGGTTCAATATCAGTTGATGGAATTATTAAAGAATCTTGATATTGTTTGTGTAATTGGATTAGATTAAGTAATTGGGGTTTTGGAAATTTTGTGTCTTTTTTGATGCAAGAGCAGATGGTAAGGGGAAAAAAGGTTAGTTGCAAGAAGAATTTCAAGAGAAGGGATCCATCCATAGGCAAGGGTTCCGACGATTCAGATGAGGATTATGTGGTTTCAGATGAAGAAAACGAGGTCTCGGATGGTTGGGATGAGGATTATTGCTCTTCTTTAGATCGGCATGCATCAGAAGAGAGTTTTGGTAGTTTTGTTGAGAAGGAGGAGGAGGAGGAGGTGAGGAAGGTTGTTAGATCAAAGGTTAGATCCAAAGGACAAGAAAGTACTTCGGGTCACCGTAAAATTGAGGTGAAAACAGCGAGAAAGAGGAAAAGGGACAGGTATGATGAAGAAGAAGACGAGGATGAGGATTATGAAGTTGATGATGAGGAGGATGAAGATGAGGAGTTTATACTGGATGAAGATGATTGTTCGGATGAGGAAGAGGAATCAGTGGGGAGAAAGAAGAGAAACAATACGAAAGTGCGCAAGCGAAGTTTGCGGAAAAAGGGTTCGGTTAGGGGTCAGAAAAGGAGGAGGAAATCTAACATTTCGAAGAAGCCTTTGAGAAAGAAAAGAAGAAAGAATAGTGGGTTGAGGAGGGAAGTACAATATGATGATTCTGACGATGATAATGGTGAGTTTCTTAATAATAGATTGGTTGTTAGAGAAAATAACAAAAAACCAGGTCAAAGAAAGAGGAGGTATGTTGCACGTTCAGATTCAGATTTCGTGTCTTCCGGATCATCCGATTGTGACTATAGAATTTCTGAGGAAGAGAAACATACCATCTCTGAAGAAGAGAGAGAGCAAGTGAGAGAAGCCAATGAGATTTGTGGAAGTCTAAGAGCTAGTTTGAGGAGTTCATGTTTCCCCAGCGGAATTCAGGAGGTCAGGGATTTACAGCAGCAAAGAAATCCTCCGGTAAGGAAGGGTAAGGAGAAGTTAGAGGAACCTTTGGGAAAGAAGGGTAAGGAGAAGGTGGAGGAAGTTAGGGCTGAGGTGGTAAAGCAGGTGTGTGGAATTTGCCTGACTGAAGAAGATAAAAGAAGATTAAGGGGAACACTGGACTGTTGCTCTCATTATTTTTGTTTTGTTTGCATCATGGAGTGGTCAAAAGTGGAATCTCGTTGCCCTTTATGCAAGCAGAGGTTCAAGACAATCAGTAAGCCAGCAAGGTCGACAGCAGGAATTGATTTGAGAGAAGCGCTGATTCAAGTCCCTGAGCGTGATCAGGTATCTTATTTGCTTTCCTCTTGCTGGATTGTGCTTTTTTATTTTGCATTTCTGATTGCTTATTTCTGGGTTTGAATTGGGTTAACTGCTTTATACAGGTTTATCAACCTTCTGAGGAAGAACTCAGAAGTTACCTTGACCCATATGAGAATGTGATTTGCACAGAATGCCATGAAGGTGGGGATGATGGTCTCATGTTGCTATGCGATCTATGTGATTCACCTGCACACACGTATTGTGTTGGTCTTGGGCGGGAAGTACCTGAAGGTAATTGGTATTGTGATGGTTGTAGACCCGTTGCTCTGGCATCTTCAGGTTCCCAAGTGCAAGATCATTTGCCTGATCAAAGGACTAGAAGCAACAACTTGTCTAATAGACCACCACCTATTGTAAATGTTAGGGAAGGTTTAGACCTCAATTCAATTTCCTCTCCTCGTACACCATTTTCCCATTTGGGGAATCTTTCATCTCCCAGATTTACTGTTGGAGATTCTCAAGCAATTTCTCCAATATCTGGAGCAGGGGCGCCAACTCTTTCAGGGAGACGCTGGAGACATCGTCAAATACAACAGTTCATTTCCCTTAATAGAATTAATCCTATGGCTGGTAGGACTGATGGGAGTTCAGCTGCTAATTCAAGTACAGATTTTTTAAATTCACAAATTAATCAAGGCAGGGATACAACAAATCAACAAACAAGAGCACAAGAAACAGGGACATCATATCGTACATTCTTTGAGGATGGGCTACGGGACAATCCCTCTCCATCATTTCAAAATAGGGACTTCTTTTCCTCAAGATTAGGCTTTGTGAGAAGGCAAGCATCTCAGGACCAGACTACTACAACAAGTAATGACAGGTCTTTCACTGGGAGGCTATGGCCTGAACCTGCCGGGATGAATCCAATATCAGGTTATGAGCAACTGCATCAATGCAGCAGACCGTCAAACATTGGATCCGATGATAATGTGTCGCCTTGTACAGTTAGAGAGGGGACCGAGTTTCACATCGCAAAGGAACAATTGCAATCTTTGGTTAGAAGCCATTTGCAGAAGTTGGCCCGAGATATTGATTTAGGTATGCAAAAATTTATGTTCTTTTATTGACATCCTAGAGTCTACAAGAATCTTCAACAAATGCACCCAATTGGAATTTGAAATCCTTGTTTCAGAAATACTGCAACAACATGCATGGTAAACATAAGAATGGGTTTCTGTTATGGTTTTTCCTCATATTTGAGGCTGCCACTAGTTATGATGCGTTATACTTTTGTTGAGTTGATCTCTTATTTTACATGTTTGTGGAAAAGCTCAAGCTGCACTTGTTCTTTTGATTCAGGACACAGTACTTTCAAGGACATTGCAAGGAGTTCTACACACACCATATTAGCAGCATGTGGCCTTGAACATAAGACGAGCGACGATTATTACCCTGTTGCCCCACCATCAGCCTGTTCCCACATTGAATTAATGGTGGGTGGACAGACAAGTCTGATGAAAGGCTGCTGCTCTTCTTGTTTCGATTCTTTTGTGGGGGATGTAGTGAAGAGGGTCATGGACACGAGAACGCCATCATGGTTGAGTCTAGGTCTTTAGTCTTTAGGGATATTAATGCAGTAACTGCGTCTTGCTGCGCATCCTTTTTTTTAGTTAGGAGTTGGACAAGAATTTGTGGTTAACGTGTTGATAGTGGTGATTCACTGACATTGAACATAGAAGATTATTCTTACTTATTGATTTTTACAGTTAAATATTCAGATAGGAGAAGTCAAATTTTTTTCTACTTGAATGCGTTGTTTGCTGCATTAAATTCTTAGGAGCGAAACTGAAATTGGTGCCGTCCTCAGAGTTTGGCTTACCTCTAGTAAAAAAATCACCAAAGATCTTCTTGTGCATAAATTAAAGATTGGCTCTCGGGAAAAAATAATTAGAGTTCTCCTCCTCCTCCCTCCAAATTCCAATCTTGCAATCTTTACCGTTCATTTTTGTACAGAAAATCTCCAGTGTTTTTTTTATTATTTTTTTATATTTACGGAGGTAAGCCAAACTTTATCTCTTAATCATTTGTTGTGTGTTTGGCACTCTTAAATGGTAATCTTGGAAGGTGCAATTGTTAATGGTTCTATTAGCAAATTATTTTTGTGGAGATTAAGAGAAGTTATGGTACTTAATCCTTTTTCCTAGCGCATGACTCTCTCCAGAAGAGCAAAATAACGGTTTCCCTTGCAACTACCAAAAGATTCCCCCTATTCCCTGTCCCAGGTAAAAGGACAGCACTTTGACGGTTGTTTTCAGTTAATTTCTTTTTGTTGTCTCAGTTATTTTGTCTTACGTAGCGGGTAACTTTTTGAAGGAACCTTCTAACAGCTTTTTATTTTAAAATAATTAATACCAGAAACCAACTTTTATCAAGGACTAATCCAATAATTAATTGGCACAGCATAATAAGATAATAGAAAAAATAAAAGTATAGTTTTTAACATTTTTCATTAACCATACCTATTCCCCCAACTGCATAGTCCGGTCACACTGCCCGTCACAATAGATACCACCAATAAACAACTCCTCCATGACTCTTAACACGCACACGCTACATCATACGCTACATCATAGTGCTTTACATGGCTGGATGATTCGTCGCTTGGATTATCAAGTTGAAGCTTTGCAGCACAAGAGAATGAAATATTTCCAACTCAGCAAGGTATCCAAACATTCTCAAATTATCAGCTTCCCCCTTTTCCCTCCCCCTTCCTTTTTTTTTTTAATGGGTATAAATGACCAATTGTAGCCAACAAGCACAAAAAGGGCCTGAGATATACGGCTTCTGTGATTAAACTGAATAGCAGATATTAATCGCAAAATGAATGCCATGCATGGGAAGAACTCACTTTTTTCTTTTTAAT
The DNA here is from genome assembly GCA_900184695.1 of Betula pendula. Taxonomy (NCBI): domain Eukaryota; kingdom Viridiplantae; phylum Streptophyta; class Magnoliopsida; order Fagales; family Betulaceae; genus Betula; species Betula pendula. Next base: position 513,345 of record FXXK01000143.1, on the reverse strand, counting down.
TTATGACCTGAAATTAAAAATATGATATATAAGTATGTTCAGGCCTAGAAACTAAAGTTCACATGCGACATAAATTACATTCATTACTACACCTTATTCCACACTCTCTGTTTGATACATTGGCATATTCACTACAAACAAACCATACATTGCAGAGCTCTTGGTTGTAATTTTGAAGACCACTAAGCAGCCATTAATAACTTTCTTCATAAATTGTCATCAAGAATAGTGGACAACAATAACCCATGAACAAACTCACATCTTTTTGCCTTCTCTTCCTTGTCCTTGATAGAGAGGGGAGATGACTGGACATTTCTGTCGTCAAAAAATACAAGTATGAGAGTTGGCCAGAAAATTCAGACAAATTAGGAAATTAATTGACATATATTATCAGATGTATTGTAGTATGATCCTAATTAAGCGATGGACCAGCTACATTCAGGGCCATAACAGAATCCCGGGGAAGAAGAAATGACTTCATCCCTTTCCCCTTTGAAAAGAAAAATATGAGATTAAAAATGTGTTGCATTTGCAGAAGCAAAAGAAAGGTAGAATCGATCTTTTGTAACAATGACTCTGATTCTACTGAACATTTCACACTAGTATTTGGCCATAAGCCTGGCAATCAATGGCCACAGCACTTGAACACAATGTTGTGCAAATTGGCCCTAGATTTTACGAATGCTTTTGCTGCATAAACAAATTGGTCATATATATCTTCAGAATTAATTTTTCATGTGTAAGGATCAAATTTATATGGATGAAGCAAAACATTTAGGAATTTGTATTTTGGTAAAGGACATGCATGATTGCATGCGCGCATACACGTATGTGCTTGTGTGCGTGCATGCAAAATGTATGCTTTTCAATACCAAACAAGCTTTATCATGGTGTGTCTAGCTAGGCCTAAAGGTAATAGGTCAGGAGTTTAAGCCTGCCGAGGTAAGATAGGTTTTAGAATGTTTCAATGTCTGGTGTTCTATGTTTTCATTCAATGCTTCCTTTGTAATGCTAAGAAACTTTCCTAGTGCTACTGCAAAGACAGTGCATTTTAATTGACCCCAAACCAAGCGCTGCAGTACTCTAATAGTATCATGATTCAAAGAATAAGACTATTGTATTTTCCCAAATCACACATATATACATAGAAATAGTACCATCATTCCCTAAGCCAATCTTCTTAGATAAATGAGACTATGCTTCAAAGGAAGAACACACACACACACATATCTGTATCCCTATGTTTATAGCTATATACACATATATACCCTTTCATTTAGAATAACATTGACATGGATCCTAGTGCACAATTAAATATAACTTACTAAAATGGAGGAAAAAAAAAGTTGAAAAATGCAATTACATACCGCTCTGATACTTTCTCCTCTGAGCTTTTCTTAAGAGAGCTTGTTTCAGTAGAAAACAGATGTTGACCACTTACAAAATCATCACCCATAGGCAAAATAAATGATGACAACAATGGATCTGGTGCTGCATTTGATGAGGAGACTATACAGGAAGATCCCCCAAAAAGGGACTGGAAATTTCCTTCTCGCAGCTCTTTCCTCAACAAGGATAGTGTAGAATGTGCCCCACTTTTACGTGATTTCCTCTTGCGCTGCATGTAACCACTTGTTAAGGAATTGTGGTTACTTGATATAATGTAGGCAACAGCCACGAGAAAGACAACCAAACTGAAATGCACAATGACTTAAATTCTGGAAGTATATTCGTGGAATTGAAGACCAAGAAAGAACAAATTTAACACTTTTTCAAGAAAAGTTAATTGACCTTCACACATGATGTTCTTAATTGGACCTTAGTATACCAATAGTGGGCTGGTCCATATATTTTCACGAGTTGTATATTTTGGATTTGTAACTTCCATAACCAAGAGTTGAGTCTCTTGGTTGGTTATAAATAACCTATGGGATGAGTGTTATAAAATGAATTCAATGCATAATTTCAGAATTTGAAATTCTGAATCTCTCAATTCTCTCGTCTTTCTCACTCAAATAGCATTTAGGTTGTGGGCATATGTATTTTGTTCTTGTAATAAAACACTAACGTTTGAGTTCTTTCAATTCTGGACATGAGAGGCATCACATTACATTGTAGAACACTTACAAAAGATCCTGATTTGTGAGCTTTCAAGGAAATGTAGACACAATATAACTCTATGTTCTTATGTTTATGTTTTTCCAACACATGACTTACTATATGTTTCATGGTCTCCCACTAGTTTCTTTGTTTTTTTTTTGAAAAGGTGTAGTGAATATGGGAAACACGGGCAGACAAATAAACCAAAGAAACAAGGAGTAGAGGTGGATGAAGAAAAATCAATTCATCTGATCTTTCCAGCGCCTTCAGAGGAACCAACTCTTCAAAGGAAGTGCACGAAAAGAAAATTCGATACTTAAACCATCAGAGATCTGATTTCAATTTCAATTATTCTTTTAGATGCCAAGCAAAACATTATTTCTAAACACTTGTAGAATGTTCAAGCAAGTTAACATGCAGCAAAGTACAAAAACTGATTTGAGAATACAAGAGAAATTCTAAAGAATACTTGTAAAAGACAATAACTCAAAGGATATCTTGAATATGTTTCCATGCTGTAGGGTTATGTGTGCAACCATGTCAACCCCCACTCTCATTGCACAAACTGGACATACCTGCATATAAACAGTCCCAACAGTGAGCAAAATTAAGGTTCGCCCGCTCATTAGGGAAAGGGAAAAGAGCATATTTTTATCTTTCATATAACAAACAAAAAACTCTAAACCAAAGGTTAAAAACTCATGATCCTAGACCAGAAAGAGCTGTAATCAAACTTAAATTTTCAGTCCATGCACCTCTATCCCTGCGCACCACCCACACTAACCTTCCCATATCCCACCCCACAGGTGGGTTGAAGATTGAAGATACACCATCACGTGCAAGTGGCTTTGTCAAAGTCAAGCCCCCACCCTTCCATACATACAGAAGGGGGTACTATCAGTTCACAAAGCTCATTGGTGGTTGAATTTACAAGAGCCAAAGCAAGTAAGGCATATAATCTCTTACATCAATTTTTTGTATGTCTATTGATGGATTGACTTCATTGGCTAGAATACCAATTTTTCTTTAAATGTTTCCCTTAATCAGCCTATATAAGAATTCTAACAATTGAGAGCAGTAAAGTTGAATTTATATTCTCTCTTACCTATCAAAAAAAAAAAAAAAGTTGAAGCAGCTGCGACCTAATATCATGGGAGGAAATCACTGAGACCAGCTTAACTCTCTACGGGCTTAAACTCCACTAGGATCAATTAGATGAATCAATAGCCATGCAGAGAAACTCCACTAGTTGGAATTAAACGCTTCGTTGATTTAGCTGAGGAAAACATTACTAGAAGAAAAAAAAAATACAGCTTATCCAAAAAGAAAAAAATATATATATATTATGCTATCCATTAGATACCTAGAAAGAGGAAATTACAAGCATCAACTAGCTTTTCAATAATCATGTACATACAATGAAGAAGACATTTTGCAAAACAGATATTCAATAAGTTTCAACATTTTGCTTGTTAGTTGTTACATGTGCAGATGGTTATTAACAGACATGAAAGGAGTAATACCCCATTCTTTGCCTCCACAGGATGCTCTTCGTCAATGTGGCAGCACAATCCAACAATATCAAAATACTCTGAACAGAATGGGCATGGAAACTCCTCCCTTATATCATCATCGCCATCAAATTCTTCAAACCCCATGAACATATCTGCATTTCACAACCTTGTTTCAGTAAGTGCCAACATATATCTAGTGCATACACATGGCAGATCAACCAAAGTCTCCATTTGGTCAGTGAGAAATCTAAGTAAAACAAAATGAGAGGAAAACACAAGAAATGCATGCCTCATATCAAAGGCTCAACTCAAACAAAGCCTAATAGTTGGAGGCTCAAAGTTCAATTCTATTCTACTTCATCATTATTCTCACAACCCAAGGGAGCATAAAGAGGAGGGTTTTGTACATTGAGTCCAACAATCTGGGCTATCAAGATCCGCATGTTGGTTTCTTTCCTTTGCCTTTCCTCTTTAAGTGATTAAATAAAAGATATTTTTTGAAAAAAAAAAAGGCAATTATGAAGCCAAACAGTGGTATCAAGTTCAAAGAAGACATCTTTTCTTGGCTCTAATTGATCCTAAAAATTAAAGAGTAATGCTAGAAACTATATTTTTATGTCACAACTATCCTGTAATGCTGATGTGACAATTCCAACCAACTTTTGAATTTTTTTTGTTAACAAGGACTGATCCAATAAGTGATTAAGACTGTCACGTTAACATTGTAGGATAGTTGTAAGATAAAAATATGGTTTCTAGCATTACTCAAAATTAAAACCAAAATTTTAAAAGTAATGTTATATGCCACACTACTATCCTACTATACTGATGTGGCATTGCCAATCTACCATTAGATTTTTTTTTTCTTTTAACAATGGCTAATATAAGAGTAGATTGGCAATGCCATGGCAGCATAGTGATATAGTAGGGGGATAATGGTATGGTATATAGCATTACTCAAGTTTTAACTTCTCTTGTTTCCCTTCATGTTCTAGATACCAAAACACACGTGCATACACACACTTGAAAAATTGGAAAGATGTTCAGGCCAAATAATTACACCAATATTCTGAAAGCAACTACCAAATTTAAATACAAAATATCCCAAGGTCTTTAATAAGAAGTGAAGCTTTTTTCAATTCCCACATCTATATGAAAAACAATTCAAGCTCTAACACTGTAGTCGCCAAAATTTCACTCATTTCTCAACTACCAAGCAGACCCACAGACGGAAGCAAGCCATTCAGGCCATATAATCGTATCAGTCTCCCTAAAGGTAAATCTTTTCCATTTATCAAATCAAAAATAATAATCATAACAATCTAAGGTCTAACCTTATAGTCACCAAAATTTCCTTTATTTTCCCAGCTACCAAACAACCAACGAAGAGTGTTACTAGAGCGATATAACCATTCCAACCTTACTAAGTGTAAATCTTTTCCATTTCCCACTTCTACAAAGCCAAGCACCTGCACTCTAACATTACATTCACCAACATTTTTCCTAATTTTTCAGCTACCAAACAAACCCACAAAATTCAAGAGTGTTATTCAGGCTATATAACCACATCAATATCACAAAAGTAAACCTTTTCCATTCCCACATCTAAATAATCAAGAACTCAAGCTCCAACACTTCCCACCCCCAAATTTTCCTACCATTTTCTCAACTACCAAATAACCCCACAAGTAGAAGAAAAAGCTCAATCGAGCTCACCGGATCGCGATTGAAGAGCGGACTGGTACCGCTTCGAAGCCGAAGAGAGACGGGCGCTCCACGAATCACCATCCATAGCTCAACCTCCTCTTTCTCTGTCCTCCTCCTCTCGCTCGAATCAATTCCAAACTATACCCCACCGAAAACGCAGCGTTTCAGACCTCAATTATCTGGCGCTCCAACCAAGTCCGATCTCCTTAGTGTCTCGGACCGAATTCGATTGCGATGAGGGATAGAGAGAAATTGAGCTAGGGTTTGAGCAATAAGAGAGAGAGAGAGAGAAAGTGACTGAGAGTGAGGGATTAAATGCAAATTTCACCGAAAGAGGAAGAGGGATTAATTTGTCACTGCGGTTCTATATTTGTTCCCTTTTTTTATTTTTTGTTTTGCTTGCTTGCATTTGGATTTTTCGGAAATTATTTTTCCTCTAAAATTAGTTTGAAGATTTTTTTTTTTAATTCATTCATTTAATTTATATGTAACTAAAATATATATAATTTAAATTCACATCAATTTAATAAAATAAATTTTAAAAAAATCTTTCAATTTAATGTGGATAAAACTTTTATTCTTTTTTGGGTTAGAGAAATTTGCGATGAGAACACCAGGAGGAATTATGCGCCAAGTACAGTGTTCTATCACGTGCAACTGTCCATCCCAGCAGAATTGTTTAATTTGCCCTCTACGGATATGTGAGGAAAAATGGAAAAGTTAGAGAAATTTTGATAATACTGTTAGCCATTTGGATTTGTATGTTGAGTTCGGATTAATTTGCTTGACTCATTAATCTTTTTAGGGCTAAAATAAACATAATCAATTTAGTTAAACAGGTCAAACACTTCATCTCGAGCACGACTTAACCCGTTTAACCTGTTTAGACCAAAGAGCGACATGTTTAACCTGTTTAATGCAACCAAACCCAACATGACCCGTTTGATATATTTCAATTTCAACATATATATATATAATTTCATAAACGGGTCAACCCGTTTGACATACGGGTTGGTCCGTCTATTAAATGGGTTAAACGAGTTAATTTGTTTAAGACTCGAACCCGTTTATGCCAAATTTTAACCTTCTAATTCTATGTCGAGTTCGTATGTCGTGTCAAAAATTTACAGCGTTAATTTTGATTATGTTTATTTTTATTTCTTGAATATTGTTTTAATTTTTAATTAAAGAAGTATTTTAAAGTGATATAAAAGTAAAAATAAATTTTTACATTTTTAGGGTTATTTAATATTTTGAATTATTTATTAATATTTTAATTTTAAGAATAGAAATTAATTTTTTTAACAAATATAGCCTTTATTATTATTATTATTATTATAATAATACAACCCTTTTTTATACCCGTCCAAATATGGATTATTAAAATGTCTTAATTATTTTAATTGAAATTAAATATTTGTACATAATATTTAGTTAAAGCCTAAAGGAGTTATGGAGGTAGATATTATTGTTTAAAATAAAAATATTTACGCTAAATGAAACACGAAATTATGGTATTTCAAGAATATTGTTTTTAAAACTATCTTGAGATTTATTAAGATGACATTTTCTCATTTTCAATTGAATAGCCGGGTAATGAGCCTTTAGAGTATGTTGAGGATTGTGTCGAGGGATATAACTTTAAAGTCAAAAATAATTTTTTAGAAAAAAGTTTTTTTTATAAGTTTTTTTTTTTTAAAAAAAAAAAACATTTTGACTATTTTTAGAGTAAAAAAGTTAGAGAAATCATTTTGAAATCTTTTACTAAACGTGTCAACTTACAAATTTTTTATATATTAAAAGTATTATTGGCCAACAACAGTAGACATGTGTCTTTATAAATTTTTAAGGCTCGGTTTAGCAGGTAGAATAAGCATTACATCAAAAAAATGAATTGTTATTACTAGAAATGAAGGAAGATGAAATGAAATATTTATTCATATTCTTCGGTTTGGTTACAATATATATGTTTTAATTTGAATTGAATCAGAATAGAAAAAAAAATGAATTGAATCAAAATTACTAAAAAAACTCAATTTTATTTTTATTTATTTTTTAAATCAAATTATTAAAAAAATAATTAGAGTAGTTGACCACCTATGGTGGAACACAAGGTGGTGCAGCCACCCCCAATATCATCAGGGATGGTCAAGACCACCCCAAAGCCATCGATGGTGGCAACGACCACCTCATATGCTCCAGGGGTGGTTGCACCACCTCGGAGACCCACTATGAGAGTCACCGGGGGTGGTGCGACCACCCCCATGTTCTTCTGTAGGTGGCCAACCACCTATTATGGGAGTTGGCCACCCACTGCAATTCAAGGGTTTTGCTTTTATTTTTCTTTTATCTTTTGAAGTTAGAAAGAAAGTAAATAAATAAATATATTATTTGAAAAATGCTTTCAATTCTTCAAGAAATAACTATTTCTCTCATTTTTTGAAGGAATCGATATCCTCTTCGTAGGTAAATAGTTATTTAATGAGAATAACTATTCATAGTAAATCCTTACCAAATAAAAAAACAGTTATTCTAGAAGAATAATCATTCAATTACATGAGTCTATTTCGCAAACAAAACATGATCTAAGTAAAATTTAAAATACATTCCACAATAACTTTTTTAGGTATATGCTCCGCAATAGCTTTTTGAGGTCTACACTCTACAATAGTTTGTCTTATATTTTCATATACTAATTAAATATTATTTATTTACAAAATATAAGTTCCTTACTTACCCTTACATTATTTTACAAAATTTTGATAGAGTCTATAATAAAACGCAAATAGAGGATATAAAAATATTTTATGTCAAAATAATAAATAAGAAGCTATCGTTATTATAAATTGGGTAACACTGTAACATACCCGAAGCTTAAAAAACGTATAAAAAAAGTTACTCCAAGTAATATTTTAGATTTTTCATATGGTGAGAGAAAAAGCAGCTATAAAGTTGCTATGATAAATGCTCTAAAAAGAGCACCCGCCGTTTACTGGTCCTCCTCAATAGGACTAGTCAACCGCTTGTGTAAAAGAAACGCTCAAATTCCATAGTATCTAATTCCGCCGGGCACGTGACACCCCGTCCGTGCAAGTTGCAACCCCTCCTCTCTCTCTCTCATTCCCCGATCACCGCTCACGTGACCTCCAACTTACCCTCACTTCCTATCGATTTCCTTCACTTTCTCGCTCGGCCATGACCAAAGCTCCGTGCGTTTTCGCTTGCTCAGATCTGTGCCTTTGATTTTCGGATCTGAATTCGAGCTCTCGATGGCGACGAGGAACCGGACTCTGATTTTCAGAAGGTACAGAGATGCGTTGAAGAGCGTTAGGGCTCCGTCAATCTCGGCGGCGTCGCCTTCGACGAGCGCAAGCGGCCCAGTGATCGAATTGGTCAACGTCTCGCTTCTCAATCCGAATCGGTCCTATGCTCCGCTCAGCACTGAGGATCCGGGTAATTCAAGGTCTCTCTCTCTCTCTCTCTCCCCGTTTAGATACTGAGAAATTGTTGGCAAAGTAAAGAAATTAGAGTTTTCAATCTAGCGGTTTCTTTTCTTATTACTCAACTGAGACTAATAAGCTGGCCAATTACTGTAATTGAGCTGAGTTTTTCATAAATTCGGAAGCAGGACAATATAGAAAAGTAGATCAGTAAGTTATGTTTATTTTTTTTGCTTTGGATTAGTTACCAATTTATATTAAAAAAAATGTAATATAGGAAAAAAAACTGACAATTAGAATTTCAATTAAGTATAAGCCTCCTTTAGGAGTTGATAATTTTTTTGGCTCGCTATAGATGCTGCGATCCTATAGATATATATATATATATATTCAAATTTGTTAAGAGGAGTGATAGCCTTGAAGGCTTGAAGCCAAATAATAGTAGGTTGTGTTTAGACACGGGATTTGCGCTTGCTGGACACTGCACCTGTTTATAATTGGCGACGATCAAATCTGTCTTACAGTCCTGAGTGTCATTAGCATTTCCTGAAAGGAAATAGACAATAATGTAAGTATAAAGTTTTTGGAACTGACTTGGAATGTATTTGGAGAGTTGTAATCCATGAAGATGAATGCAAGGGAGGGGAGCATTGTAACCTGAGTTTTTCCATGTTTTGTTTTTTCTTTTTCCAATCTATCTGTTATAAGACTTTCTTGGATGGGGTTGAAAAAGCACTCATATTGGGCCTGCAGCAAAAAATTGTACAAAAAAAACTTCAAATCTAGCTAGTCAAAATAGCTAAGGATTTGCTGAGCTGCTACAATATTCAAAGCACTATAGCTCAACAATGCATAATTTATATTAATAAAAAAAATCGATTTGATTTTCTCTTTTCGTTGAGAATAGTGAAAGTAGTTAAAAAGAATAATATTTTAAATGGAAAAGTAAAAGTAAATAGCTAAAATGTTGAACCGAATGTAGGTGTTTTAGAAAAGTTACAAAGAAATGTGTTTTTTAGCTAAATATTTGCTGAGCTGGATGTGAATAGACAGTCTATGGTAGATCTTCTAATTGGCGGCAAGTGCATTAGGCTTGCCTCCCAATATTGTAGCAAATAGTTAGACCTGGTTTATACAGCAGTTGGAGCATGGGTACGTAAAATGAAAGGCTAATGGTAGTTCCAAGTAAGAGTCAGATGGTTCATCCAGAGGGTGTTGTGAGACAAAGGGAGTTTGTAGACAAAGCGATTAGCTACTCGGAGTTTCTTATACTTTTTTCTTTCCCTACTTAAGTGGTCCATTTGAATACTTCTTATGTACTAAGGCTTCGTTTTTGCGTTTTTATAAAATTTCTCTTACTTATAAAAAAAAAACTATTAGAGGGCCAGCATAAATTCCTGTTTAGTTTTTCTTCTTAAATTAGCTTCTCTTCTTCTTCTTCTTTTTTTTCTCAAAGTTTTTATTATTGTACACTTTTTTACTCTTTTTGGCATGCAACGGTGCACCAAATTTTAGCTGGAAAATCATATTGTTTTCTTTGCTGCAGTAAGGGTGCTCTTACTGTGGGTCTACCGCCAGCTTGGGTGGATGTGTCTGAAGAAATAGCAGTAAATGTGCAGCGTGCACGGACTAAAATGGCTGAGTTGGCCAAGGCTCATGCGAAGGCTTTAATGCCTTCTTTTATGGATGGTAAAGAAGATCAACGTTTGATTGAGGCTCTTACACAAGAGATAACTGGTTTGATAAAGAGATCAGAGAAGAAACTACAGAGACTTTCGGCAGCTGGGCCTTCCGAGGATTCAAATGTTAGAAAGAATGTGCAGGTATGACCTGCAGTGCAATGGGTCACTTATCACTGCTTGCACAACTATGTCTATTTTCTCTCATATCTTTATTTTTTGGGCAAGATGGTTCTCAGTTGTTTTATTTCTTATACTGGAAATGCACTATGGGTCTTAATTTGATTGCATATTACATCGTTTTAGAATCTTTCAATTCTGAATTAGATGGCATGTGAATGAGATGATATTAGGGAACTAATGATGATAACTCACTGTCATCTCTCTCTCTCATCCTTCATGTGGTTCAAGATCAGTTTGCCTAAGGGTACAAGTTCCTTTAGATTATTGTTATTATTATTTTAATCTTGAGGATCTTTGTCTAACGACCTAAGGAAAACACTAGCCACCTCTACATTATCATTGCAAAAAGACTAGTTATGTTGCAATTGAAGCTTCCTAAAATCACTTATAAAACTTAGTTTCACATCGTAAAAAACCAGTGTGGGACTAAGCCCTTATGAGCACGTTTATAATTCACCCACTCAATATGGACAATTCATCTTCACAATGTGTAACTAACTTTCTTAGGTGTTACAATCTCTTCCATTCAAATCCCTGATGTCTTCATTAGGGCCCACACTATGCAATGACTTAACGTCACATGATGTTACTAGGTTGCTTTGATACCATTTGTAATGACTAAGAGAAAGCGCTAGCCACATCTTCGCGATCACTCCAAAAGAATTAATCAAGTTGTAATTTGAGCCCTAAAATTACTTATAAAGCCTAATTTTACTTAATAAGAAACCAATTTGAGACTTAGTACCCATGAATACCTTTATAATCTACTTGTGGGCAATTCATCTTTTTAATTTGAGACCAACTTTTTGGGGTGTCTCACTTTAGTACCATGAGCTCTTCCCAATCTCCTGTTCACGTTACAAGGTTGAATGGTTATGGCAACCATGTGTTGGTCGCCCATCATGATTGATCGTTTCTAGAGCAGTGAATTTGCTGGATTCTGGGCATATGTTTATCTGTTCTTTCGTACCGTTCTTCCCTTGGTCACGTTGAGAAAATACCTAGGATGTCATCTTTTAAATTCTACCTGGAGTCCAACCATGCCGGGGAAAGTAGATAATCCCTACAATGCTGGTGGTCAGTTGGTTTTGGACTCTGGTCTATAGCAGCATCCTACATATGGCATATGCAACCAACGTAAAAATAAGATGTCAAGTTTTATCCTCTCAAATGGTGGGCTATTTCTGGTTAACTATGCTGATGTTTGCAGTTTTCTGTTGCAGCGCTCTCTTGCCACTGACCTTCAAAACCTTTCAATGGAGCTTCGCAAGAAACAGTCAACTTATTTGAAGCGCCTCAGGCAGCAAAAAGAGGTGCAGAACAAATTTTCCTTTTCTACTATTCAATGGGCACAAATCTTTAGACTTGATTTTTGCAATTTATAAGTTGTGCAATTCTTTTGGAACTTGACAGGCATAGTTGTAATATACTGAGTAAAACTGCAATGCTCAATGCTGCTTCCTTTCTTTTAATAATATCTTGGACTGATCTCTTTTTATAGCTTATAAAACATATAATTAAAAAAATCCTGTTATTATTTTGTGATGTAGGGTCAAGATGGGGTTGATTTAGAGATGAATCTAAATGGAAGTAGATCTAAAATGGAAGACGACGATTTGGACAACATGGTATGTGCTTCTTTTAACCTTCTCCTTGTGCATTTGGTTAAACTAATCACATGCACTATTTGATCACATGATATGTCACTCCAACTTCTTTGTACCATACAAAATTTGTTCTGGAAACTTAGCTCTGTGTTGTGCATGAACCCCTTACCCCCTTTTCTCTTTTCTGTTAAAAAATATCAAAATTTGACAGTAGTCAGTTGAGGTCTTCATGCAATCTTACCTCAGATGAAGACCAATAAAGTCTATATATTATGTTAGGTATTTAGCGATCACCAGATGGCCAAGCTCAAGAAAAGTGAGGCGCTCACAGCAGAAAGAGAAAAAGAGATCCAACAGGCAAGTGAAAGCTCTTTGCGCGCTATTCTCAAAATAACTTCACACTGACCTGATGCTATTTTCTTAGTTAATTAAAACTTGTCTTTTCATTCTTTCAATATATTATTTTGTAGGTTGTGGAATCCGTAAATGAGCTTGCTCAGATTATGAAGGATTTGTCCGTACTTGTGATAGACCAGGTCAGGAACCTTTTTCCCTTTAATAAGTCCACAACTCTCTCACAAATCTAGGCTCATTAATTTAGTGTCTCTCTACAAGCAGGGTACCATTGTTGACAGAATAGACTACAACATTCAGAGTGTGGCAACCACAGTGGATGAGGGGCTAAAGCAGCTTGAAAAGGTCCTCTCTTCTTTCCTCATTTTTCACTCTCTCTCATTTTATATAGCAATGTGATGTTGGGTGCATGGCGCTTGCAGGCAGAGAGAACACAGAAAAAAGGGGGGATGGTGATGTGCGCTACAGTGCTAATCATCATGTGCTTTATCATGTTGGTCCTACTAATACTAAAGGAGATATTCTTGTGATCTCCTGATTTTTCCTTACATTCTTATTCTGACCCCCTCCCCTGAGAGACTTTTAACATGCTCAGAAATGGTGATGTGCCGTGCTGCAGAAGATCACATTGGTTTTGAACTGCCCCAATATGCTTGATAAAGAGACTACCTATTTATTTGGTTCTTTCATTTTCCTGGTTTTTGGGGAGGGGAAAAGTGGCTAGGAAATGTATAGAGCTGCTATTGTATGTTGTTCCGTGGGGTGTTCGCGAATGGGACCTATTATTGATTGTTTTGGTTTGTCGGGGAGTGGTGGCTTGGGTCTATTTACAGGGAGATGAGCCCGTTCGATATTTTTGTATTGATTTTTTTTCTCAAGCAATAAAGTTGAATACATCCAATTTTATACCTCAACTTTTGTTATGCAATTTGAAGCTACCGCCGCAAAGGAATTCAACCGGAAAATCTGCAAAAAATTTCAACTTGTCATTTAATAATCAGTGGATATGTCATCATCAGATCGTTGTTAGACCTAAACTGTTGCTAGAGCTTTACGAGATAAAATTTGGATCCACATGTTTGTTCATGTGCAAGATTTAGGTGGGTAATACGAGCAAAAGCAATGCTAGGAAATCACAACTTTTTGATCAAGAAGAATTTTTTAGAATATATGTACATTCTAGTCCGACAGGACAAATACCAATTTGAGACGGACAATTACCTGAACTATTTGTTTGCTCAAATAAATTTTGATCCAAGGAAAGTACAAGAGGGATAAGGATCCTTGCAATTGCTCGCTTTAATTATAGTGCAATCGGACGTGTAATTGAGAGAGGTCTGGATGGAACCTATGTACCCGAGCACTGCTCAAACAGGTGGGTTTATGAGGAAGGGAAATGTTATATTTTCAATTTTTTTGTTTAATTCTATTCAATTTTGGATAATGACCTTTTTTTTTTAAAAAAAAAAAAAAGGTTTGTTTTTGCATTTGTGGAATCCATCGTTATCCACATATATAAAGTTGGATAGAATTTGACAAATAAGTTATAAATATAGAATTACTCTATTAGGAATCTTATATAATTGCAGTTAGACAAGCTACAATTCAAACAAAAATTACAGTAATCCAGATCTCTAAAATAGCTATATCAAAAGCGGTGGTGGCAACCAATCATGTCACAGTAATTGTTGTCTCAGTCTTGAAGCATTAGTTATTTGCTTTTGTTTGTAATAATAATAAATATAAATTTTAAAAAATAAAAATAATAAGGAAAGGAAAATGTTATATCCTTTTGTACCATCAATAATTTCTATGCCCAGGCCCTAGATGGAAAAGTATACTTTTAGTAGATGGAAGAATGCAGGGGATCAATTTGGGAAATAAAGAAGGAAGGTATTATAGCATAGAAAAAATATCGGCCATTGGCACCCCAAAAATGCTTTGAAAAAATCTAAATATCTTAATGGTAACTGTTGTGGCGACGATTCCAGTTTGAGCAATGCCATCATAACAAATGCTTGTCATAGGTCTATTACGTCGGCAGAGAAGTTATAAAGGTGCCACAGTATCGTCTCTACAAGCTATTGGTGAAACCATTCGTGGTAAAAGCGCTGCCTTAAAATTCTAAAAATTAATTTTATAACATTGAAAAGTCATTCCCATGGAAAAAATATATATATAATTTAACAGGAAAATGATTCTGAGGAAAAAAGATCAATAAATAACAATTACATCTTCCGAGTCCCGAGGGTTGGAAAAATCTTCTTAAAAAATAAAGTTTAAATATAAATATGAGAGAAAGATAACAAAGCGGCTCTCGTAGCTCAGTTGGTTAGAGCACCCGTTTAGTAAGCGGGAGGTCTTGAGTTCGACTCTCAACGAGAGCAAAAACACAACTCTTTTTATTCGCGGCTAGTTTAAACAAATTATATATAACGTGCGCAGTTTTTCTTAGTTCCAGAATGAATTAACGCTCCAAGGCTAACAGAACCACTACACCAAAATTACTTGAACATAGTTCCTGCCATTTTGTCATGGAGACTTTTCCCTCCCCGATTAAACCTGCTTTTTTTTTAAGCCTTCCTATTGCCTTCAACAAAAGCCAAACCACTTCATGTGATTGCAAAATTATGGAAGGAAAAAACAAGTTTCAACCCCAAATCTCAACTTCTAACTGTAATGAATCTGAGACTGACTGAATAAATAATGACAGATTTTATTGAAATGAATTGAGTTCAAATTACAACAAACTGTTTCTTTGAATCACAAAACCCACTCCCCCAATTATTGCTTGCATGCCAGCCCAAGTGGAGTCACTAACAGTAACAGTAACAGTAACATCAATGAATTCCAAGCGGAAGCCCCACATCAACTGAACAGACCAATCAGTCATTGGTTACAGTAAAATAGTTAGTAGCAGCGAAGCAAGAGCATGGCTGGAAACTAGCTCTAATTCTTCTTTTTAGAGTTGGTCAAATCTGAGGCACTGAAAGATCTTTCAACAAGACCAGAGAGTGGCAATTTCAGGTCAAAAGTCAGCCTCTGAAGAATCATAGACAATGACATCACGTCTGACATGGCTCTATGAGCTGAACCAACCAATGGAATTTGATAGTACTCGCGAAGGGCTTGCAATGAACTTCTTGAAGCAACTTTTAAACCTGTCAACAAAATCAATATTACGTCTTTAATACCTCCTTAAATAAGCATGTGGTGGTGGCAGACAAACACACAAACACATCTAGAGAGAGGAGAGATTGACCTTTGGACTTAATCATCTCGCGTGCCAAAGGCAGCGTATCCACAAACAGCCAATTCGGAGGAACTTCTGTGGAACAGCGACTAAATTCTTTAAGCAAAAAGGGTACATCAAAGGTGCGAGCATTGTGAGCAACCCACAATATGTATCCTTCAGGTTTCTCACGGCTTCTGACATACTGCAGTAAGAGTGGTATCAACTCCTCCATCCTACATGAGATTTACAGTTAATCGACTGTCTCACTAGTGAATAGGATGATGCTGAATCACCTAGTATGAATAAACAAGCAGTTCTGCAACCTGATTGAAAATTAGAAGAAAATAAATAACCATGCAAGTCCTTAGTAATAGAAGATGCCGTCTTGCCTAGGAGGTAAACCCTCATTGGCAAAAAACCAGAACCTTGGGTTCAAAACCTCTCCCCAAGGTAACTCACCCAAAATGAGGCATGGAGGTTGGTGTGGGGGGGAAGCCAGAGAAAAATGTTTATAGTACGGATCACTTATAGATAACACAATGACAGACTAGTGTTGTTCTTACTACTGTGAGTAATCATCATAGTATTGAAGTGCCTCACTTTCACCTTGCGGATCCCAACCTAACAAATTTTCCTACTAGTAGACCAATCAAACAACATTAAAAATAAAATTAAAGAACCAAGTTACAACAATTGCAAACTTCTTTCTTTCCTTTTATTTTATGTGGGTTAGCAAGTTACACACGCATCCTATGAGTCTTGAACCTACAACCTTACTCTCCAACCATTCTTATAGGAGAAGGAAGTACCATTTGAGTTAGAACTCATTGGCTAAACAATTGGAGATCCACTTTTATAAATGCCTTTTCCTTGGGATGTTTATTGTCAGTTGTGCGCTTATTTTCTACCCAGTAATAATGTTAATATAATCAGAACTTAACAAGTTGGAAACTCTTATTGACATCAATAGAGACCTAAGCTGGATATACAGTTTCACATGCAGAATTCCTCAAAATTGCTAAAAAATTGACACAGACAGTAATCCATCATATATAAATACCTTATTACAAGTAGCATAAATCCTCTTGAAAGCTTTCACCTTATCAAGCTAGACATTTTGAGTTGGGGCATATGTTCATAGTCTTTCCTTACTAACTGCATGCAGGGTCATCTTGACCTTCCTCATCAAAACTACACATTTTGAGGTACTTCAACAGTTAGGGTAAGCTCAATTGAGGCTCAAGCGTCCCCATCTATTCCTACCAGCTTATCTTAACATCCTTAACGATGTGATATGTGTCCTCATCTAACAGTCCAATTTATGAAATATCCACTGTGATTACTGTGTCATAAATCTTCATGAATTGTTCCAATGTGATTATTGTGTCATAAATCTTCATTTACAATTAATCAGAATGTTCAGGTCATACAACACTGGTAATTATATCAACCAAATTCACAGCTTTATTGCTATCAGCAGCTCCTTTACAGTTGAATGGTGAAGGATATAAAGGCTAGTTCAACATGCATTTTACACTATGCACCTATGCACAAACAGACACACATGAACTAAGGTTTTTTCAAGGATGTGGAAGCAAAGTGATGAGTGACAAACATGCTAATTTTCCCATAAGTATCTTTTATGAGTGACAAACATGTTAATTTTTCCATAAAGTATCTTTTATCACATACGGTGAGAGAATGGAAAAAATTATGTGCACTTATGACACAACCTCATTCATGGGTCATAAAAGCTGTCATTTATTTATTTTTGGCCATAGTCTTTGTAAAAGCTTTGACATCACACAAACATATAAATTTCAATGAGGCTGCATATCAAACAAAATGGAATTCTTCACTTCATAAGCTGAGATTTTAACTGGAGGACAAGAACTCAAGAACATAGAAAGCAATACCTTGGAACATCAGGTTTATTGACCATACTGCTTGTAATGCCATGAATATGTGGATTTGGAACATAGCGTTGAGGATTAACTAGTGTTTGGAAAGTGCTATTTTTACCCCCCAGAAGATCTTGAAGTGCAAACTCAATGATCCGTTCAGACTCTCTGAGAAAACCAGTAGTCTCAAGATCGAAAACAATAACCGTCACAAGGCTAGCCAGGTCTTTATTCTCGGAAATCTTTTGTTGAATGTCACAGTATTGAATTTTTTGGAATTGACTTATCTCTTTTTTATTTACATTGATTGTAGCACTTTTTGAAACCACTCCATCTAAAATTTCTTGCCTGATGTTGCTCGGTTTGCTATGCTGGGTGGTTTTGTTTCTTCCTTCTGCATTTGTAGTTACATGTCTTCGAGTCCATTTCTTGTTGTGACCTCTATCAAGCCCATAGATTTTGGAACCAAGCAGCTTAAAGCTAGAACTGTTTCCATCACTCCTACTTAAGCTGTGGAAGCTTTCCCTACAAAAATTACCTAGGGTGGGGATTCTGAATCTAGGAACTTGCAAAATGGAAAAGCACATGGAAACTGTCCTCATCTGAATTAAAGAACTAATATTAAGAGAGATTCCTACACAGGTGAAGAATTCCGCACATCACAAACAAATGGCTTTGACCTGAGCATGAAAAAGAAACAATTGATAAAAGAAGGCATGAAAAAAAAATATATACTTGGCAATGAACTGATCACAAAGTTTCTTTCTAACTCAAGTATCAGAACAGCATAATGAATACCGTAATTCAATCAAGAAGATATGTTAACGATAAATATATTGAATTTTAATTCAAGGTTTCAGAAAGATCACTTGATTTTCATGGTATACTTTTTTCTTTCTAAATTGGAGATATTTATCAAACCTTGTCGTGTTGCCCCAGATAAAAATTCCAACTCTTTATTAAAGTAGAAGAACCCAACAATGCAAAATACGTCATCCAAAATAAAAATCCAAGCGAACTCTAAAATGCATGTCATATGCTAATTACAATGTCACTCTTACGAGCACACCACCACTCGAACCCCATAAAAGCTAGAATAAAAAAGCCTTTTCAATCAGACAAACCAAAGGTACCCACAAAACCATGTACAAAGTTCCATAGGGTAGAGGTTTGCTGCTATATTATCATAAACCTCAGCATATAATCATAAACTAACTCCACTTCTACCTTAAGCAAATAATCCTCCAATGCTGAATTACAATATGATACCAAAAAGGTAAAAAATACACCTTAATGCTCATTATATTAGCTAAATATGCTGTAAATTTAATCTCCATTGCTAATTTGGGATCCAAAGAAACAAAAAACTTGCTTTCTAATCAGCCCAAATCCTCTTCTCAAAAAACCAAACTAGCGTAAAATATAAGACTTGGTTTTCTTATCATTCCCCCAGAGTATTTTCAGCAAACAAGCAAAGGTTAAAGGTTTCAAACTTTAATATCCCAAATAACAATAAAAGAAGAAATTTGTAACTAAAAACTAGAGAAGAACTGAACACTATTGATCAAATTTTGAAACTTTATCCAAAACAACAAACCAATCCGTTATCAGCAACATGTTTAAACCAAACCTCGTCACAAATGTGAACCAGAATCATCATAATTAAAAGGAAAACTGTGCTTAATCTTCCTAAATAATATTAAAACCTTCCCCATATTCCAAAACTATAATAATAAAATAAAACACCCCATTTAACTAGATAGCTCAAACTCATTAACCCACATATAACTGGCACACAAAGTGATCAAATCTAATTGAGAAAAAAAAAATCAGCTTTATTTCTAAGAAACCAAACAGGGGAAAGTACGTTTACACAGAAACGAAATGAATATTAGTGTGACTGTGTGAGAGAGAGAGAGAGAGAGAGAGAGAGAGAGAGAGACATGCCTGGTAACTGTTATGATTATATAGAAACAACCGCATTTATACAACATTCAAATCCAGTATTTAGAGAGAGAGAGAGAGAGCGAGAGAGAGAGAGATGGTTTCGGAGGACATAAGGAGATGAGAATTTTGGTGAGAGAAGCAACTGTCTTGTGACTGAGAAAACATAATAAGAAAATAAAAAATAAAATCTTTTCTTTTTTTGTTTTTGTTCCGACCGAAACTCTCGGATCGCATATGCGCCCATCCGGTTCAGCTCCTCTCCGGCAGAGAATACCCTAACCATTCATATTTATTAATGAGAAATGTTATACCTAGTTTTTTTTTAAAAAAAAAAGAAAAAATAATTTTGCAACTTGTTACCATTTGTCAGTTTATGAAAGGAGCCATGTCAGCCACTAATTTTTTTTATTTTTTTTAAAACAATAAAATGTGACATGTATTTTTCTTTATTATTTTTACAGAAAATAAAATGCTTTTCTTATGATATCCCTATAGTAGGGAGTCAAAATAGATTTTTGATCATTTTATTGTTTACATCCGGCTCTCTACTTTGAGGAAAAAAGTAGGAAGTTAAATGACTATCTACTAGTAGGGAGCCATTTTACTCCATACTCTTTTTTTTATAATAAAATATTAGTTTCTTTCTCCTATTTTTTAATTTTTTTTGTTTTTTCCTTTTTAGAAATATTAATATTTAAATGAAAAAGTCAAAGTGGATCCCTAAAGTAGGGAGCTAGATGTAAGTGTTTAAAAACAGTGACTCTCTAAAGTAGGAAAAACTAATTTTACTTCCTACTTTTAAAATAAAAATAAGGAACCAAATGAAAATGCTCTAAGGATATAGTTTAAGAAGATCAAGGTACTAGTGGATTAAAAAAAGTCTAGTCCTCTTTGCTTTCAATTTAATTCCTAGCAAGCTTACCCCCAAAAAATAAAATTAAAAAAATTCCTAGCAAGCTTAGAGAATATTCTTGGCGTAAATTAATTGCAAATAGGCAAGAGCCTCGGCCTTGGCCCTTCACCCCTCTCTTTTACTTTATATTCTCTTTTTTCTTTTTTTTTCTTTTTTTTGAATGAGAATCCTTTATATCTCTTTATTTCCCTTCTCCTCTTCCTTTTTTTTTTTTTTTTTCTCTTGCATATGGAAGTTAGATTTTTTTTTTTAAATTATTATTAATGATGAAGTTAGATTTACTTCATGCCCTCCACGTACCTGTTTAATTTTAGTCTTAATTTTTAGCATTGTAATAACATTTTGAGGTGTTTGTTGGGACTCCACCCTGTTTTCTTGTAGATTTATTTTGTAATGTAAGAATTATCTTGTTCTAAAAAATAAATAAAAATAAAAATAAAAAAGGCCTTGTCCGATCCAAATTTCACGAGATTTCAACGGTTGCGACTTGCGATCTTACAACAATGATCCGAATCCTTGTTATTATAATACAATAAGGACTTTCCAATAAAAATAATAAAATAAATAAATAAATTGCATTACAATCAAATAAGACGGTGATAATTACTTGTTTATTAGGCCACCCAGGTCGCGAAATGATCAAGACCATTGAATATTGATTATGTAGATCTTGAAAAAAAGTCAAATTATAGGTGGTGTAAACGTGAGGAACTGTATTAACTCCACATGGAGCATCGCGTGTAATTATGCGTTGCTTGAAGTAGTAGGGCGTATAGGATGGAGATGGAGGCAGTGCACTACAAGTTATGTTTACCATATTTGCCGTAGCAGCACTCACCAAGTTGAAAACCAAGAAAGGGAGAGAGATGGGACATGGAATTTTTTCTTTTCTTTTTATCTTTTATCTTTTTTTCTTTATGAGAAACAACAGGAGAACAAGAAAAGGAATTAAGGTGTATCTTTTTCGCTTTTGATTCTAATAGACGATAAGAAATAAAAAGAAATAGAATAACACAGACAAAAAAAAAAAAAAAAAAAGGAGAAAGTTGGATTCTTCTGTTTTGTTCAAAAGTCAAAACAATAGTTCCAGCTCTTGGGGGCCTATGTAGCTATTGAACCGTCCTCGGGCTTTAACTGTTAGCCTGGTGAGTGAGAAATTTGAAAGGGGCAGAGTGGGCCGAAACTTGGTGAGTCAGCCCAAGAATCAGAGGCCATATGGTCAGTGTGCCGTTTTAGACAGCCGGCCTGAAAGTTTAACATTGAGAATTTGAGAAGCTTTTGTTTTGTTTTGTTCTTTTTTTTTTTTAATCGGGAGATTATAGTTTTTGATAAGTATTCGATTAATTAGAATTGCCAATTTGCCATATTGTTACAGCGAGCGGATTAATAGTTAGTTTAGAAGCTTGACAGAGGATTACAGCCTAGGAATAGCCATTATCTTGGCTAATTTAATTTAATTTAATTTATTTTTTTAACAAAAAACGAAATACAAACAATAAGTCAATAACATAAAGAAAGTGTGAACAATCCAACAATAAGCTCCAAAACAACAAGTTCAATGTGAATAAACATAAATTAAAAGAAAATTAAAAGAAAACACATTAAATGAATAAAACGACCCTATAAATTCTTAACACGAATATCAAGAATAATGATCACTAGTTAAGGCGGTTCAACAATGTGTATCAGGGATGACACAACCGACATGCAAAAGAAGGGGCATGAATCTTGAAAAGTTTATCTAACCCTTCTCAAACCCCAACCAAGAAATAACAACAAACATTGGCATGGACACAAAATTCCAAAGAAAACAACCACACAAAACAGGAAAAAAAAAATTACAACCCAAAACCCATAAATTAATAACAACGACAAAGGTGGCGATGGGGATGGAGAGGCCGGTGACAATGGTTAAGCACGTTGGTGTTGAAAACTGACGGAAGATGACAAATCAAACTTAGAAAAAAATTAAATCTAAAACCCAAGGCAGTTCCAGAAGAAGAAGAAGAAGTCGCGGTGGATCAGAGGAGGCGGTATGGTGGTAGAGGAAGGGTTAAGTCTATGTTTTTGAGAGGAACAAGGATAAAATGCCTGAGGTAATGGAAAAAGCCTCAAAAGGGGCAGATGGATTGAGAAAAAACTCCAGAGAGAAAGAACCCGTAGGTGAAAACTTCATGAAAGAAGGGAAGAGGAGGATAGAGAACATATATTTGTCCCTCTTCCACAAGTACAGCCGGCTAGCTTGGAGAGCAAGTCGAGAGAAACTATTTTCGCAAAGAGCATGACTATTTTGTTAAAAATTTTGTTTTCTAGTCTTTTTCTTCTTTTTTTCTCAAAATAAAATATTCACAAACAACTCTAAATATAAAACACTATTAAAAACATTATTGCATAAGATTCGCACAATTTCAAAATGGGTAATGTGAATCAAATAGGAGTAACAACTAGAGATTTAGGTATGTTTGCAAGCTTGAATATAGACAATGGCTATTGCAATTTTTATTAGAGAAATGTTATTTTTCCATCTCCAATCTATGAAGTCCTACATGTCTAACAATTGATTTGAGAAAAAGCAGGGAGATAAGAAATAGCAGGTCTCTTTTTATTAGCTGTGCGAGGCTTAAAACAATAAAATGGGCCCAAATAAGCCCCTGACCTCCAGCCCAGCAGCACTCCGCTTAACACCACCTCACAACATGGGTCTTCAAAAGGCCTGCATTTTAGCATGAATCTTAAAAAGTTTGAGGTGACAAAGGCAAGTTTGGTTTTCAGAGTCTAAATTTTACTTCTTTTAAAGCAATAAACCATCACATAGAATGCAAAAATCTTTTCACCAGCTCTTGGACAAATTCCTACAATGAAGTCATAGAACAATCTCCACAAACATCACATCGTGAACCAGCAGAAAGAAAGATCATATTTCATATACCATTACTTTCGAGTTTATTTACAATATAATCGAAAGATATATCACCAAAAGCAGGGACATCATTCCTCACAGTTACAGCACACTCAATTTCCCTGACTATCCCCCCATTCCATTCTTTTCTGTATTTGAAATACCCACATAACATGAACAAGGGTATTTTTGCTTCATTTCATCAAATTCAAAAAAAAAGTAAACGAAAAGGACAACAAAAGGTATATTTGTTGGTTGGTTAGGGTCTTTTGTCTTTATCTTTGCCCCGTTTGTTCTTTTTCTTTCCTTTAGGCAAAAACAGAATCACAGGACAGTGCCATCAAACAAACAGCTGCTTGTTCCTCCTCCTTGAGCTTCCTCCTCCTCTGGCACCTCTGTTTCTTCATCACTGACGGTGACCTTTGCAACCACAAATCCTTACCCAATTCCATTAACTTCGTTTTCAAACACTCACTGAGATCTCTGTCACCATTGCCATCAGTTTTAGCAGCAGATGTGGTTGCAGCCGTGGAAATAGTGGTGGTGGTATTGGTAGCAGTAATACCATGGCCATGTGATCTGATTCTGTCCCTTTTTCTACATGACACGTTGCTAAAACCCACCATGGAAACCCTCCTCTTCCTGTATCTGATCCCACATGCGTTACACAGTGACTGAACAAAAAAAACGAAAAAGACAAACCCTTTAATTAGATTGGTAGTAGTAACCGAAAAACAAACTGCACCTATTTGATCAGCCAAAAATAAGATCACAGCACCAGAGCAAGGATCGGAACACAAATTATGCAAAATAATACGATCAAATAGTGTCATGATTGAATATAACGTTAAACAAAAGAAAACCCAAAAAAGTGACCGAGAAAAACAAGACCCAAATGGCCAAAACTCGATCACAAATCCAGATCATCAGGAAAAAAAAAAATTATATATATTTACACGACTGTGGCGATGGGTATAGTATTGAAAAGCAAAGATAATTATAAACGTGACTAAGAAAAGGCAGACCCAAATATTAAAATCACAAGTCCAAATAAACAAGCAAATAGTGGCTGGAAGGAAAAAAACAAGGAAGAAGAAGAAGAAGAAAGAACCATTAATCAAAAATATAAACAGGGTATAAGCGAGTGGGTGGTAGTGATTTACTTTTTGATAGAAAGTGTTGAAATAAAAGACAGACAAAAAAGAGGAATCCATTCATCAAAATTACAATACCAAGTCAAAGAAAAAAACAGAGTGTCCAAATGGGGAAATGAATGATACTCAGAGAAAGAAAAGAATCAGAAACCCAACCACACAAAATCACAAACCCACACGAAGATATCAATCAGTTGAAAAACCATGAAAATCACCTTAGGCCCAGCTGGCCCACCTCTCCACAAGGGGGTCTTTGTGGTCTTGCAATCAGAGCAGCACTTCTTGTTCTCACTCATCATACCCACACACAATGATTCCTGAATCATAACAAATGATGGGTATCACAAACTTGTACTAAAGAAATAAGGAAAGAATCACAAATAATAAGCCAAGAAATGAAACATTCAAGCTCCTTTTTTTCCTTCAAGGAAAACATTGTAGGGTATAATTACTCTAAAAAAATCACCTTTTCCATGAGATCCATCATGCCCAGAAAGCCCACTTTTCCAAAATCTCAGTAAGTGGATAACAGAAACGAAGGAACCAAAGCTCAAAGACCCAAAACAGAATTAGAGCAAAAGAGAGATAGAGAGACAGAGAGAGCGAGAGCTACACTAAATAGAAACCAACATGCATTTTTCAAAAGAAAAAAAATGCAAAACAGAGAGAGAGAGGGAGAGAGAGAAGAACCGACAGAGAGTGCCCAGTGGATATGCACAAAACCCTAACCTCTAGGGTTTTTCTGCTATGGAATGACGGAAATGCCCTTATGTCTGCCAAACATTTGGTGGCAGCACAACCGCCAAATTTTGGTGGCGGTGGGGCCACGTGTCAGCATGCAGGAGTGGGTGTTCTTTCAAGACTCGCTCCCCTCCCCTGTACACACACATTATAATGTAAATGTAAAATGGCCTATTTTATATGTACGTATGTGTGTGATTTTTTATCTTTTCTTTTTTTTGGGTTTTGCTTTGATAAAGTAAAGGATGGTTTATGCAGAATGCTTTGTTTAATCGAGGTCAAAATTGCTTTGCAGACAGTGAGAAAACCGTTTTGTTGGTAGGAAGGAATGAAAACTATGAAAGAAAGAGAAAGCGTTGTACGTATGAGGGTATGAATGACGATGAAGTTTGTGGGGGAAAGGAGAAACAGGACACGAGCCACACAAGTTTGGATTACTGAAAGCTTGGGCGCACGAATGAAGATTCAGGATTTCAGGTACGGAGGGTTAATTAATTCGGAAAAATATTTGGTCATCATTGGCTATGTAGTATCAGATAACGAGCAGATACAATCATACAACATATGCTGGCGCAACTGATGCTCTTTACGGGTATGTTTGATAATGGACTCTAATTTTATTGTAACTTGAGGTGATTATTGAAAAAGAATATTGTAAATTTTTTATATGAAAAAGTAAATTTTTTATTTTTTAGTGAATATTTTATTTGAATGGTAATAAAAAAATATTTGATGTGATATAAAAAATAAAAAAAAGTTATTCAAAAGTAATTTATGTGATATAAAAAATGAAAATATTTTTTTTTAGAATTTGAATAGAATTGGAGTTGGAGTTGGAGTTAGTTGCCAAACAGGCTTACATGTTTCCAATTCATTTGAGCATTTTTAATGTATAAAAAAATTAAATAAATAAATAAAGATTTTTCTTTCCCTTTTTCACCCGGAGGGTGTCTTTGACAAGAATTGAGTCGGATAAAGAATTTTTAAGTTTTGATATAATATATAATAGAAAAAATATTATAAATTTTTTATATAAATAAGTAAAAATATTTTATTTTTAGTAAATAGTTGATGTAATATAAAAAGTGGAAAAAATTATTAAAAAATAATTGATAGAATATAAATTTAAAATATTTTGATGTAATTTTGTTTTTTTGAGTTAAACCCTTTGTCAACATGGCCTGAATTCAAGAGTAAATCATCCGGATGAAAATATATACTTCCTTTTGAAAAAATTGCCACGCATTATTAAAACAAAAAAACAAAAAAACTATTCATTCGGATGAATATATGTCCCTATCATTACTTCAAATTCAATACCACACACACAATTTGTCATGACTTTTTTTCTCTTTCAATAAAAAAAAGAAAAAGAAAAAGAAAAAAGACGAGAGTACAAAGAAAATTACAAGAACTACACAATGCACGGCACAATTTGTCATGGTTTCCTCCTTCAGGTTGAGAAATTACTCTTTTCCAACGGTTGCACATCTCCATACAGTTTTGGGTCTCACAAATTCACTAATTGATTTGCAAATGGACGTGTATCAAGTTTCTTTCGGATTTTTCCAACTTTTCCCCATTTCTCTCGCTATTAATACTTTTCAAAACCTCTTTTTAGGTGCTAAAAGACAAGAAAATGAGAAATTTCAAATTCTAAATGACCCTATTCATACAAAAATTTACAGGCTTGGACCAAGTTTTGTGACGTGGCTACTTTAGCTTTTGACACGTGTCATTGCATGTGACATGTTGCATTCGACATGGCACAATGTGAGGTTGACACTTGGCTTAGCGTGAGATTGACAAGTGGCATAGTTTCGCGCATGTGAAATTAAATCAGTCATAACTTTTGTTAGTAGTTATGATATTCGTCGGCCTGATGTGAATGAACAATCATTCACACCGGCGACGAGAAACCTGTTGCCATTAAAAAAAAAAAAAATTTCTGTGTCAAAGCAGGTTTCACGTTGGCCGGTGTGAATAACTATTCATTCACACCGGGCCGATGAGTATCATTAGTCCTTTTGTTATGACTATTAAAATCACGCATCTGACCCTATTAATAGCGAGATGTTAAGATGTTTTTAAGTCCAAAATCAATGCCTTTCACCTCCAAAATTTGATTTTAAGTTATATTCTTCCATTGCTAAAAAATACTTTTTTCTTTTGGGACTGCTAGAGTTCTCTTTTCATTTAACGATAATCCCAATAAATTATTACTTATAGAAAAGAACAATGATACCATAATATGGGCTTTGAGATTTGTTGGAGCCAATATGGTTGTTCGCCTCCTTAATTTAACATTTTAACGTAACAAGGCATTGTTTGGTAAGCATTTTCATCTCATTTTCACTACTCTAAAAAAAAAGTTAATTACTCATCAAAATTAATTACTAAACAACTTTCTTTAATTTCATCTCACAAAAAATTCAAATATTCTTTTATCTTTATATCACATCAATAACTTCTTATTATTATTCACCTTAGTCATTTCTTATCACTAATTAATGGGCTCACCAGATGGCACAAAAAGGAACACTTCTGAAAATCACTCAATTTTATTGAAAAATCTTTTGCAAGTCATTTGCTTTGTGTAGGAGACTTTTAACTCACCATTGTGGAGTCAAAAATTAAGAGTTACTTGGCTCCCAAGCAATGATTAGAATCCCCTACAATTTTAAAGAAAGTGTAGATTTTCAAATTATAAAATTTAAACAAATTTTTTTTTTTCATTGAAACACTTGAAAAATACTACATATTAAAAAAAATTGCATGTTACAGTTGAGAATTGAGTATATTTTCATCAAATTTTTACTTTATATCGATTAAAAAAAGTTTTGAGTAAAAAACTGTATTTTGATTTTCTAAAAAAGTAATTTATTTGCAAAAATGAAAAAAAAAAAAAACCTCTTTTGGAAGAAAAATTCTTTATAGCTACCTCAATAACATGCCATAATTTTAATAAGTGACATTTTTTCAAACATTTCGATGTAAAAAAATAACCTAAATTTTGTAAAATGAGGATCTACACTCACTTTAAAAAAATTTTGCAACCTAATCCAATGATCTCAATACCAAATATTTTTCTTTATACACCGTTGTAAGGAGTCAATGAATTTCATTGACTTCCTGAAAAAATGACGAGGTTATATGGATTTCAAATAGGAACGAAATTGGAGAGCGGTTCACAAACAATTTTAAGAAAAAAAAATTCATCAACACGCTTGCCGATTCATATAGTAATCTGGAAAATTTGATTTAACAAGAGCAGAGGACAACATGAATCTCTGCTATTTTTACTAGTTCTTTGTATAATTTGTGCACATAATAATAATAATATTTCTTTTATCAGCTATTTTTGACAATAAAATATTGATGTGACATTTCGAATTTGACAGCAGCAAAAAGTAACCATTTGTTAGGATATAATCATGCATATATAGGCTGACGTAATCAAGATATTTAGGAGGTAGGAGTGATAGAGACAAGACTTAAAAGGTAGTGGGAGTGTGTTTTTTTTTTCTCCTGGTTTTGGGAAAAATGTTTTGATATGACCTAAAAATTAAAAAAAATTAAAAAAGCTTTACTTATAAGCTCATTTGACAATTCACTCCCTTTTTTTTAATAAAAAAAAAAGAATTAAATTATTTTCTTTACATTAATAAACAATTTTTTCTTTTTTTTAGTCACAATATTTATTTTTTGATATATTTATATCACATCAACTTATTTTTTTTTCATTTCTCCTCTCAAAAACAGTCTACATTTGTTAAAAAGACCTAAATAAATGTAAAGTTCACTTGTAAAAAAAAAATTGAAAAAGAGAAAAGAGTAAGAATAGTTGTACCACCACCCTTCCTATACTTATATTTTTAAAAATTACTTAATTTTTGAAATAATAAATTGGCTCTTTCCTTTATAAAAGCTAAGAAATTTTTTATCAAAATATTTCTATACTTTTGTTTTAAATTATTTATTAACATATCAACTTGAAACAGAAAATAAAAATGGAAAACAAAAACTTAAAACAAAGATATAGCCAAAAGTCTGCAATTTTTGTTTTGTTTTATTATTATTATTATTATTATTTTGTAAGTAAAGTCTGCAATTTTAAGGTCGTGGATGGGGTATTTGAGTATCGAAGGTACTCGTCCAACAAACTGAACAAGAAGGGACAAAAAGTGAGGAGCTAGGCAGCTAATGCCTGCAGGAGATGACACAGAATGACAAAGAAAGCACCGAAACACCATTCTTTTTGTACCGGAGTGAGAAGACAAAAAAGCCCTCAACCCTCAACAAAGAGGACCATTGCACAGCAAGCCCAACCCTTGGCTCAATAAATTATTTTATTAATAACACCACAACGTGTTACAAAAAGTGCCTGAAAAAGAGATTTGGGTCCTCTCTTTCTCGAATTATGCAAATCAACACCAAATTGATTAATAATCGCCTGCTTTTCACTTCCCCATACTTGAGACCATTATCCATCAAAAGAAGAGCCTTCAAATCTCTCTCTCTCTCTCGCTAATCTCTTCCTAGAAGTAGAAAAGATATATATCTTTCATCGGTAACATGAAATCATGCCAAAAATTGTCTCTTTTTGTATGCTTCTCATGTACCAAGGTCTACGGATGTAAATATATTAATAATTTAATATATATTAACCTGGTAACTCGTTTCTCTTCTCTTCTAGTGAATAAAAACCTCGAATGTGATTTTTTTTTTCATTAAATATTCCGAGGCCATTTTTAGCTTTTAAATCTTTAATTTCAAAGCCTAATTTAAAACAATAGAGAAGAAGTACCTACTGCTCATACAAAATATAAACTACAAGCAGAACCTACTCACAATTACTCAAGACAAAAAAAAAAAAAAAAAACACAATGAGCTTATTTCATGCAAGCCTTTCGATGAGGGCCCCAGGGATGTACAAATGCTGAGGGAAGGATTAAAGAGGGGGGAGAAGGAGCATTGAGGGAAGTTACAGCTGCATGTATTGCAAGTTTTTGAAGAAATATGTTTTGGCTTAACCAACCAAAACAGAGTGTGTTCTATATTTATAGAGAAAAAGGAGCTAAGTGCTTTGTACAAGAATTTACAAGAGGAGCAGAAAATCAGTAAAAGGAGAGAGCTTCTATGCGGCTGTGAATGACAGTAGCAGTTGCATGAATGCTGGAAGGGAGTGCTGTGAATGACAGTAGCAGTTGGAAGGGAGTACTGTGAATGACAGTAGCAGTTGCATGAATTAGGAAGTCCATCAGCTTGAATTGTGGGCTGTCATTCAGTCTCCTTAAAACATGGCTGTTAGGAGATAGGATCTTTTGACTTGAGCTTAACACCCCCCTGCAAACTGACGGGAGGTGGAACAACCCTCAGTTTGTTAAGGAGCTGGTGGAACCGGATGGCAGTATGGCCTTTGGTGAAGAGATCTGCTATCTGGTCCAGAGTGGAGACATGTCTAATTTGAATGTCTCGATTTGTGACCTTTTCCCGGATGAAGTGGATATCCACTTCTATGTGCTTTGTTCGGGCATGGAAGACAGGATTGGAGGCGAGGGCAAGAGCTCCCAAGTTGTCACACCATAGAATAGGAGGAGCAAGGAGAGGAATCTGCAGTTCACGTAGGAGCATGCGAATCCAAAACATGTCGGCAGTAGCAAGGGACATAGACCGATATTCAGCCTCGGTGCTTGATCGAGAAACAACATGTTGCTTCTTGGCAGACCAGGAAATCATATTTGAACCAAGAAAAATGCAAAAGCCTGTGGTAGATCGTCGATCATCTGGGTTGCCAGCCCAATCAGAGTCACAGAAGGTATTGAGGGAGACTGAACCTTTGCAGTAAAACAAACCACTATCAATTGAGCCTTTAAGATACCGTAGAACTCTTTTAGCTGCTGTCCAATGAACTGTGGTGGGGTTGTGCATATGTTGACATAACTGATTAACGGAATAGGCTAAGTCAGGGCGAGTGAGAGTGACATACTGTAAAGCACCCACCACATGTCTGAATTCAGTTGGATCTCGAAGCTCTTCTCCATCGAATTTGGACATTTTAGAGCCAGCAACGCAGGGAGCTGGTGATGGCTTGGAGTCTGACATCTTGACACGGTGGAGAAGGTCTAGTATGTATTTGGATTGCCTAAGGTGTAGACCTTCAGAATTTCTCACTGCTTGGATGCCAAGGAAATAGCTAAGATTGCCAAGATCTTTTAAAGCAAAGTTAGATTGCAGTTTGCCAATTAAGATATCAATAGTAGCAGGGTGATTTCCAGTGATGATTATATCATCAACGTAGATCAATAAGAAAATATGAACTGAACCAGCATGATAAATGAACAAAGAATAATCAACATGGGACTCAAGAAAGCCAATCTCCAATAAGGCAGTGGACAATCTCGTGAACCAAGCTCTTGGAGCTTGT
Organism: Betula pendula; assembly: GCA_900184695.1. Lineage (NCBI taxonomy): Eukaryota > Viridiplantae > Streptophyta > Magnoliopsida > Fagales > Betulaceae > Betula > Betula pendula. The sequence goes on along the minus strand of FXXK01000143.1, from coordinate 481,544 downwards.
TTTAAACCATAAATGGATTTGTTTAATTTGCAGACATAATCAGGAAATGAAGAATCAACAAATCCTTGAGGTTGTTCCATATAAACCTCATCATCTAACACACCATGAAGAAATGCATTAGACACATCAAGTTGTCTAAGTTGCCAATCAAATTGCACTGCCAAGGCCAAAAGTAACTTGATTGTAGTGGGTTTAATAACTGGACTAAATGTTTCATGGTAATCAATGCCACTCTTTTGGTCGAAGCCTTTGGCTACCAATCTAGCCTTGTATCTGTCCACACTGCCGTCAGATTTTTGTTTGACCTTGAAGACCCATTTGTTCCTTACAACATTGTGATGGCGAGGACGTGGGCATAAGGTCCAGGTTTGATTGGAGATTAAGGCAGTGTATTCACTGGTCATGGCTTCTACCCATTCCGGTTTGGTAGATGCTTGTTTGTAAGTTGAGGGTTCAGGAGGGAGAAGAATAGAAAGAAAGGCTGATATGGGGTAACGTGATGTATGGAACATCTTGAAATCAGGGAAGGTTTTGGGCTTGAGAGTGCCTGTTTGAGATCGGGTGACAATGCAATTTGGAAGTGGGGCAGGTTCAGATGGTTGAATAGGGATAGTGATAGGACGTGTAAGGTTTGACAGAGAGGAAGGAGAGGTAGATGGATCCGGGTCAGGTGGAGATGAATCAGGAAAATGTGAGACATGGGATAAGGGAAGAGTGGTGACGTGCAACTGCTGAGATGATGAGTCAGAGTGTGGTTGAGATAAAGATGATCTATCTTGGTCGTTTGCTGGAGAAGTGGTTTGAGGAAGAGGATTTTGTGGAGGGGATAAGGATTGCTGGTCAACAGATAAAATAGGAGGTAAAGAAATCAAAGATGTACCTGGAGTTGCCGTGAGCTTGCAGGAGTCTTGTGAGAGAGTCATACCCTTGGCAGGAAACTTAGATTCATCAAAGACCACATGTCGTGAGATGTAAACTTTGTGAGATTGAGTGTCAAAACATCTATAGCCACGTTGATTTGCACAATATCCTAAGAAGATACATGGTTTGCTACGAAAGGAGAGCTTATGAGCTACATACGGCCTTAAGAGAGGATAACAGAGGCAGCCAAATGATCTGAGAAAAGTGTAATCAGGAGCTTTGCCAAAGAGTTTGGAAAAAGGTGATTCATGCTGCAAAACAGGCGTTGGCAGCCGGTTTATAAGATAAACACTAGTCAAGAAGGAATCAACTCAATGTTTGGATGATAAACTTGATTGGGCTAGGAGAGTGAGGCCAAGTTCCACTATATGTCGATGCTTTCTCTCAGCAATACCATTTTGCTGAGAGGTGTGAGGGCATGTTAATCGATGAAAGATACCATTTTGGTTGAGATAAAGTTTAAATTGATTTGAGGTATATTCCCCACCATTATCACTCTGAAATTGTTTTATAACAGTGCTGAATTGTTTCTCTACTAACAGTTTGAATTTGAGAAAACAAGGATAAACTTCACTTTTATGTATAATGAGATACAACCAAGTGAAACGACTGTAATCATCAACAAAAATTACATAGAATCGGCAACCAGTCAAGGATGAAACTGGAGAGATCCAGACATCTGAGTGGATAAGTTCTAAGGGAGAGGAGGACTGCCTAGAGGACTCAAAAAAAGGTAGTTGCTTGGACTTGCCAAGCTGACATGACTCACATATCCTATTCTTGTCAACTGAACCAGCTATGGGAAGATTCTAGTGACTCAAAACACGATTGAAAACAACAGTGGAAGGGTGTCCAAGCCTTTGGTGCCACACCATGTCAGTGGTCTTGACTCCTAGGAAGGCAGCAAACCCTTTCTGTTTATTCTGAGCAAAATGATGCAGGGGAATAGGGTATAGACCATTCTCACTTTGCCCCTGGAGCAGCACGGTTCTTGTCAAGGCATCCTTCACAGTGAAATGAGATCCAGTAAGTTCAAAGAGGCAGTTATTGTCAATGCAAAATTTGTTAATTGACAGTAAGTTAACTGAGGCTGAAGGACAGTAAAGAATGTCTTTAAGAAGGAGGTTGGATGAGTGATCAGAAGGGTTAGAAAGAACCAGAGAAGAACCAGTGCCTTGGATGTTTAAATCTGTACCATTTCCTACTCCCACAGTCTCGGTTCCATCAAATGGTTGAGGATTGTTGATAGTGGCTGGATCAGCAGTGATGTGAGCATTTGCGCCTGAGTCTGCCAGCCATTCCTGAGTATCAAGTTCAGCATTTGTGTGGGCCATCATTGCTGCAAGTTGGGTTGGTGGAGTCCTCCCTTGGTAGGCATAATTCATTCTGTGATAGCAGTCCAGAGCAGTATGACTTATTTTGCCACAGATTTGGCAAGGAGTACGAGTGCCTTGAGGATTGAAGAACTGATTGGGGAACTGAGGTCGACCTCGAAGAGCATTATAATTGTTTCCATGTGTAGGAGGTGGATTTGGTAGAATTGGAGGATTTCTATTGGACACAAAGTTTCGTGGAACATTGTTCTTGAGAGGGAAACGTGGCTTTCTGTTGGAGGGATGAGGATGAGACTGGTTGCTTTGTTTGTTGGTGTAGAGGGCAAATGACCCTGTTTCTGGGGTGATGGATTGATGCTGCTGGTTGTCTAGGAGGATTTCATGACTCAATAGCTCAGATTGAAAATCTGCAAAGCTCATCTCTTTGTCTCGAACAGCAAAGTTAAAGGATGTGACAAAGGAATTGAACAAAGGGTTTAGGCCACTTATGATGAATGAGATGAGATCATCATCTTCAACTGGTTTGCCTACAGCAGCCAGTTGGTCTGCCCCTTGCTTGGCTAAGTTGAGATATTTGGCGCAGGTTTTGCTTCCCTGCTGCAGACTTTGGAGTTGTCTCTTGAGATGAGCAATCCGAGACCTGGATTGATCAGCATAGCGGCTAGCCAAGGTGGTCCAAGCCAAGTGGGAGGTGTTTAACCCGTACATAGAAGACACCAAGGATGGTGTGAGAGAGCAGATGAGCCAGCTTAGAAGATGCTGGTCTCATTTCTGCCATAGAGTATAAGAGGGATTCAAGTATTGCTCACTTGTTTCACTGTTAGTCAGAAATTTTGGTGGACATGGTTCTGAACCATCCACTATCCCTAAAAGATCATGACCACGTAAGATGGGTAAGAATTGAGATACCCAAGCTAAGTAAGTATTTGGGCCATCAAGTTTGATGCCAGCAAAAGGAGTAGAGCTGGGCAGAGCAAAGGTGAGTGAGGAATCAGAAGAAAGGTTAGTGGTAGAGGAAGAAGAAGAGCTTGCGGAAGAGGTAGCCATAGGTGAGCGTTGGCTGTAGAAGCTCTGATACCATGCAAGTTTTTGAAGAAATATGTTTTGGCTTAACCAACCAAAACAGAGTGTGTTCTATATTTATAGAGAAAAAGGAGCTAAGTGCTTTGTACAAGAATTTACAAGAGGAGCAGAAAATCAGTAAAAGGAGAGAGCTTCTATGCGGCTGTGAATGACAGTAGCAGTTGCATGAATGCTGGAAGGGAGTGCTGTGAATGACAGTAGCAGTTGCATGAATTAGGAAGTCCATCAGCTTGAATTGTGGGCTGTCATTCAGTCTCCTTAAAACATGGCTGTGAGGAGATAGGATCTTTTGACTTGAGCTTAACATGTATAACAATCGCAAGGCGAAGCCTTGGGCTTTGCTGGCATACCTCCTACGACCATGGACAAAACTGTCAAAAAGCTGGATGAGGATGACCACTACCACTGCATCCAATTCAACTTGCAGATTACTCATATGCTAAAGAGGTTCAAAAATCCCTTGATCCAGCTTCCATGGAAGTCCGAAATAAACCCTACTCCTCTCCTCTCCAGCTTACCTATATCTCCCAGGATCCATCTGTGTTGGAACTTGAACCAATTATACCACAGCAAAGTAACTGAAACCCTTACAACCCTTACATTGCACAAGATTAGAATCAATGGGTTATTGTGAAAACGAGCCTGTTTTTTAATGATCAAACGAGGAAAAACAACTTTCCTCAGTAGGAGTCGGTTTATTTTTGAAATATATCAAACGAGGAACAACAATAGATTGGCCAGTCTAACAGAAGCAAGCAAAAGTCTTACCTAGCTGGTTCCATAAACGGCAGGAAACCAGCATGTTTTTGTTTTATAGCAACAAAATTACTTTGCAAAATGGGCAATTGAGTTGGAAAATGACTTGCAATTTTGGTAGAAAAAAAACATCTATTATTTAGTTGCATCACTGGATCAACTAATGATATTTTTCATTTGTTGAACCTCAAAGCTCATTGGAAACAAGAAATATCTAATTGGGTGTAGGAAAAATTACAAAACCGAGCCATTTCTCGAAAATTTTATCATTTGTAAATTTATGTTTATCAAACTTCATAAAACAAAAAAAAAAACTGATTTTTTATTTTTTTAAAAGAAAAGGAACCCATAATATTAAATCCAGAGTCCAAATTTAGCAAACTCTATACTGCAACTGCATGAACATTCTCTCTTGGGCCATCCTGTGACAACTACTTAGATGAACATGTTCTAATCAAATGTCAACGAGTAAAAACAACCTAAACAAAATGGTCAGAGTCACAACAGATCAAAATTTCAAATATCGTATAATTACTTAATCATGTGCAATCCGAGCTAAAAAGAAAAAGGCATCTTGGAGCTGTTATATCAATAATACTAGAAACTCTTTTCCTTCAATGCCATTTAGACAACTTTTCATATCAAACCAGCAAAATGGTATACCCTACGCAATACAATTTTGACTCCAGGGAAAAAAAAAAAAAAAAAATCACAACATACAATGGTAAGGAACAGAAAATTCCAATATCCCCCCATAGCTACAAGTGTCTATTGAGAGAGTCTGGGAGTGCAAAAATCACCCGGCAACAGACAGACTCCACTTCTATGCCAATTAAGACAATAGAAACAAATTATGCGACTCAACATCAACTTATAGGAGGAGAGCCCAGTCACCTGGGATAACGATTCCCCAAACAGAGAACTGTGGCTCCACATTCTTGTTGCAGCAATAAATTCAAGTTCGTCATATAACCAATCCCAGTATCCTCCTCTTAAATCCAGCTGTTGCCAACACTCAGCCAGTCCAGCACCCCCGTAAAATCACTCCCAATAATGGACCAAAGAGGACCAAAAAACGACAAGACACCTGACCTGACCCCAACTATTCTCCCACCAATTCCTGCTATAATTTAAAAAGAAATTATGTTAAGAACGTCAATGGCAAACATATTCTATGAATTAATCAGAAGACTACTCAGAGCAAAAACTAATTGAATAAAAGCACTACACAGGACCGAGCATAAACCAGTATGAAGATACCTTCAGTTGAAGTTAAATCCACCAGAAGGAACAGAAGGAATCTCACTCCCCCCAAAGTTGAATGCAGTCTGGGGAGCATCACCTGGTGGCATTGTATCATCATCTTCCTCCAGCCAATATGTCTCAAGAATCTTCACAGCTTTCTCATAAATCTCTGTGTTGTCATGACTCTGGAGATTCTCGATTTTCTCTAGTCCCTCAGCATCATCAATCATTTGAGCATAGATATTTACATCTCCAGTAGCTCCCGAATTCTTCTCAGCTTCCCCTACCTTCAATATGTTCTCAAGCCCTTCCAAACAAACCGTGACAATCCTCGGATCAGGGCAGATGAGAAGATCACACAAGGGCTTGATGCACCCCTGATTTACTAAATACCTGTAACCGGCAAAGAGATATAAAATCTGCAGGCTAGACAGACTTCCTAAGACAAGCTAAGCCAAGGAAACAAAATTTATAAAATTTATTTCATACTTGATTTGTTCGTGAGAACCACCAGATGTGGCATTTGAGATTGCCCATGCAGCCTCTTTCTTGATATCAAACTCAGCATTTTGGAGCAGATGAACAAGGGGGGCAATAATATTAGCCTCAATAACAGCCTGTAACATGTTATAATACATCATTCTGTGGTCATAGTTGATGGAAATTTTGTATATAATTCCAACTTCTTTGAAACCTAGACAAGCAAAACTACAGTTATAGAGAAGACAGATGAATTCATATTTGAAAAACTTGATCTATAAGTTACCTGAATCTGCTCCTTGTTACCAGCAGTGATATTGGAAATAGTCCAGCAAGCTTCCTTCTTGATGCTCTTTTTATAATTATTGGTCAAGAGGTTCAACAGGCAAGGAAGAGCATTATGGTTGATAATGACCTAAAAGCAGCAGCATCACTCATTAGTTGAAAGTAAGACAAATAAAAATTTCAACTTGAACGACAGGATTATCATATTAGAGAATTAATGTTAAATGGAACAAACAAGTGACAAATTGAAAAGAGAACAGCTCTTGAGAGGGGAAGGGGTAAGGTATTTACAGGATGTTGATAAGGTGTAATGCATAAGTTAATGGTATAAGGTAAAAGCTTGCTTCCAATTTAGTTGTTCCACATCCAACTGCAACTATACAGAGCTTCTATATGTTTGCAACGTGACAATTACAATGCTTCAAGGAAAAAAGCAAAAAGAACAGGAAGAACTACTAGATGAAACTCATGAACTAGCTTCATCTGATTCTGTAAGTTGGTAAAAGTAATAACAAATTCAATCCTAAATTTATTGTTTTATGAGGCTTCCTAACCAACTGAAAGCCAATCAATCCAAATTTCTAATAAGGCTGTTTTCTTTTTTCTTTTTTAATTCTTTTATCTGCTCGTGTTATGCAAATTTAGGTCTCGTTTGATTTGCGGAATGACTATTCCATTAGAAAAATGAATAGCTATTCCTTGGAATAGAAGAAGGTGGAATGAAATAGTTATTCATATTCCTTAGTTTGGTTGTAACGATGGAATATGACACTGAATAGATATTCTTTTATTTGATATCGTGGAATACGCTGATAAATTGAGTCATATTGTAATCAAATTTCTTAAAACGCCCTTATAATATAAATATAATTTAAGGACGTTTTCTTCTTTATTTTTTAAACAAAAACCGATATACTATAACTTTTTTTTTTTTGGAAAAAAAAAACAGTCGAAGTTTTTTTTAAAAAAAGTTCGTAGTTTTTTCTAAAAAAAAAACTTGTCAAGTTTTTTTTTTTGCAAAAAAAAAAAAAAAAACACATCAACAAAATCATCATATTCACCCATCAATTTTATTTTTATTTTTTTAAAAAAAAAAAAACGAAAAGCACATCACCAAATGGTCTCATAATACTCAAAAAAGAAAAGAAAAAAAAAATGTTGGAGTGTGAGGGCTTTAAAGAAAATACTGCATAATTCTATTCTAGTTGTCTTTGCTTCTTTCTACTCCTTATTGTACTCCTCTAGTAGGAGTAGGTAGGAGAAGACAAGCTTTGGTGGGCTCCTTCTCGCAAAGGAAAGTTTGATGTTCTTCTTTCTACAAGCCTTGTTTGCATGGATGCTGTCTCTTTCCCTTAGAAGAGTATTTGGGCGACAAAGTTCCTTTGAAGGTGGCTTTTTTTGGGTGGTCGGCAGCTCAAGGGAAATTCTTACTTTGGACAACCTCAGAAAGCGACAAGTCATTGTGGTAAATAGATGCTGCTTGTGCAAAAGGGATGGGGAGTCGGTGGACCATCTGCTTATTCATTGTGATATTGCCCAAGCCTTATGGACTGCCTTCTTCAGTCGATTTGGGTTGTCTTGGGTTATGCCTCTTCAGGTGGTCGACTTATTCGCTTGTGGTGGACGGGCGGCGCTCCTCGTAACGCTGTTGTTTGGAGAATGGTGCCTTCTTGCCTCATGTGGTGCCTGTGGAGGGAGCGAACGACAGAACATTTGAGGATCAAGAAAGAACGCTCGAGGAACTCAAGTCTTTCTTCTTTTTCACCTTTTCTCCTTGGACAGCTACTTATCTAGCTCCTTTAGCGATAAGCTTTTCTGACTTCCTTGTTTTTTCTCTTCTTGTTGAGTCTTGACTCTTGTATACTTCCTGTGTACCAGGCTGCGCTTTGCGCTTTTTATAAAATCTCTACTTACTTATCAAAAAATAATAATTCTATTCCTATAAAATAGGAATAGGTATTCCTCTCCTTTTTAAAAGGAATACATATTCCTCTTCTTAAGGGAATAAGTATTCCTATGGGAATAACTATTCCTATGAATAGGCTCTTACCAAATAAAGGAATGACTATTCTATAGGAAAAGTCATTCCATTTCAGGACCTATTCCGCAAACCAAACGGGGCCTTAGTTGGTAAGAGCAATATTGCAGAAAGCCAGAAAGAAACTCCATTTTGTTTCTGGAAGGCTAGAAGCCATGAAAGACAAAAGTGACTTCTCCCACGAGGGCCAAGACACGTATAAAGCAGAGGGGGGAAAAAAAAAGCTGCCTTGTTAATTATGTCCAGCAAAGCGCAAGTCCTTCTCAATTATTTCTCCGGAAAAGAATAACTTGTTTGTTCATTTTTTTTCCCCTTTTGGTTGGGGAATGAAATGAAATTTACTTGAAAAATCAAACAGTTCTTTATGCATGTCTCATTGCTACACTGAGCAAGTCTGAATAAGACCAAACTATCGTCTGATCTAACACAGGAAAAGACCTTGTAAAGAATGAGCAACTAAGTTCAGTTATCAATGGGCAAATTCTCCAGGTAGTAATAAAAACATCTCTGAATCTATGAGCTTCGATTTACCGGATGCCGTAGAACTTGAGAAAATTACGGAAGACAAATATTCCGAGATTGTGTACCAAAACCTCAGATGACTATATAAATGGATATACATTTGCGCAACTAAGGTGACATGCTATCAGTATTATGCACAGATCACAAACTATCAATTTAGAATTAAAAGTCAGCTATATCTCTTTTTATTCTTCCGGAATTTCAGAAAGAGGCAAGTAAATTCCAAACATTTCAAGGGGCAACATGTTCCAATACCTGAGTCTGCATATCATCTCCCGTGACAATATTTCCAACTGTACGAAGAGCAGGAATGAGCACCGAAGGAGATGGGTGACTGAAAAATGTGAGGAAAACTTAGAATTTGAATGCAAAATAGATGTCTAAGAGCATCCCTAATGGCTTAGCCATGTCTTTTAAGCTAAAACCCACTCGATCCGATTATGCAGACAAAATGCAAAATGCATTTTTCATGCATTAGTGAACAATGTCACTCTACATGTAGGTTGACACTATTCACCAATGCATAATTTTTTATTAGTGTCTCTCTCTCTCTAAGATTTTTCTCATTCCTCTTTTCATTTCTCTCTCTCCAACAAAGAACACACATTTCTTAGACAAATATGACTATTAGAAAAATGATTGTTTGAAAACAAAAAGACCATCAGAAAAAATAAGATCCTTATAAAAGAAATAAAGAAATAGTATTTAAATGGTATAAAAAAAAAAGAATAGATAATCTAATATAGAGTGCATTTTATAAGACATTAGCTAAATAGATAAAATAGCTTTTGGTTAGCTAGTTTACATAGAAATATGGCTGGAATGCTCTAACACATCCGCTCCACCAACAACCCCCCCCCCCCCAAAAAAATAATGCAATACTCAAAAAGTATGGCTCAACTAGGTTGAAGATCTAAGCACTCACAGTAAAAGCTCAACGAGCCGGGGACATACAGCTGCTTCAATAACAGCTTGAATTTTGTCATTTGTACCATCAGAAAGATATGATAGTGCCCAACAAGCATCAGTCAAGACTTCTTCATCATTTGAATGAATAAGGCGAGCAAGAGCTGGAAGCGCTGGCTTAACCTGTGCAATAAACAGTAAAAAGAAACAATTAACCTAGAGGCCAATATAATATCTGTCAACATCACAATGGTTGATAAACATCCGTCCCTCAAAGAAATAGCTAAAAAGTTTTAAACAGCCCTAATAAACCTTTATTTACTTTCATTTACTCCCTACATTCGAACTGAAATGTCTTAGTTTCCTTTGGGATGTCCCAAATAAATTCCACTTTCTAAAAGTAAAAGTTCTTCTTCAACTTCTTATATTACCCTCACATTTTTTTTAAAAAAAAAAAGATTTTCACTAAAAGTCATGTCACCTCTAATACAAAGTAGAAGACAAGAAGAGTCATTATATTGTAACATTTTCATTAACAATAGAACCATTTAAAACAAGGAATTTATGTTCAGATGGAACGGGTATTATTTTAGACAAATTATATGCTACCATATCATCATCCACAACTGCTAGAAAGCCAAACACAAAGAAAATTATTCGAAATCCAATCTAACTTCATGAAGTTACAGAGAGTTCTTAGTCTTTAGTGGGACTATCTTTGTATGCATCATATGTACTAGGATTGCGCCTTTTTGTGCTTTTAATTACAAAGAGTACTCAAGATATCCAACCTGATCAAAAGGAGGCTGTGGCTTTCCTCGGCAAAAATTTGACAATGTCCAGGTAGCATTTCTCAGCATAGAGAGCTTGGCATGCTCGTTTAACTGTGCCAGCAAAGGAAGCAAAGCCCCATGTCCAAGGACAAGATCGCGGCATCTAGGAGAGTCACCAGCGACATTTCCCAACGCCCACACAGCCTGTACATCCAAGAGAAGACCGGGAAGGGGGTAAATACATGTTGCATTTCACTAAAAAATGCAAACTTGATTCACTAGAACAGATACTGCAAAAAGTACTAAGATCTAGTCTAAGCCCTTAGATCACTTATATACCTGCTCGCGGACATCATCACTAGGAGAACCAAGAAGCTTGACAAATATTGGGACAGCCCCATGCTCAATTACCACCTTAGTGTTCTCAGATGTCCCAGAAGCAATGTTAGTAAGAGCCCAAGCTGCCTCAAACTACAAGAAGTTTCAAGCAATAATAATGTTAAAGTCATGGACATATATAAAAGAATATTAGATAATTGATAGCAAGAATAAACCTGAAGCTGTGGAAAGTCCTCCCTCACAAGAAACTCAACAAAGCGAGGAACAACACCTGACTGTATCACTTCTTCAATTGGAGGGCTGCGCTCTGGTGAAAAAAAATAATATGTAATTAATTGAATCACATACGCATGTAAGATAGATGTATTAGAGAGACCAACTACTCACCAATTGAAAGCAACTTCCTGAACTGAGTAGTTGCCTCAAGCTGCAGATTACTATCATCACTCCAAACTCCTGCAACCATGGATGGCAGGTGTTCTAACTGCAGCCGAATAATGCAACCACAATTAGAATGATGATGGCCAATACTACCACTATCACTGGCACAATTCTAAATCATTTTAATCTTCTGATTTACAAAACTTAAGTCAAAGAAGTTGTTTTGACACTCTTTTTAAAAGACAAGCATAATAAGAATAATACATAACGCACTCAATATCAGAACACCAACTTGCCTTGAGAATACTGACACCCCAACACCCCCCGCCCCTCCCCCCATAAAAAGGCTCAACCAAAGAAGCACAAGTAGTACTTTTTTAATTGGTAAATTACACAAGCACCCAGTGGGTCTTGGACCTCCTTGTTCTTCTTATCCTAATTCAACTATAGAAGACTGGATTCAAAATGTTATAGCCATTGAAATCACAGACTTCGTGAAACAAAATTCAACAAACCCAACACATTACAAAGGCGCAAAACCACTGGCAATCAGTTCGATAAACTCCAAGGAGGGAAAAAAAGAAACACTAAAGACCAAATTCCATCAACAGCAGCTCTGAGCTCACAAACCCTTACAATCACTAAAATTAAATTCAACAAAAACCCATGCATTGCAACAGTCTAAAACCACCAATAGTCAATTCAAGCAAACACATAATTCCAAAAAATCAACTACTATCCATTCATTTGAGCCACACAGGACTAAATTCAAAAGGCCAAGTGATCACTGAACTTGCCAACCCTACAATAACATCAAAAGAAAAAGAAAAAGAAAAGGAAAAAGAAAAAAAAGGCAACCAAAGCACCAATAATCAATTCAATCACACCCTAATTCCAAAACAAATCAACAAAGTTCACTCTCATTTCAGCTGCATAAGACTTAATATAATACAAGAAGCTACCTAAACACCAAGCTCGCAAAACCTTACAATCATTTAAACAAAATCCAGCTAAAACACTGATAGTCAATTCAATCAAGCTCTAATTTCTGTAAAATTGACAAAATCCACCAAGACACAAACCCTTCCAATCAACTACGCAAAATCCAACTCTCAACACGATCAAGCCCTAACATCCAATAAAAATCAACACTCTTCACCTCCATTCTCACTCTAATGCACTGAATTAAAAATTGCAAGTAACCGTCAAGCTCACAAACCCTCACCAATCAACAACACAGAATCCAACTAAAACACAAATAAGCGACCCGATCAAACCCTAAATCAAACTAAATTTCATAAAAACCCTAAATCCCAACCTAATTCCTCAAAATCATAGCCATCGAACTAAAACGCCAACAAAAAACGATACAACCGAACCCTAAAGTAGAGTGAACTCCACAAAAATCTTTACAAACCAAAACAGCATCCAGCTAAAACACCAATAAACGCTCCAACCAAAGCAACGATCGAATCGAGCGCTAAGAAGAAATTGAATAGGAAATGGGTGGGTACCTTCTTCTCGACAGCGGAGGAGTGGAAAGAGGAAGAGAGGGGCTGGGACTGGAGGCCCTCGCGACGCTTCTTGAGGAGGCTCTCCTCCCGGCGGTTCCTCCGGATCTCCACCATCGTGTCCTCCCTCCTCCGCCGTCCCTCCTCCGCGTCCACCGCCACCTTGTACCGGTTCCGGCGAACCTCGGTCCTCGCGCTCGGCCTCAACGACATCGCTTCGCTTTCACAAGACAAAAAATAAAATACAATAATGTTAACCGAACCCTGGAGAAATGGGGTTTTTGAAGAGTGCGGTGTGGTGCGGTGGTTTTGAGAGTTTTGAGTGTGAGAGAGAGAGCGGGTTATATAGCGCTTTTGCGGGGACGGGTGGAGGGAAATGGGGCTCGGATCGGCGCAGATTTACGTGTGTGCCACTGAAGGGGTTTTGAATTTGAAGGTGTCGTAGAAAAAGGACACTTTTGGTGGAAAAGGGAATGGTTTCTGGTTTTACAAGAGGGGGTACACACGACATCGTTTGTACCGTGGACTTTTACTTTCAGTCTTCCACCAGCCTGCACGGTCAAGAAGTAAGAAAGCCGCTTGGTTATCCTTGATTTTAAGGGCGGCATGCCGTTTTGATTCAACGGACTGAACGACATGCATTCTGATAGGACGGCCTCGACGTCCTCTTGCATATAGATCGGAGTCGGAGGTGTAAACAGCATGAATTTGATAGGACAGTCAAGTATGGTAAGGGCCCGGCCCATATGTGCGTGCAATCTGTAAGTATGAAGGTCCATTCCGTTGAAGCTAAGGCATAATATTGCCCAACAGTTCACAACAAACATAAATGACCGTATGAACAAAAAAAAAAAATCATTATTATCGTCATTATATTCGTTGTTGTAATTATTATAAGATTCTAATTTTTTTAATTTTAAAAATATTAATAATAAGATAAAATTCAAATCTTGAAAATTTTCAACTAAACACAATCCAATTGTATTCTAATTAGGCTTAGTATTGTGCAAGCACATACTAATAACTTTATGCCTAGTTTTGCAGGTTAAAGCCGGCCAAATTTATCCTAATGCCCTAGTTTTATGTGATTGAGTGAGGGAGATGCACTTTTTTTTTTAAAGCCAATGTGGGAAGGAATAAAGATGGGTCTTTCTCATTTTTTATGCGAGTGGATAAGAGAATGAGAGACCAATTAAAAATGCTTCAAAACATAAGATTGGAAGCGACTTATTTAACTAAAAGATGTGCATGATAAGGATAATGCTATACATCCGCTTGAAGCATATGTGTAACGTTCGCATACCCTCACTTTTGTGAGGATATGTATTTTATATTATATTATTTTAAATTTGCATACCCTTACTTTTGAACAACTAGACGTCCACTTGAACTCACACGATAATTTTCATTGATAAACACTTTACAACCTTTTAGCCATGAAAATAGGGCAAGTGAAAACAAATATTAGAAATGATATAAGCAAAATTCAAATTCTTTAAAAGATTTGGCTATTGAATTGCAAGGATAATATTGATAGCATTACCTTCAATCAACAGAGAGTAAATCCCATTCCAATAGCAATGTTAGTAATAGAGAAATGTTAGTAATAGAGAACCATTTGGTTGCAGCGTGGAGAATATTACCATTAGAGTAAAGAACCATAGCCGCAACCAAAAAAATTATTCTTTATAGCCACATCAAAATTAGCCTTAACAACGGTACCAGTAAAAGAAGGTTCCAAATAGACGAAGCCTTAGAATCATACATGCTAATGCTTTTTTATTCTTTCTTTATTATCAACGCTCTTATAAACGCCGACCAATTTTACATAACCAACAATCCGTTGGTGCACATAATACACTACTCCTTGGCATTACTTTTTTTTTTATTCAAGATGGAAGAGGGGAAAGGGAAAGATTATAAAACAAATAAAAAACACAAGAGGGTTCTCGTCTCTCAGGATAAGAAGTGGAAAGATCCGCCATTGTAGCCCCTTTTCCCTATTTGCTTAGAAAAAAAAAAAAAAAACACAAGAGGGTGGCCAAAAAAAAAAAAAAAAAAAACCTAGTCTTAATTCTGTTTCATTCAAAACTAGCTATGAAGATGATAGACTTCATTTCAAAATCATGTTAGGATGAAGTTATAGGTGCTTGCAGGCAAAACACGTTCTAAATAAAATTGCAAAAAATGTTTTGTTTAAAAGTGTATATAAAAAAAATTATTTTTCAGAATGCAGGCAATAAAATGGAATATTATAAATGTATGATTTTAAAAGTTAGAACCATAATATCAAACAATGAATTACGTTTTAAAAATTCATATTTTTATTAAATATTAAAATTTTTTATTTTTTAAAATGGCTTAGACCAAACAAACAGTAGGCTGCCAAAATAATGGTACACTCAATGATTAAAGTGTTTTTAAAAACATCTGTCCTTGTGCCTATGACAGGAGGTAAAGCCGTACTCCTATTGCTTTTCCTTGATGTACTTTCCATAAATAAAAGATGTCATTTCCAATTCTCCAGCTATAAACCATCCATTTTTGTCGTAGAAGTATGGAACAACAATTAGGGCTAGAATTATTTGTAATTTAGAATTATTTTATTTTGAAAAAATTTATGTAAAATTTTAACTATTTAAATAAATTTTGAATTACTCAATCATTTATTTTGATAACTAAATCTCGCATAAACCGTTTCATAAAAACAATTTAAACACTTAATTGATGTAAATTTCGATGCAGAAGTATGATCTTCGGGCAAAGTTATTATTCCACATGAGACATATATCTCTTATTTTTCATATATTTTTTATTTATCTATTTTTCAAATTTATCATAGGATGGATGACTTATATGTGGGTGTTACATATCTAATAATATATTTGAAAAAAAATATGAATGAAAATAGACGGAATATTAAAAAAAATTAAAAAAATCATTTTCTTTCGGCATAAACCCTTGTCGGTAGGGAATTCTCCTTAATGCCACTGCAAAGGCTTTTTAGAGTATGACAACTTACAAGAAGAAAAAAAAAAAGGAATAGAAAATGATATAAAGTAAAATAAGCAAGTCTAAGCCCATATTCCAACACAATTAGCTCGGAGATTGACTAGAAAAGCTTACTTCACTAATCCGGGCTCCGCACATGAGACAAATGGACCGATTTTGAGTGTTTTTGGTCCATCATTATTCTTAAAATTGAACCTCGATTGAAGGCCAGTGTGCGGACGCCTAGCGTCCATTTCAGATGGAAAAAAAAAAAGAAAAAATAAAAAAAAAATAAAAAAAAAATATTTTTTTCTATTAAAAAATAGCTTTAAACTTATCAAATTCTCATTTTTTTTTTTTAAGTTAGAAAGGGATGAAATAAGCCTGAACCTGTTTTTTGTAAAAAAAAATATTTTTCTTATTTTTTATCTCATTTCATTTTTCTTAAGGTTATGAAATTGGATGAAATAAGCCTGAACCTGTTTTTGTTAAAAAAATATTTTTTCTCATTTATACAAAAAAACGGTTCAGGCTTATTTCATCCCACATTTCATAACTTAAGAAAAAATGAAATGAGAATTTAATAAGTTTAAAGCTGTTTTTTAATAGTAAAAAAAGTATTTTTTTTTTTTTCTTCATGGAAACGGACGCTGGGACGCCCAGCTCTACTCGTTCGATAATAGGTACATTTGAGATCGATCACAAAAGAAAAATGCGTCAAGCTTAAATAGCATAACATTTGTTTATTTGCAGTCATATGAATAATTTCACTTATTTTGTTGTTGTTGTGATCATAGGAGTTTTTTTTTTTTTTTTTTTTCAAACAAAGTTTTTCTTTAATTAAGTCTATTAAATTGACATTTGTTATTAGAGCATGTAATTCTAATATAAATTTTTAAAATGCATGTGAGAATCAGATACTTTGAGAACAAGTATCAATTGAGTAGACTATAATAATAATAATAAAAATCCTATCTAAATTGATGAAAAAAAATTTAGGAAAAAGTATGTATATCCTTCTCAAACCATTCAAACTTTCAATTGAGATAATGTGTCTCTCCAACTACTAAAAATTGTCAATATCTTTTCATGACGAGACTACCTTTTATAAAATAAAATAAAAAATTCTATAAAAAAATTGAAACTAAAAATTAGAAGAAAAACAAAAAAAATACCACCCAATTGGCAAAATTTAGAAATTAAAAAAATAATAAAAAATTATCTTTTTTTTTCAAATATATAAGAGTATTTTTGTCTTATATAAAAATTTGTTCGATTATTTTTGTCTTTTTATTGGCCTTGGGTGGGACATTAGCAATATTTTGATACTTTGGGAGACATTGTTTAAATTAAAATTTTAAATAAATATTATCAATTAAGTAATAGTTTAAGAGAGTAGGTAGACTTTCTCTAAAACTTTTATGTGTGTGTCTGTATAATAGGAATGATGAAATTTTAGTCTAGTTGAGACTAGCCTGAGTCAAATGGTCGCAGTTAAAGTCGTGGAAACTGGTGGGCCTGCAAAATATATCCAGACCAGCAGTATACAAAATAGGCTCTAGGCAGACCACCAGGACCAGCAAGTAGGCCTTTCTTGGTAAAGTTTGTAGGCCTACATTTTATTTACATACCCACTTTCTTTCCCGACCATGCTCGACCCATAGAAAGAGAAGAGTTAATGTTAAAAAAAAAAATTAAACTGTCAAGTAGTTGGGAATGTCACGATAATAAAAATTAATCTTTCAATATTTTTTATATCTTACAAATATTGATTAAAGATTATATTAATTTTTATTATCATATCATTAAGTTATATGTCAATAATATTGTAGGGAATCGGGCCTGAAAAGATAAGGACCCAATCCCATTTGTTAGCCCATTTAGTTAAGAAAGGTCACGATCCGCAAAAGGTCGGCTAGTCTTCTAAAGTTCAGTAGCGCTCTTAAGAGACTGAACGAACTTTGGTTCGATTTCTTGAGAAGAGCCATAATGGAATTTGATGAGGAAATTACAAGGTTTAAAAGGACATGCATTTAAGGAAGCCGACCTTGAGTCACACCCTCACGTATTTTCAGGACATGCCAATCTCAGAGACGTGATGGATGTGACATGTGAAGCGTGATTTGGATACCGTGGACCAATACTCAATTGACACCTGACATATTCTTGACTAGTACAAGTGCCGGGGGAGAAAAAGTGACCTAGGGGCCCACAACATGAAGCTCATTAAATAGGCTTTGGGAACACACCATTGGATTTAAGGAAAAGGGGAACACGTCAAACAGGTAAGTAACACAACAAAAAATTGAGAACTACGTCCATAGATATTTCTTTCAACAAAAGGGTTGAAAACTGACTTTGGCATTGGAGCTATTCTCCGCCGGCCAACCTCGGCAAATTCTTGTGTCTAATTGTTCTTTATTTGCAGATTGACACGTCATCAAGCTCGAAAACTGTCTTTACAAATATAATAATTTTCTAAATAGTATAACTATTCTTTCTAATGTATTCATATAATAGAGAATGGATCAAACTTTATAACAAGAATTCTCTTATACTTCAGAGAATTTTGACTCTGTATATTTAAATGGCAGACCCTTCTGTCCGGATGTGGTTAAAGACTCACATTTACAGCATTCAATAATAATTTGACATGTCAGTTTAAAATAGAAGATAGAATACACGCGAAAACACTGGATCAGCAACCCATTTATCATCACAACAAGGGTGTTGCTCTTCCTATTCAAAAACCACGGGATCTACCCACACCAGCCTCCTCCGCCAAACGTCGTCACCAAAATCAGCCGAAGCCACTACATTGCCTTCGCGTCTGCATAAAGCCTCTAACGGTGATTTTTTTTTTTTTTTGTCTCCTATGACCCGTTTGCCATCAAAATTAGTCGTTTATGCCTCTCTATGTCCAAGTAATCTCAGTTCAATGCCCTTAGTCGTTGGGTTCAATCGCACTGTTCATCTTGATTTTCTCAGATCTTGGTTTAAAGGGAGTTTCCCAATGAGAGAACCTTTGAATTTTAAACTTAAACAGGCAATTTCATATGGTTCCACCATATTATCTTCATGAGTGGAGCTTCGGCAGTCAATCATGGCGTTGTGCGAGGCGGAGGAACGGAGATGGTATTCTCTTTACCAAATATGTTATCAGGTGTTTTTTGATCGATGAGTTTCATATGTCGATTTTGTCTTGAGAAAACATTCGTGATCGGGTGTTTTCCACTTAAACTATGCTGTTGTTCTAAGCTTACATGGTTAAATACTATTAAAGACTGTAAAGGACCTGGTTTACCCAAAGTCCTGATTGAAGTTTTTCTCCATTTAAAAATGTGCTATATCAACTTTCCTTCTCCCATATTTAACTGGTTTTAATGACATAATTTTATATAAAACATGTCATATTCATTTTTCAGCCAGACAGCCGGTCAAAGTCAAAATCTCAGGAATTTCCATAGAAAATAAATATCGAAGGATAATGCCAAGATTTTGATCCATTCATGATACCTCAAAACATGGGTGATTATTTTGGAAAGTGTTTTTGAATTATTTGTCGATGTATTTTTTTAAAAAAGAAAAAAATGAAAGACACAAAACAAGAATACAGATGTTAATATTTCAACAGTTTTTACTTTGGTTAGATGATTTTTTTTTTTTCTAAAGTTCTAAAAGACAAAGTTATTCCCAACAGTGGTGGAGCCAGAATTTTTTATGAGAGGGGTTAGGACTGAGGGGTCAAGATTTTTTTATTTTTAATTTTTTTAATGAATGAAAAAAATTTAAAGTTGAACAAAAATTAATTAAAAATTAAAAAAATATAAATAACGCAATAAGTAAATAATTCAGCAAAATTTAATTATTGTTTAAAACAAATAAATGTAACTTACAATTTATTTTCTCACACCTGATGTTAATTTATTCAGTTGTCATCAACAAGTGTTTATACCTTGAAATCGCTGCATGATTTATTTATTGCTGATAGTCTTCAATATATTATTCTCAATTTACGTAATTAGACAATCATTCATTCATTGATCTCTATTTGGTTACGTAAACAATTTTTAACAATATCAAAATTTTAAACCCTTTAGTAACAAACAAGTTTCCTTTTGCTTGATTTCCGGTGTTTGATTTGAAAGGATAATAAATTAAGCAATACACAACATTTTTTGAAATGTTTTCAACCAATCAACATATTCTTTGAAACATGCTAATTTAAAATGACACCATAGTCTTTAAAGTTGTGTTTGTGAAAAATTATAGTTAATTAATTGACAATGGCTTTTTTGTAAATATACTATTCAGATTTGGTTTTTATGACTATAATGGTAATAAGAAACTTTTTTTTTTAGGCAAGGATTTATTGACAGATTTAGTAAATCTACCTCAACATGAGCTGATTTAAATTTTGATTAGAGCTTAATAGAATGATTGTTGTTTTCCATAATGTCACGTAACTACAATTATACATTTTATACAATTAAAATATGAAACAAAAATTATATATACTCATAAAAAATTAAATACAAAACAAATATAAAAAAGAACAATCTAAATATAAAAATAATTAATTTAAAAGAGCAACTTAAGTATGAAAATTTAATCAATATATTCCAATTAAAACAAAAGTAAAATAAAATAAAATAAAAAGGGAAAAGAAATTGATTTGAGCCAGATGTGTGGCTTAAAAAATAAGGGGGATGCTTGGTGTCCAACCCAAGCATCCAACCTCATCCAACTCTTATTGTGTTTTTCAAAAAAAAAAAAAATTAAATTTTTTTTACACTTGAATTGGATGGGAATTGGATAAAAGGGTTGGAAAATTAGACTTTTCCAAAAAATAAAGCCTGAAATCTTTTCATTGTGAGTCGTGCCTTGCTGTCAATTGTCACTTCTTTATTTCACAAATCAGAGCTGCGTAGATTTCAAAAACAAAATGGTAAAAAAAATCATGCCTTGTTAAAGTAGGCGTAGGGTTTTACAAAAAAGGCGCAGAGTTTTAAAAAAATAAAGGCAGAGTTAAACGTGCCTCACTGCCTTGTTAATTAAACGGGGCGTTTTGGAAAGAAAAAAAATAAAGACTTGCATCGTCTTTAACCTTCCTTCCTTCTCCAACTTTTGTAATTTTTTTGACCTAATTATATAAACCCGTTGAACAGTGATAGGAAAAGAAAATCACATGATGGTTGGCAAATTTGCCCCCTTAAGTGGTTGAGGGTGAGCAAACAGAGCATAAGTAAAAATTTTACAAGGAATATAAAATTTTTGTAGGAATTGGGGTGGGGTGGGGTGGGGTGCATTTGACCGTCCTCGACCCAAACCCCTTCGCTCTGCCCTGATTAATTTCTCAAAGCATTTTAAGCGATTGTATATACCAAAGTATTTTAAGCAACTATTGTGCGGCGTTTGGAGATTTGATTTAAAACTGAACTAAAAAACTGTTCCTTTGAATAAATTAGGTACACGCCTATGCAAGGAAAATGGTCCCACAAAGAGTGAAAGTGGACAACGTAAACAATACGTCGAATCCGGATTGGACCGGCAAACGACAAAAAAAAAAAAAGAAGGCATTTTTTGTAGGCCAAGAAGCAACTAAGCTAAATTTAGAAAAAAAAGTTGCTTTGAAAAGGCGACCAGTCAGCATGTGCAACTTGTAAAGTTTGTGAACTTGCAGGCACCAATCAATTCCATTCTTTTTTAGTTTTTTAGTTTTGATTTGTTGGGAAGTATTAAATTGTAGGTCATGTTTGTTGACCTTCTCAATGTTTTTTTTTTTTAGTAAAAAAAGTTCGGTTCCAAACTTAAAAAAAAAAAAAATTGGTGTTTTATGTTTAGCGTTTGCTTCTTTGAAACACGGAAACTTTTTTAAAGATTTATTTTCTTATTAAGATAGCTCTACATAAAACATTTTTTCAAATATAATATTCATCAATTTTTTTTTTTTTTTGGTAATAATGGTGCAATCTTATTCCTCTTGAAAATTTTAGAATATAAAACTCTAAAATAGCAGAACATGTCGTTTTAAACTTATAATATCATATATATAATTTGAAATTTCTTTTATTTATATCTTATTTATAACATGTTGGGTCGTTGTCTTG
Source organism: Betula pendula (assembly GCA_900184695.1). Lineage (NCBI taxonomy): Eukaryota > Viridiplantae > Streptophyta > Magnoliopsida > Fagales > Betulaceae > Betula > Betula pendula. Next base: position 459,869 of record FXXK01000143.1, on the reverse strand, counting down.
ACTAACCCATGTGTAGAAAATTAATAGCCCACTTTACCTGACAAATCTTCTGGCTCAAAAAATTTTGAAGAACTGAACAAATATCAACAATTATATGATTATAGTGACTCTAATTTTGTCTCATAGCTTAGACTGCAGTGGCCACTTATAGAGAATTTCCTTCCATAAAATTACTTATCAACTTTATATAATATAAAAAAAAAAAAACAAACATTATAATAAAAAAAAAGAATCAAATTTGAAAAGATACCCGTAAATTCTGTTCTTATGATATGACACGCATATCCCCAAGCCCCACACGTAACGCACAAAGGGCAACCACCCTTTAAATAAAGAAAGCCCCAGACAAAAAATATCTCTAAGCATGCATGAACCAGAAGCCTCTGCTCCCAATAAAAAATAATAATAATAATAATAACCTAGAAGCCTCTAATGTCGCGCTCGCGTCTCAGAGACTGGACCATCTATGCTTTCGTGGACAAATTGTAAAACCCAACAAAATATGTGGGGCCACGTAACAGTTAGCCAACAGATTCATGATTATCTAATTGACGACAGAATCGATTCTGAATGTCCACTAACGTTTGCAACCATGGAAATGTTCAATCTTTTTTGTTTTTGTCATTGGCAACTCTTAACAGCCAAATCTTGCAAGAATATTTTTTTTTTGCTTTCTTGCCATGTATACGAGAGTAATGCAACACAAGAATGACTAAATCTTCTAATCAAATTTCAACCAAATTGATTAAAATATCCTTATTTATAAAAGTAACACAAAATAACACCCCAAGAACTACACGAGAGTGGTTGAATTATGTAATAGCAAATGGCACCTATCGGGTAATTAAAAGTGGCTGCGACCACCTTAGAGGCTCGGTCGGGATGGCCGCTAGGTAAACCAAATTGAAATGACAATAAAATATATTTTTTTGGGATATTATTTTTAAAGTAGTTTGAAATTGCACGCTCTTCAACTCAACCACCAATTAATGAGAGACACTTTTATCCGGATAGATTGTAAAAATGATATTTTATAGCCCCCAATCAAATTAAGACACCTCATCTAAACATAATAATTATTAATTACAATAAGATTGAAAACACTATATCAAAATCAAACCAACTTATTTTAACCCTAGTTAAACCACACTTAAACCATTCCCACCCTCCAACAGAATGCCATTGTCGAAAACCTACTGTCCACCACTAGAATCCTCCCATTTTCTTGTAGATGAGAGTCGAGAGAGAGAGATGAACCGAGAGAGGAGAGGAGGGGGGGGCGGGGGTTACGGGCAAGTTTGGGCCGTGTTCCCCCTTCTCACGGCCAGACTTGGCCGTAACCCTCTCTCTCTTGGTTCATTTCTCTCTCGTAGGCCGCATTGCGCGACCAAGTTTGTTCGTGCTCCGACCAGACTTAGCCGTAACCCTCCTACTTTCTTTTTCTTTGGCTGTAACCCCTCTCTCTCTCTCTCTCTCTCTCTATTAGGGTAGCCTGTGGTCTTCTCGCAGAGGCGTTGATTGGGAGGTGAAAATGATTGTGGTGTGGTTAGAAAAAAATGAGAGAAATGATCTAGTATCATAGTTTCTAGTGTAATTGATAGTTTTAGCTTATGTGTTAAATACTTATTAGATGCTATAAAAATAATTTTTTTACAGACCATCAGGATTGAAGATTTTCTCCCAACTAATACATAACATAACCTATGTAGTCCATGTAATCTGCATGAACTATATAATTTTGGAGTGCGTTTAAGATCGTAATTTCTTAAACAAAAAGTACAATTTTAAACTAAATTGTAAAAATAAATCGTTTAGAAATTGTGTTTTTTTTTTTAAATTGCGATTTGAAAATATAAAAAATTTACATTTTTAAATCGCAGGTAAAATATACTTTTTTAAAAACATAAAATTTTAAATGCGAAATTACAATTTTAAAGGTTAATCTGCAATTTTGTCAAACTCTTAACCGTACTTTTTAAAATCATGTTTTCAAATTGCACATTTTAAAATTGTTATTTTTAAAATTTTAATTTTTAAAATCGTTATTTTTAAAATCGCAAATCCAAATAAATTATTAACTCCCACTCCCACTATTTGTCCTACACGTGCAAAGCGCATGCCACATAATTCAACAAATGGCGTCGATGAGTCCGTGTCAAATTGGTTTTGACACAAAAAGTAATTTAGAAAAAGGGATCATCACAAATCCACAAATTAAAATAAAAGGGAAAGTGTGTTATTATTTGGAAAAAGCACCCCACAAATTTTCCAACTTTCCATAAAAGACCCTAAATCACCTAAAAGTAAACCCCCCAAATAAACAGCTAATTGATTTCCCCAACCTCTAAATCTGTTAGGGAACTAAAGTTACAGAGAGTACAATGGGGGAAGAATTCCCGCTGAATCGGAGATTAGGATCCCAATGATCTGGTACAGCGCACTAAAAGCGAGAGGTGCCGCGCTTTGCCGCGTGAGTTTTCGATGCCGTGACACGTGCCTTCTTTGAGGCCGTTTGATCCTCGTTCATGTCTAAGCCCATCATCATCCCCTCTCCACCGACCATCTCCCCGAACATCCTCTGGAGGTCCTCAAAACTGTCCCCCTATTTTTATTCCAAAAAAGAACATTTCACAATTACGCATACACCCTTGGGGAATCGAAATAAATACATTGGATTTGGGATAATATTAGAAAAAAAAAAAAGAAAGGTACCTCGTTTTTCACATTGTTCATCATGGAGAGCATCTCTTGCATGAAATCACAGAACTCCTGCTTACAAATTTTACAAAATTCAGGGGCAAAGAGGGAAATATAGGAAAAAGAAGTGAAAAAATAATTATATATTTCCAAGGCACCGTTTTACCAAGCCCACCCTTTGTCCCCAATCTGAGTGAACAGTGCCCTGAAAACATTAATTTTTAACAGAAAAATTGCCAATGCAACCATTTACGGCGCTCAAGACAAAAGGCATCAAACTATACGATGTCGTTCCTTTGGGACCGCTAATACTACCGCCGCCGCCACCAACTTACTCTTCACGAAACTACATCGTTTTGGTACCCAGCCTTGTGCGCAGTAAATCGGCCTTGGCAGGATCAAATAAAAAAACAGTACGTACTTCGTCTTCGTCCTCCATAAGATCGTAGAGCCCGGCGTCGTACATCGACCGCTTGGACTGATCGGAGAGAACTGTCAAATAAACGGATAATTAACGGCCGTCAATATCCACTTCAGCACAATGTAACGGAGAACTCGACGGCTGCATTAAAAAAGATTTGGGGGTAGAATCATTACCGGAGTAAGCCTCCTGGATTTGCTGAAACCGCCGCTTCGCCTCCCCCGCCACCCCAGGGTTCCGGGTCCACCTGTCCGGATGCCATTTCTAACAAAACCAAAAATAAAAAATTGATAAACATTAAAACCACTATTAAAAAGAAACACGCTACCTCTCTATTTCTTATCCATGTTTTTTTCAAATCAATAATTAATTGGATCTTAAAGACCCACATAATTGGTTTGAAAAAAATTATGGATTTAAAGAATAACAGCGAAAGAGGAGGCAGAGGGGATAACGGAAACGGCGGCGTTTCGGGCTGACCATAGCGAGCTTGCGATAGGCAGTGCGCACATCGGAGGAGGAGGCGCCCTTACGAATCCCGAGGACGGAATAGTAGCACAAAGATCCGCCGTTGGACCCTCCTTCCCGATCCATCAAACGAAACCCGGATCCGCCAAGCCAAAATATCTCTGGCACACAAGAACAAGACCACCCCCTTCAAAGTTCAAACCATAGAGAGAGAAAAGCCACAAAGAATAGGAATCAAATGTGAGTTTTAAGGAGAGAGGGTGGTTGTAGAGAGAGATAAAAATATCTTGGTGGAGTTGAGGGCGTGGGTCGTGACTGAATATATTTAGCGAGGAAACTTCGAGAAAGATTTTAGCCCCGGTGATCAAAAGTCCTTTTATTTACCCAATGGCCAATGGGCGAAGATATTTTATCGCGGAAGAACTGAAATAGCCCTGGAATTCAGAGAATTACCGCGTTCTGCCATTGCTTGGATTTTTTTTTTTTGCTTTAGTTTCAGTTATTTGGTTTGGGGTTTTCGTACACGTGACCTTGTTTGTTTGAAAGCGAGTGTTTAGGCGGCCCGCGACTTTTTCGGGCAGGTCCATTAGGAATTTTCTTACAATTATTTGCTAGGAGGGGGTAGGAGCGACGTATTGTTGATGAAGTTATTTTCTTTGATTAATAGAAAAATATTTTTAGGTTAATTGATATTTTATGGTGCGCCCTTAAAAATAAGAAAAAAAATTTATATCGAAAGAAATATGCCTTACAAAACATTTCAAACTGATATTTCCTAGAATTTGCATATAACTATCAATCACTTAATCAATGATTGAATTATGCGATTAAAATTAAACTAACTTTGCTAAGCTAATATAAGGATAAAATTTTAGCTAAATAACCATTGAACAAGACAACATACCTTAAAAAAAATTGCGAGATTCTCAAGGAATACATTGTCCGAATTGCAAGCAAGTCAGCCAGTCCTATAAAGGGGTTGTTGACCCCACTTATCTCGAGCAACCGGAGTATGAGACCCACTTGCACAGAGCAATTAGGTCATGCAACCTTCTTTTTGTGGGATTGTTTGAATTAAGTGCAATTCAAACAAACAATTGTATAAAATCTTTGTCTAATAAAACGACATAAAATTTTTCCTAAATAGTTAATAACAAAGTCATAAAAAAAACATGTCAATCTAACATGATCTAACATAAGACTCTTTGATCTAAGAACTACTAATCAATCAACAAAATATTTGCAAGTTCAAAATAAAATAGGACCAAAGTCAATTAGAATCTAGGTCATCTACTTGAAGAAATTGAATCTTACACCTTTTAGATACGACATTCTTTGTTAAGAAACAACATTAAAATTTTGGAATTGCTTCCCAATCCGACAAATTATACACTAACCGCACATGTTTTGATAGTTATAATCAGTAATCTAAAGTATTGATGGGACAAGATTTATCATTTTAATTCATTGGTTTTATAAACGCATGGAAAATCTCACTTCACAACTATGTTTGTTAATGCGTTTTTTAAGAATGTCTTTTATTTGAAAAAGTATTTCGATATAACATAAAAATAAAAATAAAATTTATATTTTTAACAGAATTTTGTGTTTTAAGTTGTTTGTTAATGTTTTTATTTTTGTTAACAAATAGAGCCAGATCTATATGAGTTAAATGTTACATGCCAAATTTTCAAACACGTAACTGATAATTTTAGGGTAATTCGAAAAATGTTATGATAATAAAGAGTAACAACTAGTATTTACTTTTATTATAAAATTAGTGTTGCATAATTGCATTAAGAATACTTACTTAGTATCTATTCTTATTTTCTATTATATGTTAGTGTTGCAGTCGAATTACAAATGGTAGTTATGTAGTTGATTACATATTTTAATATTGTAATTTGCTTTATCTTTATTATTAGAGTCAGTGTGATATTTGGATTAAAGGTTAGTATTTATTTTCATAGGAATTTATTTCCAAGTTTTTCAGTTTGAGTTGTGTAGTCCCTTATTTAAAGGGTGATCAATTAATAAACCTCTCAAAATAACACTACAGAGTTGAATAATTAACTTCTCTCATTATTCTTTAACTTGATTGTTTATTTAAATAGACACTTACAATACATAGTAAAAATTAAAGACTAATAGAAATAAACTACTTTTACTGACAACCTATTATCTATAAGATTCAAATCCTAATTATAAAGGAAATAAAAGACCAACTAAAATAAATCAAGCATAAGACTATAATAAATCGATGTGGGAGTCTTGCTAGGTATCACTAATAATTTTTTTTTTTATTAACAATTTGATCATAATCCTTAGAATTTCAAGTATGGACACAAAATCTGTTTGACATTCGGCACTAAATAGGCCTTCGGATTATGAGAACCTAATTAAATTTTGAAAGTACCTTAATAGAATAGTAGAGAGGAACCATTTTCATGGTCTAGGTTTTATTTTGTTTCATCTAATTACATAACTTAAAAAAATAAAATTACATGACAATATATATACTATTAAATTTGTAACATATAATCTCAAACATAAATTGATTATCTCTGTATCTTACTTTAATAGCTTTCATTCCTTTGACAGTAGCTTAATTTTTTTTTAGTAGATCTAATGACAAGGTTGAGTCTTTTGTCCACGTTTTTGTGTGCCCAGCCTGTCATGTCATTTTGCTTGGTAGCACATTTTTTTACTGGCTTAGCTCTGATGGGGTCAAATGAAAAGTATTGTTCTGAAAATTGCTTATAGTGAGAACCAAATGGTAGACAATGCCTCTTGAAGAACATGGTAATTGCTTTACATGACATTTACTAGTAAATTTGAACATTTCGAAGACCATTTCTACATGGGTCACTTAACACTATCTACACACTGATTCACATAATTAAAAAAAAGAAAAAAAGAAAAAGAAAAAGCTACACTGTTACATGTTGCCTTTGCTGTACTTAGCAGGTATTTTACAAATTAAGCTTAACTAGTCTAGGAGTAGATTAGCTCCTAATGAGAACTTTCTAAACAATTAAAGCCTATAGGGAAATCTTTTGGCAGCAACAACCCGCCGAACTGAATTCAACTTGACAGCAGCCCGAATCTTACACCATGCCGCCTTGGGTTTTCCAGTCCTTACACCAGGAAGAGAAAAGACGCCAACATCCGAAGCAAAGAAAACATCATTTCCCTGCTCCCATGTACCAGGAAAATGAGTTGGGGTTTGAACCAGAGAATCCCATGTCATAAAAGCACTTGGGAAACCTGGCAAATCTCCGTTGCAGAATCCCTCCATCACAATACTGTTTCCTAGCATTAGGGGATGACTGCTTTGCATTCCAGAAGCTTCGAGTTGATTTGAACCGTGACATGTTTCTAGTTGATCTGCACATATATACAGTTTTAGCTGCTAAGGAAACATCCCAAGTAATGAAGCGGAAATGACAAAACAAGAACTAAAAATGCTGTTACAAAAAAGCAGTCTGGTATATAGCAAGGATAGTATATGATATAGCAAGCTCTAATGCCTACCCGAGAGTTGAAGCCATCTTTATGTCAAGATTGAACAGATCAAATAGGTAAATTCTTTTGAGCAACGAAATAAAAATAAACATTCTGAATGATGCTTTGTTATTCAATGGTAAAATGCATCTTTGTAATTGATATGTAAACATAAACATAGAGGTGCTTCAGGATGACTATCCCCTCTGGAATAGCCAATGAGAAGGAAACTGAAACATATGGCTTTTGTGCTTAAAAACAGGTGAGCATATGGGACTGGACTGCCTATTGTTTCCCTTTCACAAACCTCATGCTAATCCATATGCAAAATACAAGTTTTTATACCTTGTTCTGGAACACTAAATGGCTGATATGATATACTTGCTGAGGGCATCAATAAGTTTAAAGTCTCATTGACAAGGTCCCAATCATTCACATGTCTATATGCTTCCTTCTTCAGAACTTCCACTGCATCCTGCCAATGGAACAGAGAGGTGATCAGTTTCTAGCCTAAAGGAATGTCTGGTATATTGATGTGCAATAACAACAATGATACAGGTCAGAAATGCCAATTTGGCAAGGATCTCTTTCCAAATAACCAACGCAATAAAGAAAAAAAGAAAAGGTGAAATTACATTAAGTGTTTCACTGAAAAACACTGAAATTAGCTCCAGGACATTATTGCATACCTTCTCAAATGGAGTTAGTTCTCCCACAGAACGATAATTATGGCCATCAAATTTTGCTGCTACAACCTGGTAGATGGAATTGAACTGCAGAGCAACACCATCATCACCAGCTATGTGGTAAGTATAGAGCTGACCATCATCTACATAACAAGTCTTTGCTTCTTGTATGATTCTCTCCAATCTTCTCTCTGAAAACCTGCTTAAACTCTACATTTCCACCGTAGAAAGTTGGATGAATTAACTAATATGATATCGCTGAACTACTTAAAATGATGCAGAAACTTTATCCAAATACAGAGCAAGTCCCTTACATTGCGTACTATGGTTCGATCAATTGCACATGTCCGCAGGAAGTCCCTCACAGTCATAATTCCAGCAGCCACTAACTGCATATGGTATGGACCATCTTTTCTTATGCTCTTCAAACGCCATATTTCGTCATCCAAGCGTGGACGGGCGTGTTTCTGATTTGCTGAACAAAGAGATTTGTCCGTCAATGTTAGAATATAAATTAAATGATTAAATTTATCATTTTCTACAAACTTAAGCTTTTGAAATAAGTTGTGATTTAACGGTTAGTCTCATAGGTCTACCAGTGGTGAAGAGTTAATGATATAAAGCATGAAACAAGCATGCTAAAACATGAAATAGGCAGCAAATGGAGATGAAGTTAAGCTTTTATAACTTACCTTCTCCACGGCGATCTTTTACCCTGAAAGGGTCACTTCTAGCTTCCCTGATTCTTCCAGCACAATGTTTTTGCACAACTCTTCCTCCTAACCTAAAGTTTCCAGTTCTCATCCAGCTTGAATTATCAGTGAAACTAATATCAAAAATATGAGAAACACCTTCTCTCAGGGTCACTGTTAGATCCCCAGTCACTAATGGCCTTCTACCCTCCCTTTCACGTGAAATACTGGCATTGAATTCCTGTTCCGTCCAGTCTTCTTCGTCGTTGAAACGATCATCCTTGAGGGCCACAAGCTCAATCTTTATAGAAGAAAGGGGACCAGAGTTGACTCTTGTCCTGGAACCAGCATCAATCAGTTCAATTTGGATGGGGGTACCATCCTCAGCCTTTACACTAGTTCCTGTAAATATGGTAGAGGGAAATTTTTGGACAAATTGCAACTGCATGCTCCTCATCCCAGATGTTCCAGCCGGATGAAGTACGGGTCTGCAACAAAGTTAACACAAAAACCATTGTTAGACTGTTTTTTCAAGAAAACAAACAATCAGGCCAGAGAACAGACCTTAGAGATGGATGAAGACCGTGAAGTGATAGTGTTACAACACGTTCCACCTCCTCCCGCACCTATTTGACAAAAGATACGGGATATAATGAACCCCAGAGGTTTCAAACTGAGAGTGCTTCAATATCTCAATGATTTCAGCCGTTGCGACATTTTGACAAACAGATGAATGTTTCCAAAACGTTTGATCTTTTTAGGTGTCACATAGATGTGGTTAACATATCTCTTACTACAATTGGACGAAAATAATCATTAACCAATTAACAAACACTACAGTAAACAAATTTTACCATGAATATAGTACTAAAGCAATTGAAATAGCCAAATTACTTTTAAATAGTCAATAATACTCATCAATCAGTAATCACTAGCTAGCCAACAATAGTCAAAAAAGTTTCCTGTACCAGTTGATGATGAAGTAGAGCCTAATTCTATGCAACCAAGGAAAGATAAAACTGAGAACTTTTACCATATATGGAAAATGAATTAACATACCCAGATGGCTTTTAAAAAAATCATTGAGATCAAAAGCTAACAGAGAATCAACTTACCAGGCTACGAAAGAAATTCTCAAAGAATTTTTCATTCAGCGGATCACGCTCTGTAATCAAGTGCCTAAGACCACTGCACAGCACAGAAGAACACAAAACCACAAGACCCACATTCAGAAACCCATAAATCAATACGTAGAAAGGAATAAATCACAGAATCATACTATAAACAACTAAACCAACCATCTATGAAGAAGTGATAATGATTGTCTGCGCTTGAACATTCGAGAACCATCATCATCCCCCCCATTAAATTGCTTCTTTCCCACCATCCAAAAGGCTCAACAATTAATCAACCTCTCCAAGCACAGACAATCTTCAGAGAAAACCGAAACCAAGAGCAAGACAACGTTTGTAAAAAGAAACAAAGATAGTTCGCTTTTTATACGGAACGTACGACGAAGTTTCGCTTCACTTTCAGCTCTATTAATTAAAAATAAGGTAATCATAAAAATCAATAAGATTATTCCGTATATGAATATCCCCCCATAAAGGTCTAATGCATCGATAACGAAGAAGATTTTATGCAACAAATATTCTAAAAGTAATAATTTTGATTAAACAAGTAGAATCTAAGGCTTTGGAATATTTGAACTGGACAAACAATTATTGAAAAGTACATTAACAGTATAAACTATAATCCCAAGTGGCACTGAAAATTAGCACAGCGAGAACGCGTACACGTCACAAAACTTTCCAAATATACTCGTTTTTACTCGTTTTTAAAATTTAGTCAATTTATTTTTTAAAAAAATACACCCTACACATTCCACACTCTCTTCTTCTTTTTTTTCTTTTTTTCTTTTTCACTACTAGCTAGCTCTATTTAAAAATTATTTCTTTGTTATTTCAGATAAGATAATAAAAAAGAAAGAGAAAAGGAAATAAGAAAAAAGGAGAGAGTTCTAGACTGCATGCATGTGCTGAACTAAAAGCAGTAGTACTTCTGCAGCTTCAAACTCATTTTCCATTGAAATTCTTCGTAAAGTCCAAGAAATTCCAGTTTGAATTTGTTGCTAAAAAAGACAAATCTATATGCAACATGCATGCACATCATTAAACACGTGTACATGTACAGTGTTTGAATGGTAGCCTTAAGAATTGGTGTTTAGTCAACAGGCATGCTGGGGATTACAAGTTCTCTGCAATTTCCGGCATATGCAAGTTTTCAACGATCCATTTTCCAGGAAAATTCGAGGAACTCCTCTGCAGACATTGTTACTTGTTCTCTACTCTTCCCCAAACCATGGAAAAATTTCAAACCACCAGTAACCGAAGTAGTATACTACATAGTTTGGTAGTATCTTCCAATTATTCTGCACATATCTAACTCCATATTATTTTATTTCTTAAACGTAATAATTATAAGGGCGGCTAAGCATCAATTGATGCGACCAACAAGTTTTCATTATACAAGTTAACAAGCCGGTATAAGTTAAGTTGACTTGACACAAGTTATACATATATATGGGTTTTATAACAAATAATTATGTTTCGATTCAATTTTAATATTTTTCAGTGCTTACGGTCAACTTAGAATTTTAATCAAAGTCAATAATATTGATCCACAAATATCAGCTCAACAATGTCAAAAGTGCTATAATATTGATGAGGCATTTACTCGAGTCTAGACGGACGTGTAGCGTCTGTTTTTAGCACTTATTTTTTTAGTTTTATTGTCCAAAAATCATTCCAATTGTGAGGATTTTCGGACACCGAAAACGGACGTCCAGAACTATCCTGTTTACTCTAATCTAAAAGGTGTTGCTCTAAAGAATCCGCTAATATACTATTGTCCTGTTCAAAGATTCACAACTTAAGATTTTGTCCGCTTCAAAAAAGTTCCAAACCTCTTTTTTTTTTTTTAAATGAATGTTAGGCTTATAAAATTTTTAACCTTTCTCATTTTTATTTTCTTTCACTTTGTTGATGGCACCCAAGTTTCAGACTGTGAAGTGTGAACACCGACAAACGAAGAGATTTGGCATAAGGTAAGCCAAGAGACTTGTTGGATTTGCCGGCCGAAGATGTCATGCGTAAAAGTCAATCAGGAATTCGTCGAGAAGAGAGTGATCGAGAAGTAATTAATGTGTACGTGTACCTTATCTCTTCTGACCCTCGTGTCTTACAGTCTTAGGCTATACCTTAAATCATCAATGTCAAATAATCAATCAATTATTCTAAATGGGCGCTTCACGTGATTGACAAATGGTAAATTATAGATTCAAAATTAGAACTTCAATTCTCATATCAAGTATATATTTATAATAAATTGTATAAAATGCAAATAAAAAATAGCAAAAGCAAAAGAAAAAAAGAAAAAAAAAAAGAACACAAACATTTATGGTGGTTCAGCCGCCTTAGAGACCTATGTTTACCACTAGAAAGAGCCTAACATCTTCATTGAATGACTTTGATAATATAGTGAAACTACCTATTTATAAGTCAACTCATACCGCGTTGATTTCGGAAGGAAAATTGATTGATTTTTTTATTCTTTTTTTTTAAAAAAAAAAAATTTAGTCAGCTCATACCGAGTTGGCTAAGTAAGTTGCCTTCCCTTTTATTTTATTTTATTTTTTGCTAATTGAGTGACTAGGTGAATTCAATCACTAAACTCATCGGAGTGACTCGACCACTGGCGTGAAGCGAAGGCAACTAATTAATGGCAGCAAGAGATGGCGCTAGAGGTAACGGAGGTGACACTGTTGGCAGTGACGATGACTGGTAAAGGAAATGATGGTGGTCGTCGGTCGATGACAGCCAAGGCGATGGCCGGTGATAGCGAAGACGATGACTATATGTGGTGCCTATAGATGACTGGGTAGTTGCGCCAATGATCGGCTAATGAACGAGGTTGACTATGGGTCGATTATGGGCCAATGAACTAGGCTGACAAAGGGTCGATAACCTGGGCTACTAACTAGGCATATTATGGGCCAATTTTGGGCCGATTATTGGATCGAATAACCCAAGAATCTGATAAACTCAAGTGCAACCCGTCGAAAAGATCCTCACCGATTGTTCGGTGAAACTCAAAATCCAATAAATATAGTCCAAACAAGTTAATATTATTGAAAAATGATTCTTTTTATTCTTTTATTTATAATGAGTAAAAGGATGAAGTGTAGCATCTCGCAATGTTATAATTAGAAGTCTCTTAACTCTAATCATTCATTAGGTGTGTTACAAAAAGCCTGTAAAATTTAAAAATAACGTAACTTGCGATCTTGACCGTTAAGTTAATGAAGTACGGGAGATCTCCTATAGGCTATTATTACAACGACCGGAGTTAAGCCAAATAAAAAAAAATCATGTGAAAAAGTTTTCTCAATTTTTTTTTTTTTAATGTAAAATCAATCGATATGATTTATTTAATTTACAATTAGCTATATGTGATATTAAAATGAACTTCAACGTCTATAAGCTATGCCAAACAAAACAATTTACTCTTTATAATTAAATTTCGTCTACTAACTTAACAGATTCCATTAGTATGACAATTAGAACTAATAAATTATAACACATGTTTTATTTAAGTTAGTATTACACTAACCTAATTTATTAAGTTAGTAGATAAAATTTAATTGTATGGAGTAAATTATTTTTTTGACATCCTTAAAAACCTCATAATTCACTTTAATACTATGGTGATTTTTCATTTTTTCCAATTTTTTGAGAGATCAAGAGGAGTATTTCAGATTTTACCCCCCTTGTTATGACAAATGTTGGCTTTAAAACATAAAACGCCCCCCTCGTAACCTCCATTGATGTTCCTAAAAACCTGATAACAAATCGAAAGTCAGAGAAATAACGACTACGACTCTCGACTCAAGAAACTCTACCGCAGTATTACGAACTTCCATCTAAGACGACACATTCCTTCGACTCTATAAACTTCTCACATATGGCGTTACGCAAAGAAAGCCGAATTTCTCGCCGTGATAACTATAAAGCTGCCATTACAACATTTTAACAAGAATTTGGAACCTTCATAACCTTCTGGGAGCATTTCTATTCCTGTCAAAAGTCCTACAATGAGTTTGATCCAGAACCAAGAGATGGGCACCAGTCTTCCACATTCATCAGCCTCGTCCTCCTCCCTCTTTGCAGCCATAGACATGGGCACCAACTCCTTCAAGCTCCTCATTGTCCATGGCGACACATCCGGCAAATTCCTCACCCTCAGCCACCTCAAAGAACCTGTCCTCCTCGGCCTCAGCTCCACCCCAACAACCCCATTTGCCATCTCCACCCAATCCCACCTCCTTGCCCTCCAAACCCTCCAAGGCTTTCAAGCAATCTTATCCTCTCACCACGTTATTCCCAACCATACTCGCTGTGTTGCCACTGCAGCAACACGTGAGGCAGCTAATAGCAATGAGTTTGTTCGGTGTGTCAAGGAAAAGACTGGTATTGAAGTTGAGGTGTTGTCTGGTGAGGAGGAAGCCAGGCTTGTTTACTTGGGTGTGCTTCAGTTCCTGCCAATTTTTGGGAAATCGGCGTTGGTTATAGATATTGGAGGTGGGTCTACTGAGTTTGTTGTTGGGAAGGGAGGGAAAGTTAGTTTTGGGGCTTCATTGAAGTTGGGGCATGTGAGTTTGACTGAGAAGTTTGTGAAACATGGCCTTGTTGGGCAAATGAGGGAGTATGTTAGATTGGTTATACGAGAATCTGGGGTGGTAGAGAAAATCAAGCAGTCTGGGTTTGAGATGGTAGTTGGGTGTTCTGGTACGGTTCGTGCAATTGAGAAGGCTGTGTTTTGTGGGTACGGTAAAAGTGATGTGTTTGAGAATAATAATGTGGTTTTGTTTGGGGGGTGCAAGAGGGATTGGACTTGGGGGTTTACTAGAGGGGAATTGAGGGGTTTGGTTGAGAGGATATGTGAGGGAGGGGACTCAGGGGAGGAAGAGAAGGTGAGGAGAGAGGGGATGTTTAAGAGGCGGTCGGAGTTTATTGTGGCGGGGGCGGTGTTATTGGAGGAAATATTTGAGGTGATTGGGATTGAGGAATTGGAGGTTTCTGGATATGCACTGGGGGAGGGTGTTATTGCTGAGAGTTTAGCAAAGGTGTATGGTGACTATGATTTGAATGCCAATGCAAGGTGGAGGTCTGTTGTGTGGCTTGCTACAAGGTTTAGTAGCAAGAAGAGGATGAGAGCTGCTGCTCAGTGTGCTGGGATTGCAAAGGTATATTGAACTTCTTGGTTTTGTTTCATTTTGATGTTACTTGCTCAAATTTCATGTTATACCTGGTTTAATAGAATTTATGATTGTATAATTTTATTCATATTGCAGTGATTGCGATGTACAATGTAATTTTTCTACCAATTAAAATTTGATTTCCAATTCAAGAAGCTGAGCCTAATGAGAAACAAAACATTTGCCTTCGATATGTTTCTTCATGCACATTATGACAAAGGATTCCTATGATTTCTGGTTTAATGGTTGTTACAGGAGATTTTTGAAGGCTTAAGAAAATATGAAGAGGTTGCTACCTCCTTGGATGAGAAGGATTTTGAATATCTTGAAGCTGCCTGTTTGCTATACAATATTGGCCTTTTCACAGAAAAAAAGGGTTACCATAAGCAGACTTATCGTATAATCATGGTATGTGTTTTCGTTATTTGTCTAGTTATGTGTTCCATGATTGAATGCCTTTATATAATCCAAGATATCTTGAATATACGCAAAATGTTAGGCTATATATGACTATTGAAGTGTGATATGCTTTATGTTCTTTAAAAGTTGGAAAGAAAAAATTCCATCATCTCTAGAACTTTTCAGTATCTTGCGTTTCATAAATAAAACATTCTCCCGTTTCTTGATCTTTGATCCTGTCGATCTTCTCTATAGGATGGTGGTCATCTTCATGGTTATAATACTGAGGAGGTCAAGGTATGTCATCCATCTACTAATTCTGCTCCATCCTTAATGATTAGAATTTGCTCTCTGCTACCCGTGGGCCTTGGTTCAGGTGGTTAGGAGTGGGATTGGAACTTGGTATACGTCTATGTTCATAAATTCTTGACCAGTTAGGTGTGTCCATAAGGTATAAGAAGACTCTTACGCTGGTTATGATTTGGTACATCTGCAGTTAATAGCGCTACTCACAAGATATCACCGGAAGAAATTTCCAAAATCTGATCATGCTTCTTTAAAGGAATTCTCTAAAGAGGTAGCTTACTCTATACCATATGTATTCCATTAACATGTTTTTTTTTTTTTTTTAATTAATTTATTTATTAGTTATATGGAGAAAAGAATTGTTCTACATTAATTTATACCTATTTTCTTCTATTATTTTTCAGGAAAAGCAGAAATTCAGATCTCTTTGTGCAATTATACGTGTTTCTGTAGCATTGCAGCAGCATCAATGTGTAAACATTCAACAAATGGCATTTTCACATTCTCATGGAGGTTTCAAACTGGTATATGTCAATCTTTGTATTTGATAGTTACTCAATCGGCTTTGTTGCCTCATCATTTTTTAATTTTTTTGGTTCAAAAGGAAAGATAAAAACAAAAGTAGTAGCAAAGGAAGTCTTTACATTCATAGAGGCACAGTAACTAGTCTGGGAAAAGAGAAACCAAAACTATTCCAAAACAAATATTGGCCTATATACAAAGAGGCTCTTAGAGTAAAAGTCATCACAGATTTCTTGTGAATTGATGGACTAAGCCAACCCATTGGTCACAAGATTGGCTTCTCTATATAGCAAAAAGATGTTTGGATGTTAGGGATATTTTCTGCCAAATACGAACTGTCATGGAGTAACACCCTTAGAGCTCTGGTCTTGATGCTCTTCCCCTGGAAGGCACGGAGCCAAATTTCAGAATCACTCTAAAATAAGGTGAGAGAGTTTCAATTGATTTGCAAATTCCAGCCCTTTCCTTAGAGCCCAAAACTCAGCCGTATCTTTTTTGTTATGATGCCCAAATTAAGAGCAAAAGCCATCACATAGTTTTAATGACTCTCTCTGAGGATGCCAACATCTCGTGGTTTACCTGTGTTACGTTTACCTATTCCATCAATATTCAACTTGAAAAAAAGGGGAGGGGGAGGGGACCAGTGCACTTGTTAGATAAGATTGTTGTTTACTTCGGGGGTGTTTGTTAAAGACTTTGGTGTTTTTTTTTTTTGGAATAGTAATAAAAAGTGATTGATGTGATATGAAGTAGAAAGAATGTTGTGGATTTTTTGTATGGAACAGTAAAAAAATATTATTTTTTAGTAAGTTTTTTATTTGAATAGTAATAAAAAGTGAGTGATGTGATATAAAAAGTAAAAAAATGTTAAAAAGTAATTGATAGAATATTAAAAGTGAAGTTGAATTTTAGGGAGAAAAAAAGGGGAGAGGAGAAGAGTGTTTAACAAACACAGCCATTATGTTGAGGCAATGGGTTTGTAGTGTAGAAATCATTATGCATTGCTATTGTTTGAGATATTGAGCGAGATTGATAGGTTGATTGCAGAATAAAGCTTGAATGTGTGCAAGCCAAATCACTCAATACAAGAATATGATCTTATAGTACTGGTGCTGAATCATAGGAGTTGAGCTTTCTTTAGGAAAGTGTTTAAGATAAAGAAAGAGTAAGGTATAAAAAATGAGTTTCTTGTACTTTTTTCTACTCCTAGTTATTTCTCTTTATACTTTCTGTTACCTAGGTTGCGCTTTACGCTTTTAATGATATTTCGATTACTTATAAAAAAAAATGAAAGAGTAAGGTGATATTCAGATGCAAGTGGAGGGATATTGAACTTTTGCCATACAAGATAGGCAAGAGCCAAAAACATGATTAGTCTTTACTAGGTAATTGCATAAGGAACAAGCTGGCGAAGGAATAATGTTTTTAATAGCCAAAGTTTTACTAACATGAAGCTTGTTGTGAGTTGGCAGCCATAGGAAGTGTTTTATCTTTGGAAGTGTGTATACTTTCCAAATAGAAGGCATCCACATGAGGTGAGGGCCTATAAAGTTGTGACATTTTGAGGAAGGAGCCTGATGCGGAACACATCAGCAAGAGTTAATTGGGTCCTTTAATTTTATTTAGGTTTTAATTGAATTATTAGTTTATGTTTTATTCAATTTTTATGAGATAGTTAATTTTTTTATTATTCAATAAATGGGCATTGCCGTTGCTCTAGGTTATGTTAGATAAGTTAATAAATGGGCGTTGCCCTAGGGTTTAGTCGGAGTCTATTTAAGCATGTTTTGTACTCTAATAGATACAGACTTTGATGATGGAATAAAATTATGAGAAATTTCTTTAGTCAGAGTGTTTACTGTTAGTACAAGTTGCCCTAGGGTTTAGTTGCAAAAGCTGCATAAATTTATTTAATTTTACTGCTGCTCAAGGCAAATAACTTAAGATATTTCTTTTGTTAGTGTCATTCAATGTATTATGTGGCATTAACCCGGCGTTTGTCTACAGGAAAGCAGTGTTCTAAATGATCAAAATCTGCTGCCTACTACTAGACAACCTTTAATTGTGGACAGTTTTCCAGAAGTAAGACAAGAGTTAGAAAACTTTAAAAAGGTAAATTTTCTTGTGTTTCTTCTTGTAATTTTGTTTGTTAATACGAGTTAAATTGCCAAGTTTATTTCTGTAACCATCAATTTTAATATGTTTAGGTATTTCAGCAAGAATTGTCAGTAGTAGTCCATTCAAGCACTTCAGAATCATCGCAGCCATAAGAATACTTGTGCAGGAGGCATCAATTACTCTCAATCTGCTGCTAAACACGATACAACCTATATACAGGATCCAATTGGTGATTCAATGTTTTCGTCTTAAAAATAAGCTGTAGTTGGTATGTGGGACCTATTTTTCTTCATGTGATGCAATTCTTATGCTTGATTTGATGACATTGATAGTTATTCATGTTTTATGATTTGTGATAGTACACTGTGCATCTTAATTGAGATTATGCAGACTTTTGAACTGTGGAAGAATAGTTTTGTTGCTAGTAGGAGCACTTCAGTGGACCCTGGGCAGAGAGAGGAGCGAATATCAGCATGAATATCAACTGGGTTTGTGGCCCAACAGGCATGGATCAAGTGAAAGAAAGCATGAACTTAATAAATGGAAGACAAAATGCACGTGTGAGTATTTATTTTAACTCCTGAACATGCAACATAATTGTAGCTGCTTTGGTCTTCTTTTAATTGCCAAGAAAGCAAGAAACATGGAACTTTGTGTGTTTTGAATATATGTTACATTTAATTTGGATTGTGACATAAAGGTGAAAGTAATTTTGAGTGTTTTGGATTGTTTGTTAATGTTTTGTTTTGAAAAAGAAAAAGGAAAAAGTATTATCTAACAAAGTCGAAGTGTGAGAGCTGTTTCTACGTTATCTAGGTAGACAATGTTTTCGTTCTTTGCCTTTTCCTTATGTGTGTGTGAGAGCTTTTTCTATGTTATGTAAGTAGATCAAACAGAGCTCTAGAGATGGGGAATCAGGATGCAGAAAGCACATTACTGTAAATGAAAAACAATTCTTTTTGTTGATTTTTGCATATTGCCAGGACAGCTTTACAGCTTATGTTCATCATTGACTTTATATCAATGTTTTAAGCATTTCAATTTGCATCATTTTATCTCTGAGCCATGACTTTTTCTAGTGGGGATCAATAATGAGTTAAAATTCTGCTTCAACTAAAAGCTGCTGATTTTAAAACAAACCTAAATATGATGTTTAACTCTGAATTGTATCCTTGGAACCACTTTTGAAGGAATTTTTTTTTTCTTTGCTATTGGCATCAAAAGCTTCAAGTGTTCTTTGGATTGGAATTATAGCATATAGATCTTTGGGGAAAAAAAAATGCAAAATCAGTATGTGGTTGCACCAATTTGCAATAAACTCTCTAGGGTTTAAAAAGTGACTTAAAACTCCCTGTAGTAAGCATAAATGGCAAATAACTCCCTACCCCGAACTTCTGTTTGAAAGTTTAACAAAATTTGTCCGAGAGGGTCACATTAGCACCAATAATGATATATATATATATAAAAAAAATCTATGAGAGTGGTCTGACCACCCTTAGATTGGCTAAAGGGGGTGACTGAACTACCCCCAAGTTATAGACTTCGTAGTTTACCTTCTAGTTGAGTAAAATTCCTGCAATGCATATGTGTTAGTATTGGTAAGTAAGAAAAATGGGGGAAATCAAGGGCTGTCCAGGAGATAAATCCTGGACAGCTTTGCATCTAAAGGGAATAGGGATTTTCTAAACGAGAGAGAGAGAGAGAAGGGAGCAGGGCTATCCGAAAGATAAAATTCTGGATAACATTGTTCTGTTCTAAGTTTCTGAAAAGTCTTGAATTTAAGATTAGATATGTTCTGTGATGGATTGTAAGGTTAAGGTAAAAATGGGAAAGTTGCAAGCTTTCATCCTGAGGTAAGTAAACACTCTAAAAACTCCTAACACACATGAAAAATAAGTTTTCTACTAAATTATTTTCTGCAAGTCTTAAATGCTATGAACTCAAAAACTGCTCAATGTATGTTATGTTATGAAAATAGCATGTGTAGTGCACCATGTTTTGATAAGCTTAACTCTGCAGTACCATTATGGCATGACTATGATTATGACCGGTACCGGAATACATGACATGAATGATTCACAGATAGCACAGCAAACCACACAACACGGTGCGGGCTATCAATCGGATGGCCTTCTCCTTAGTGTACACCCATGGTGACGGTCTTTTGCTCAGCCATGGTCCATCAATCAGGGGAAATTGCACTGCATACAGCTCTCCTGAGGCTACAAGATTAAGCTCGTGAGGTCCTTCGGGTTGTGCCAACTTGTGCCGTTCAGGGTTTAAGAAATGCAAAAATAACCCAAGGGGTAAAACAAGTTTCAATAAGTACTTTTTTTCTTGAAAAAAAAGAAGGGACTAAAGTCTTAAATGCTTTAAAGTTTTTGCTTTATAATTAGATTACTTTCCTTGTAACTGTCTACGAATTTGTCTCATGATTACTCTCAAAGAAATGTTATGGTATGATTGTAATATCATTTGGACATAGAATTTTTAGCTAATGTTTTACCATATGATTTATTTCATGTTTGTGTTTACTTACTAAATTGTAAAACTCACCATTTTCACTTATAAACCCCATTTACATACGAGTATAACTTCTATAAGGTCTTGGCACAAACTAAGACCTTTGTGCCCTCCAATAAGAGCTTGACACCTTAACTTGGAACAAAAAAATCAAATGAGAGCAAAACACCAGATTTCTCCTCATCAACCTAAAAACTTCCCTCTCCGCCGCCTGAAGCCCAAAGCCCCCACCGAAAGCCACCTGAAGCTGCTGCTGTGCGGCCAGACGTGGGAGTGAGCAGTGATGGCATGCATTGGCCCTCCAATGCCGCATCCAACATCTAGAACTCGGTCACTGGGTTTGACGTCGATAAGATCAACAACCATCTCCTCGTGGATGTGCGTGGCGTTGAGGTTGGACTTGCCGGGGATGGAAGGGAAAAGTGGAAAGACTGGCCCCAACCCCACTCGTATATGTTGGTGACGAGATTGTAGAACGTGTCGACGAAGTTGGGGACTTTATCGGTGGTTTCGATCTCTTTAGGGCGGTGAAAGAAGGATCCAGCGGCTGTGCTGGCCAGACTAGGCCGTAGCTCTGCGGCTGTGCGTTTGTGCAGTGCACGGTGGTGCAAGTGTGGGCTGTCTGCCGCTAAACGCGGTGGCGCTGCAGCTGTGGGATTGGCAGTGGGCGGTGGGTCAGGGCTGAGGAAGAGAATGGGCTTTGATGTTTTGTGGAAGAGAAAGATTTAATTGTGTGTTTTGGTGCTTATTTGATTTTGGTGTGATTTTATTGATATGCTTATGTGTCACTCTCTCATTGGTGGGCACAAAGGCCAAGGTTTATACCACAGCCTTATAGAAGTTGCTCTCTTTACAGACCCTGTGACCGATGACACTTCTTATCATCATCCTCTTGTCCAGCGTCCCTCTAGGATTTGCCTGGAATGGATTGATGACCCAGAGATTTGCCCTTTCAATGAAAGACGCCTGGCCATTTCGATTAGTGGTGCTTAGCCGAAGATTCCTCTTGAGATGCGTACAACTTTTGTGGTAGGCACTGTATAATGGGGCCAATGATCAAGATGGCAGAGACCCCCCTTGGGCAGAGTAGTTCCTTTTCTTTTGGCCCTCTGATTTTTTGATTATAGGATATACAGTGTATTTGAATCTCCGGCCACTTTTGTAGGGCACATATATATATCTATATGTGTGTGTGTGATAATATACAAGTTTTAAGTTTTATGTTCTCATTTTGTGTGCAGTCTAAGATTTCTTGAGCACTTTTTGACTGGATAAACAGATATTGCGTTTTGCAATTTGCAGAAGAGAAATGGGATTGGAGTACTTCTTTAGTTACTTGTACGAAAAGTATAAAGTAAAATCAAGATTAAAACAAAGGATTTAGAAAGTGATCAAATGTTGTGGATAATTAAAATTAAATTTCCATGATAAATAGTAATGTTTCAGAACTTTGATGCTCATGCTGAATTAATTGGTCACCCTGGTAAGCACCTCAGATTTGTAGAATCAAGATTTAAGCACGACCCTTTTTAAACTAGTGCATTTTTATAGTTTTCCAGTCTCTTGTTATTCTAAAAAACTCAATTGCCTTACGAATGCGATATAATTGAATGATGTAGTAGTGAAAATCAGTTATTAGATCAGCACTTGTAACAAAAATTTAATAACTGATTTTCACTGTCATATCATTCCAGTTGTATAGAAGTTGTATAACAATATATTCAATAGCATTATTCAACGTAAAAGATATGTCTAGTTATAGTACTAGCAACAGCTTTTCTTAAATTCCATTATCTTTTCTAATGTAAAAAAAAACTGTTAAAAAAATTCAAAAAATAAAATAAAAAAACCTTGTAGCAGTTCCTTCATTTAGAAAGTTAAAAGTTGTTCTCTTAACATTATTTTAATATAAAAAGTTTTCTCTTTCCTCTAATATTTATTTTAAACAATTTTTAAATTGCTTTATCTTCCCTTAACATTTAATTTTAAAAATATTTAAATAGTATAGAAAAGCTACTGTGAAGTTTATTTAAATAAGGAAAAAAAAAGTAGTTTAATTTTTTACATTAAAAAAAAAAAATTATTGCTAATGCTCTTAGGGTTAGCTTGTCCTCTAATATATGGTCTTGCCATCCATAATGAACCTCCTGCCTTGGTATTAGAATTCGTAGTATTAACAAAAGTTGTTTAGGCAAATGTTATTTCAATTGTCGCTTTCACATTCCTTTCTCTCCCCCATCACATTCCAATCAATTATTACCAAACGAAAAAAAAAAAAAAATGAAATCTCAATATCATGGTAGGACACACGTGTGTATAGTAGCAACTAGCAAGTGGGGTTAGTGATATATCTTGGCATATATGTCCCTTTTCTTGTTCCAAATAAATACAAGGCCTTGGACTAACAAGATTGATCAACTGTTGCCTACTTTTGGCAATAGATAACATCAAGTACACAGGCCCGATTGGTTGTCTTATCCAAAAATTTGGTCAAAGGTTTTAATCATTTCAAACAAAAAAAAAAAAAAATCGAATCAAGCCCACCATTCGTTGGACAATGGCAGTGGTTTCCATTCATCCTGTTGCATTCAGAAAATAAAGGTGAGGGCATGTTGTTAATGCGTTCTGTGGTGTTCTTAAATTTTTTTAAAAAAAAAAAAAAAAAATTGGAGTGTTTTTTTTTTTTTTAAGTGTTTTTATCTACGTCTAACAAAATATTTTCTATAGAATTTACTTGCTTATTTTAAAAAATTCAAACAGATGTAAAGCTTTACTTGTGAAACAAAAAATAGGAGGGCTATCCCGAGTCCTGACCACCATATAGGGGTAGCCACACAACCATTGCAGCCACCCTAATCTTTTTCTTTTTGTTAAAAAATAAAAATAAGTTAGCTATGACTTTTGCAAAGGTGAAACACTTGTTTTGTCAATATTCTTAGAAAAATGGAATGGTACAAATTTATAAGAAGTATTTTGTGTTTTGATAAGTGTCTTATGTTTTAAGTTGTTTGTTAATATTTTTTGTTTTGAGAACCAAAAAAAAAGAAGAAGATAAAAACGAAAATTTTAACATTTATAGCCAAGTTTGGATCCATTGCCTATATGTGTTTCTTTTCATGGCGAGGGTGAACTCAAATTTGTTGACGTTTTTTAGACTATGACTCCGTTTATTAATGTTTTTTTATGATGCTTTTTGTTTTTTTTTTTTTTGTTTGAAACGGTATTTTGATGAAACATAAAAAGTAAAAGTAGTTGTGAATATTTTATATTTTAAATTATTTATTAATATTTTTGTTTAGACAAGAGAAAATAAAAAGAAGGAAAAAGTTTTATAAAACAAAGTCAATTTTAGATTACGCCACCGAATGATCATTGTTTGAACACAACATACCAAAATGAGTCTCCCCTTAAATTAAACAAATGAGACCAAGCCGAACATAAAGTGTCATGCCTTTTTGAGTACATGAAATTATGATTTGAGAGCCCCTGATTTTCTATCATTTTATGATGAATCCTCTTTAACCCAAAAGAAGTATGATTTAACAACATATTACTTTACTTTAGATAGCAAGTAGGGACATTGATGTGAGCATTTTAGAAATGCATACTTCACCTAGCCTTTTGGATAAGCTCAAGTATAAAATATAATTAATGCTTCCCTGACTAAACAAAATGGATGAGTTTACCCTGTTTTGGCAATACATTGCATAAACTAGAGTGGTAGGCCACCAATGATTGGTGTCTTGGTTTAAATGGGCCAACTTTTAAATCATTGTTTCGAATAATCGGATCTAAGCTTACTCATCATTTTAGTATCCTAATGCGTTTTTTTTTTTTCTTTTTTCTTTTTCTTTTTTTCTCTGAGATAAATAGGGGAAGGGGGATAGTATCCAAATGTTAGAGCATTTTTAGTGGCTTTAATAAATTTTATTAATTAATTTAACTGAATTTTATTTTATTTTATTTTAACCATCAACTTTTTTAAAGCACCCCTAGCAGCCTCAGCATATTAACTATCTACCATTACTATTCCATTTAAATATTTCTTTATTCTTTCTCAAACATTTATATTTTTGAATGTTTTAATATTTATCTTATCCCAACGGTCATGTTTTGAAAAATTTATCTTTTTCTTAATGGTCATATTTTTAGAAATTTATCTTTTTCCTAAAAATTTGTAATAAAAAATACATTTAGAATATTCTTTACATTATTATTATTATTATGTGAGTTTTGTCATGGGAGAGAAAGAAAGAAGAAAAAGAAAAGGGAAAGGAAAAATAAAAATAAAGAGGAGAGATAAAGTATTAATTTTTTAAGATTTAATGAGTGAATATAATGAGTACTATTAACTCATCAAATTTTTTTTGTTAAAGTGTTGAGTCCACTAGATAAAGATTTTTCATATTTTGGTTAAATTTAGTTAACAAAATAGTCAAAAAGCTATTTTGTTGAGTCTACTAAAACATACTCTTATATTTACATATATAAGTTGAAAAGTATAGAAAGAATGAATAAGATTTATTAAGTATAGTTAAAGTGTCTCAAACTAGTATTTTATCCCCTTACTGCGGTTTAAATTCTTTTTATCAAGGAAGTGAATTGGGTACTGTAACAGAATTTATCTTGTAGTTTTTAAAAGGTTGAAATTAGTTTCAATAAAAATAACTAATTTCAATCTTTTAAAAACTACAAGATAGATACTACAGCACCCAAGCTTGGTCCATTGATCAAATAGGTGGTTTAAGCTCTTTGTAACACCCAAGCCTGGTCCATTTGTCAAATAGGTGGTTCAAGCTCTTTTTTAAGTTGATCGCTTACTTTTATCTGCATCCCACAATGTACTTTCACCTAACTGTTCGATCAACTTTGACCATCGAGAAATCGGTAGAGTTTTGCTGACTCAGACCGACGAATTGGTACCTCCCCACCGATAGGTCGGCCCTGTACCAAGTTCAATTGTGGACAATGTAAGAGGAGTTTTCCTTTTTGAATGTTTCACACCGGTGCATTATTAGTGCATAAAAGGTGCCTATTTATTTATTTACATCTTTCAATAAATTTGACTTTGACCACATGTGTGAGTATTTGATGGGCAACCGCGTATGAGTGTTTGTGTGAGAAATTGAATCAGTTTTTGTTTGACTCTTAAGCATTTGAAGCATTCCTTGCATATTGATTAGCACATTGAATTTCAAATACGAGTGTTTTTTATTCAACGATGTATTGTTGATTTTTTTTTTTCAAAAAGAAAAAGAAAATTATGCTTAAGTGAGGGAGAGTTATTGTTCTGTGATTCCATTTACAAATTTTGTGTGATTTGCTTGAGTTGCTTGATGCACTTCATTTAACTTGTGTATTTCAGACAAATGGTTTTAGACTTTAGAGCATCTCCAATAGACTAAATAAATTGCTCATATTAACTAAATTTAGCTAATATTACCCCATTTTCACTTCAAGCAGAACTAGCTAAAATACATTTGGCATGATTACTATTTATTGTAGCACACTATATCATTTTTTTAATATTTTCTCTATCCTTTATCTCTTATTTCTCCGTCCTCAAGAGGTCACATTGGCAAGAATATAAAAAAAAAATGATGAAAAATAATATTTAAAAGAAAATAGAGAAGATAATAAATAATCAGTTGATTTTTTTTTTCTTTCTAATTGAACTTGGGAAAGGGTTACAAGAGAAATCTGTTAGAGTTTTAATTAAAAAAAAAAAAGTGTAAGTAAAATAGAAAAGAATACTTTTGATTAAGTATTTTACATATTGGATATGCTCTTAGGCCTATAGTGTTTAAGTGTTTAAGTTGCATGGGTTTAGGTCTTTGCATTTATATATCATGGTTGTCTCATTGTGCTTGTTTTATGATTTTCTCCTTGTCATTTGTAACAAAAAATAGAGAGAAATTAGATAGGGAGAGTAGGGGGAGTGTAGTTATTTTTAGTTATTAGTGTTTTTTTTTTAAAAAAAAATTAATATTTGAGTGGATTGTTATTAGTTTGCCTATTGTTTTTTACTTTGAC
The DNA here is from genome assembly GCA_900184695.1 of Betula pendula. Taxonomy (NCBI): domain Eukaryota; kingdom Viridiplantae; phylum Streptophyta; class Magnoliopsida; order Fagales; family Betulaceae; genus Betula; species Betula pendula. Next base: position 433,184 of record FXXK01000143.1, on the reverse strand, counting down.
CATTTCTCTATGCGTTTTCGTTTAATGTGTTTGCACATGTTTCAATAGGACAGGTTTTTATCAATGAATTATAAGCAAGTATTTATCATAGTTTGTGGTAGACAAAACTCCTGCCAACGAAAGAATGTATTCCTTTGTCTCCCGTTTGGCGTTTCCCACCACGAAGATTTGATAATCAATTGATGTTGACATTCCTAACATAAATTGGAGATTACCCAAAGGATAATGTTTATCTGAACGAACATTTTGTTCTTAAACTATTTATAATAATAATAATACGAATATTTCTCATGTCTCAATTTAAAGGCCTTGCTTTTCTTTCAGGACTATTCAAATTATTATTATTTATTTATTATTATTGTTTTTTTTTTTTTATGAATAAGCAAACTTTTATATATCAAACAAGCAACACAAACATGGCAAAGTTAAAAACACAACCAGCAAGCAGCTAGGGCCAACTCCAACAGAGGAGCTACACTACAAAAAAAAAACAAAAAAAGAAGCCAGTAGCAACTACAAAACAACGTAAAGAACAGCATTTCGTTTAGACCAACACCCCATTAGGAAGGCCCCAAGAGCAACAAAGAACAATGTTCCTGCGAGTAGTCTTGAAAATCCCCTTGCCAATAACACAAAACTGAACATCAACTTGAATTCTTTGCAAGAGCTGTTCTTAGTGCAGGGAAAGCCACTATGGTAGATCTCATTCCGAATCCTTCAAATATGATAAATGGAAGTACCAAAGACTAAACGGCATAGAGAAGCAAACAACGTCTCCTTCTGCCACTGTTGCAAACCTAAAGACAAAATATCGTCCCAAAAAACAAGAGGATTAACAATGTTACATTTGCCCATAGAAGCTGTCCATACACGTCTGCTAAAGCCACATTAAAAAAAGACGTGGTTCCTATCTTCCACATCATTTCGGCAAAAAACACACTGAACATCTCCTTGAAACCCCCAATGAAGCATTCTCTCACCAGTAATCAAAGCATCCTTAATTGTCAACCAGGTGAAAAAGGAGTGTTTGGGAATAGTAAGGGGAAACTAGACCATTGGGAACCAATCCACCAACACAAGTTTTTCCCTAAGGCCCTCCCAAGTAGCAGTAGTAGATAATTGATCATCCTTGGAAACTAACCATTTCAGCTAATCAAGATTACCAAGACCAACAAAACAAAGGTCACTTTGGATGTCTACTAATTGCTTAGAACGAGCTGGAGGCCAATTTCATTGACCATAAAAAATGACAGAAGAAAGCTTAGCATCCAACCTACTCCTGGCATCAAAAACTACCCGAAAACCATACTTATCAAAAAGTCTAGGTTTAGCTTCTGTTATTAATTTCAAGAGTTTGTGCCAACTCCAATAACACACTTGAGGAATAGGAACTTGTCAAAAACTTTTACCCCTCAAGAGATTAATCTTGACCCAAGCAACCCAAGGGAACTAGATTTAGCAAAAAGGTTCCAGATATGCCTTATCATCGAGGCACAATTTCAGTTCACCAGCTTTTTAATGCTTAAGCCCCCTCCTTCTTTGGTTTACAAAGCAACTTTCAAGATACATTTGCCTTTGCAACATCTTCATCCTTGCCATTCCAAATAAACCAGCTAAATTTTTGCTCAATAACACGGAGAACTTGCTTAGGAAGGATAAAGATACTATTCCAATAAACCTGGATGCTATATAAGACAAAAGTGATGAGTTGAAGGCGTCCAGCAAATGACAGCCTCTTAACAAGCCAGGAATAAATTCGGCTTTAAATTTTTTTCAGCAAAATAGAGCAATTAGCAGCCTTCAACCTAGTGGAGATGAGAGGAATTCCAAGATATCTAGCAGGAAGGAACCCTTCCTGAACATGTAAGCAATGGACAATTTGCTCCTTAACAAGACGAGAAGCATCAGAACAAAAGAGGGAACTCTTCTCAGGATTTGCTTTCAAACTAGATAAACTTTTAAATTCGAGCAAAACATCCTTTATCACCTTCACTAAATTGACTAAAGCTTAAGAGAAAATCAATAAATCATCCGCAAAGCAAAGATGAGTGAGATTGACTATATAGCACTTGTGATGAAAGCTAAAACCAGCATTTCTATTCACATAATCAGACAAGAGCCTAGACAGGATTTTCATGGCAATGACAAAGAGATAGGGGGAAAGATGATCTTCTTGGCGAAGACCCTCCCTACTTTCAAAATAGCCCACCTGGAAACCATTCAAGCCACTGAGAATCGAGGAGAAATAATGCATTCACAGATCCAACTAACAAACTGAGCTGGAAACCTGAAACAAGCTAGACTATGAAGGATAAAATTCCAATTAATAGAATCATATGCCTTCATGAGATCTACCTTTATAGTGCATCTAGCTTTACCCTCATTTTTGTGGTAATCCTTTAACACTTCTTGGGCTAGCAGCACATTTTCAGCAATGCTACGAGAGGGAATGAAAGCAGTTTTGGTTGGGGCTAATGATAGTCTCCAAACAACGCACCAAACGGTTGGCTAAAAGCTTTTAGTAATGCACTTATAAATGAGATTACGGCAAGAAATAGGCCAAAAATCTCCCATTCTCGAAGGATTGAGCTTTTTGGGAACTAAAGAAATGATAGTGACATTAACTGATTTGAGAAGCTTACCAGAAGAAAAGAAAGCTTTGACAGTAGCAGTAAAATTCTTCCCCACCACTGGCCAAGCACTCTTAAAAAAATCAGCAGTGAATCCATCAAGGCTAGGGGCCTTGGTAGATTTCATAGTAAAAAGAGTCGCTTTAATTTCTTCTTCAGTAATAACAGGTTGTAACTGAGCACACTGGTCACTAGGAAGAAGAGGATCCACAAGCTAGGATAAAGTAGATTTGGGGTTGTTTGGCAATGGGTTGTGGTTTGAGTTTTTTTTTTAAAAAAAAAAAAATTTAATTTTTTATATTCATAAACATTTTTTAACCTTTTTTTTTTTATAACTTTTTATATCATATCAAATTTTTTTTATTACTATTTAAATAAAAAATCAACTAAAAATAAATTATTTTTACTTTTTTATAATAAAAAATTTACAACATTTTTTTTATTTATATTACATCAAAACTTAAAAAATTATAAATTCTAACTTAATTCTTTGTCAAATATATTATTTATATCTCTTTAAAATTTAATGTAATTTTTAAAATTATTACTAAATTAAAATAATGCGACAAAGAATAACTTTTAACATTACTTTTTTTTAATAATCCGGACAGGTGTAGTACAATTATTCAACGTGTCAGTTTGTCCTCTAAAGATCTATCACTTTCAAAAGAGCTCTTTAACACGTGTCAGAATCACACCAAAACAGCAGCCAAAAAAGTGAAAAAAGGTTGTTACCTTTTGAATAAAACGATGTAATTGTCCTTTGATGCAATAACGGTGAATCCGACCTTTCAAAAACTACACGGGACTCACGTGTCACGTCAAGTCAAAAGGGAAGAAAAAGCTAGAAATTAACGAAACAATTGCATATAAAACTTACTTACAATTTTTAGGGATAAATAAATTTAATGGTAATTTTTAAAAATAAAAAAATAAAAAAAATGACAAAAAAATAAAATACAGTATTTCTTTTTAAAAAAATAAAATAAAATTGCATATAAAGGTTTGTCCATTTCGTATTTTCGCGAATTATGTACTGCAAGTATGCCAAGCAATAAATTATTTATGCAATTTATGGATACAAATTTCGTCTCTACAATTTTGGCTTAAAGCAGAATTTTTCTCTTTCTTTTTATTTTTATTTTTCTCATTCTTAGCCGCCCCTTAAATTAGACCTTAGGCCTCGTTTGGTATGTTGCAGAATAATTATTCTATTGCAAAAAATAGTTAATACTAAAAATGGTAAATGGTGAAATAAAATAGTTATTCCTATTATTTAGTTTGGTAACAAAAATGCTATTTATAAAATAAAATAAAATATATTTTTTAAATTTTTGTTTTTAATTTATTTTTATATTTAAAAAAAAATATATAATTTTAAGATTTTTTTTTTTAAAAAAAATTATGAAAGATATTTTTGTCATTGGGAGATATTAACATTTTTTTAGTAGTGTGAGAAGACATTAATATCATTGATAGTTTGAAAGGCACATTGACAATGAAGTTGTACTTTGAAGAGAATATATATACTTTTCTCCTAATTTAACTATGAATTTCTAAAATTTTACCAAAAAACAATTTCTCAATTGAAACATCATGAATTGACAGTGTTGTGTAGGGGTGAAAGTCGATTAAGTCGATACTGAAAATTACATTTTTGCATTTCGCTCTGCCATAGCCAGTAAAGTCAAAAATTCTACCGATTTTACCGACTGAACTCTAGTTTCACCCACCAACATTACCGACTTTGTCGGTTAATTGGTGGACGAAAATATTAGTAGGGCCAGGTTAAATTTCATTTCAGGTTCAGTTGGGTTGGACTATGGATTTTTTGGGCCGATTTTCAAGTTCTAGCTGTAGGGTTGGAGGGTTGAAGCAAAAAGAGAGACCATAGGGTTAAAGCCTTGGCGCCATAGGGTTAGAGGCTGGCCACTGGAGCAGCAAGAGATGGAGGTTGGACTGGAGCAGCGGCGTGGACGATGCAAATTGCATAGGGTTTGAAGTGAAAGAGGCTGAACATGCCAAAAGCCTAAAGCGATGGTTGTATACCATTTTCAAAACGGCGTCGTTTTGAGAAGGGTAAAATAAAAAAAATAGAAAAGTATCAAAACGACGTCGTTTCAATTCACGGTATATTTGGTTAATTTGGTTGATAGGAAGTCGGAAAATACTTTGTTTCGCCTACTGACCGATAAAAGTCGAAAACATACAAAAAAAAAGTTCTGCTTATTGGCCACCAGTGGACAGCAGGTAGTGGTGTCAATCGGAATTCGGGCGGAATGCGGCCGGCAGTGAATTTGTCCATTGTCCACTCCTAGCGTTGTGTGCATAGTATTCTTCAGAAGAAAAACTCTGCAAAACAAATTAGCACCAGCAGGCAAAAACATTAACAAATTTCTAAGAGAGCATCCCTATATTTATAACAGAACACAATCAAAAAATGCACAACAAAAAAGACAAAAAATATCTGAATGTTTTTGACAGAACTATATGCCTTATCATTCATCAAATAAAAAATCAACCTAAAGTCTAAAGGGCATTCTGCGTATGAAACATTATGACAAAATGTTGTAAATTGTATTTCTGTCCCAAACAGGACCTGGAGGCTGGAGGAATTTATCAAAGTGTTATTGGCAGGGTCCCCCCGGAACTTATCAAAAGGACAGGGATTCATAGTGCTGTTATTCTAATTTAGAGAAAAATGTAAATTCAGTTTGCGTAGTTAATTTGATATATAATTAGTTCATTGTAATATTAAAATGAACTCGAAAATATATGGAGTATGTCAAAATAATTTACTTTATAGAGTCAAATTTTGTTTATTGACTTAATAAATTTTATTAGTGTGACACTGACTTAAATAAAATACGTATTATAATTTTGTTGACTTTAATATATCACACTAACAAAATTTATTAAATCAATAAACAAAAAGTAAATCACACAGAATAATTTTTCATTTTTTCCCTTTAATTTAAGACATAGTTATGGTATTATAGTTTAAGTCAAAATTTTTGTTATAATAGCGTGTGGGGCCAAGTTTAATTGTTTTGACTCAAATATATGAATTTTACGATTTATATACCTACAGTTAGAAAGAATTTTAAAAGTGGGGGAGGGTATGGCTCCTACCGGTCCTCCCCTTGCGTCTGTCTCTGCACATAAGTCTCATGTTTTTATTTTAATTTTTCAAGAGAACATCTAATAACATCTTTGATTAATTGTTACATTAAAGAAAAAAAGATTTTGTCTCAAAAATTATAAATTTCTCAAAAAAAAAAAACAAAAAAAAAAAAAAAGGAAAAAAAACTTTCACCCCACTGCCAATAATTGACCAATCAATCACAATCAGAACCATCACCGTGAATACAATGAAAATAATTTAGGCTTTGACAATCTCATTTAGAGCCCAAAACAATTATGGTCCTATCCTTATCTTAATCTCCCAATGAACCAAAGCGTTCGAAAAGTCCAGAATGCCCCTCTGCTCCTCGACGTGCTGCCCTCCCCAACTCTCCCGGCGCACGTTAGCCTCGTCCAGAGCGATGCACAGAGCCTTTAGGAGAGAGAAAGAGAGAGGCAATTTCACCATCGTGAAAAAAGGATCAAAGATCCGGTGGGCCCGCGCGCACCTTAGCATTGCCTTTTCATTTATTTTTATTTGATATTATTGTCTATCAAATTTATTTTCGTAGGCCTTGTCCCTAGCTGAATCTATATACAGAGGTCTATAAATATAGCATAGTTCCATAGATATAGCATTGCATGAGAGAGAGAGAGAGAGAGAGCGACAGAGAGAAGCTTCGGATTCCTTGAATTAGTTTGGTAAGTTTTGTTTTGTTTTGTTTTTTTTTTTAAATTTTTTGTAAGTACTTATTTATTGTTTGGTCGCGCAGAAAATTTGTGAAAAAGAAAAATAGGAAGTGGAAAAAGAAAATGTAGGAATTGTTCTGTGTATACAAAGTACGAGAAACTCAGCGCTTCTAAATTAAGTAGTTTTTCTTTGGTACTCCGTTGTTTGGTAGCTGAGAAAATCTAAGGAGAAAAGATTTTTTAGCTGATTTTTGTTTCTAAGGTATAGAGGAACTCAGCAACCAAGCTAAATAATTGCATTGCAGCGACCTGAGGATGATTTCGTTGAAGATTTATTTGAATTTTTTCTCACTGAAGTTTTCCCTACATTTTCTCACGAACCAAACAGGCTAATAGCATGTAAATTTGTGGTAAGAGCTTGAGATCTTTTTCTGAAATGCTTGATGAGCGCTTTGTAGTGGCTCTGCTGTACAAGAAATGACCTTTATGCTCATTATTACGTGTTTGTGCCGTTTCAGTGCTATTTGCTAATGTAGGTGTTAATAAATAATTACTTACAATTTTAGTTTATTGTAAGCTGTAGAGTTGATTGTGATGTTAATTTTTTCTTCTGTATTGCTTTATTTGGTTTAAAACTTTGTGGCTAGTTTCAAGTCCAATTTGTTGTTGTACTTTCTAGTCTAAAATTGGAAAATAAGTTCCAACCATGTTTGGTTCCCCAGAAAAGGGAGGGCAAAAGTACAGTGTGAATGTTTGTATATATTTTGGCAAAAAAGTACAGTGTTCCAACCTTGTTGGTATACATTAAATACGTTTGTATGCGTGTGTTTGTGGTATATAAAGAAAATCTTCTATGGTTTTTGTTGTTGAAGTGTATATTTTTTTTAGTAAGACAGTAGGGTTCACTCCAACTATTTGGTCTTTATTTGAGATTAAGGGCGTGCCAGTTCATTGACCAATTTTATCCTAATAGATGGCTGTAAGTCAATATCCTTTCACAGTTATAACGGTTAGATCAAACCATTCCAAAACACAACTATGGGTATTGTGGAGCAATCAAGACACGTTCATTGTTGGTTTAGTTTTAGTGGTTGGGGGAGTTGGAAGATTTCGAAGAGTAGAGAATTGAGACAGATAATGAACCTAGCAATGGCATTGCTCACCTATCTAACATATGCATATTCTGCTGTAAGCCATAGCTTAGATGATTTGTACAGGACTAACGTTACCATGAATTAAGTACCTTTGATTTTACTTCTGGAATAAAACTTAAATGATGACTTTCTAAGCATTAATCCTGTTTAACCAGGTTCTGGAGCTATCTGCATACAGATTTCTGTTTTACTTACCTCAGATCTGAATGTCTTTCACTTTATTGTATAAGCAACTTATTTTTTTCTCTTGGAACGCTCATTTTACTTCTTAATTGATAGTATTTGAACTGTGTTCCTAGGCTTTGAAGATTGAGTTTTTAGATAGACTGGATTTGTTTACTTTCTCTAGAATGATCTAGAGGGCAGTAAGTAGTTGGTCGCAGTTGCTGTATTAAATTTATGGCAGTGAAGTAATTAAGTAATTAATATGAATCTTTCATTTTATGTGTTAGTTTGTTACCCTCAAATTAACTTTTCATTCTGTTTCTAGGGTCATTACTGATTTTTCTGGCATGGGTTTGGAGGAAAGAGTTGCAGACCTACACAACAAAAAAGACAAAACTGACCAAACAGGGACTATATGTGTGCATGCCTTTTCGGATCTATCCTACATTTCTCCAGTGGTATTCTTATACCTCCTGAAAGAATGTTATATTCATGGTATGCTTTTTCTCCCAGTCACTAATCATATTTGATAGTTTATCTGCCTTGGATTCTTATTTACTCTCTCTCCTTTTATCTTCTTCTTCTTTTTTCAAATGTTGGAAGTACTTGCATTGACTTCTCACCTTAACTGCCCATATGGGCAGAACTGGAGGGCATAAAATGGAAAAGGGATGGTGGCCACCATTACCCTGTTTGGGAGATATTTTAAAGGAAAAGAAAGGAATGGATTGGAGTCCATTCCCTACTAAGCCTTTCATCTGAAGGTGGGTGGGAATGCTTGATTCCCTTTTTCAAATGATGTGAAAATTTCTTCCTATTATATATTTCATGTTTACTTAGGGACGCCTTACACTTTTAATGATGTGTCGATTACTTATAAAAAAAAATGATGTGAAAAATTTCATTTTGTCCCCCTTTCTTAAAAGACGCATATAAAAGAGAGGTGTCTAATTGTGGAATCACCATTTTTTTCTTCTTTACATACATCCCTTCCTTTATAAACTCCTGAACACACGGGAAGGAGAACACCCCAACCCATTTTTTTATTCTGTTCCATTCCATCTTAATTCATTCTTTCCTTTCCAGTCCTTTCCTTTATGAACTCCAAACACATTGTGAGCATCGGTTCTCAAGCTATTGTAGTGTGTACTGCAAGATGGCCAGTTACTCATTGTCTGATCATTGCCAAATTTCATCCTACTTAGATACTAATTGTGTCCTAAAGTTGTTGTTAATGGAATGGTTTTAATATTTTGCCCCGATATTTATTCTGCAAGCTATATTTACGGAAGTGAGGTGTAGTCAGATGCTTAGTCTTGTTATTGGACCTAATTTTCGTTATAGGGTAGACCACCCTCTCTAGAGGCTGAATTTTAACAACTCACTGCAGTATTCTCCAGAGATTGCCGGTTTTCCCTTTATTTCTTGGAAAAATTAACTCTACATTGCAATTAATCTTGACATTCATTTTTGGGACCTTACTTGACTGGGCCTTTATTGCTTATACTTTGATGACCCTTTTCTAGTTTGCTTTGTTAGTATTGATTTTTCATGCTTCGTTTTGCATTTTTGTTTCTCATTGAATGCATTTTGTAGGAACATGTAAGGCAACTAAGAAGTTCCAAGCTCTTCAACAACAAGTTTATCAAGTACTACATAATGATCCCCAACCTGGGCCAGCTACATTTGTTATTCAATGTCTCTATGTCTTGCCTATATTTGGATTATATTGTGAAGGGTTCAGTCATCTAATAATATCTGCTCTTCGTCGTTACCAAAAATTAGCAACCAACCCAGTAGATTCCCTGGAAGCAAAAGCCCTAGCTGCTCGGTTATTTCTTGATATTGTTGGGGGCTTTGTCAACTATGATGAGAGAATTGTCGTGAAGATACTTGAAGTTTTTGATGTCAAATTGACTGACATTGAGAAAGTCATGTGCCAACTAAAGAAAAACAATGATTGTTGTCGTGATCTAGCAAAAACATTTGTTGAGAAATACATTTTTGAATCGATAGAATCCCAGTCGTACATGACAACGGTCTCTCTATTAGAGCAATTTTCCATTCACCAGTCTGAACAGTCTTTTCTCTTTAGTATGATACAAAACAAAGATTTCAAAGCAGCAGAAAAGTGGGCAACATTTATGGGGAAGCCAATGTTATGTGTACTTGTTCAGGAGTACATTGACAGGAATATGCTAAAGCATGCTTATGATATTATAAAGAAAAACAATCTGCGTGAGGAATTTGCTGATGTATATCATAAGTGTAAAGAAAGGTATATTTCAACTCTTTCTCTTGGTAAAATTCTGTAAGCAGAGTTTTTATGCCTTTAGTCCCACCCTTCCCCTAGAATAGGAACATTAAGAATATTCCATCAACATTGCAGCTCACTAAAGAAGCTAGCAGAAAAAGGATGTTGGGAAGTTGCAGAGGCAAAGACAAACAATGATAGACAACTTCTTGAATATTTGGTTAGTAGCTTTTGACATGAGTAACTATCACAGTTATACACCTATATTACATACTTCTAGCTGAGAACTGTGTCAAAACTTTACCTGGACCACAGGTGATGAGATCTATAAAAGTTGTAGAATTATTTGTTTGGAGCAATAGTTATGTTTTTTCTATTTTGAAATGTTCCATTTTTTGGGTTATTTTCTTAGTATTTGTGTATAAATACTAATTCTAGTATATTTTAAAGGTTTATTTGGCAATGGAGGCTGGTTACTCGGAGAAGGTCGATGAACTGTGTGATCGATACTCCCTTGAAGGTTTTTTGGATGTCAAAGGTATGCTATGTATATTATATTTTCCCTAGTCATTACTGTCTTATACTTGGGCTGGCTGCAAGTTCATTTGTTCCATCAGCATTGGATGGAGATTAGCCTCTCTTAGATCCGTCACAATTATTTCTTCACACTTTGCTTCAGCCAATGATGCAGCTTTTGGTCTTCTTTTTGTTGTTTCTCACTGCTACAACTTTATATCTTTTTCCTAGCATTGCATTAACTTGTTTTTATTGCACCTGAATGCACCATACATAAGTTTCTCTCCTCTTGTCTGTAGTTATGTAGCCTCTTAACTTTTCACGCTCACATACACAAACACATAACACTTGCACAAATTCAAGCTAGGATACTTCTTCTCCCCCCATTTGGCTTTCTTCTGAGAAAAATCCTTGTGTTTTTGCATCTCCTTATTACTTTGAACCATAGATCCTTGAATGATAAAAAATGCTCTCTTCTACCCCTACAATCAAGAAAAAGACAAACACAAGCAGGCTCAAAGCTCTAGTTGAGCTTTCAATTTTATGTCTTTAACCTTACATATTTATCCTATGCCTCTAAGCATACATATTTATAAATCCTTACATCTTTTTGTTATCATTGAATTATGTCTTTAACCTTTCATTGTTGACCCACTTAAAAAAAGCCTACCTTACCATTCTTTCTGGAGATGCCTAATATTCTCTGTTCTAGCAAAAGCTCTTATCCATATTGCTGGTGTAAGGACGTGTTGACTGCGCTGGTCACGATGGGATATCTTGGTTTTTTCTACGTAGAAGTGAAGGCATTTGAGATTTGGACTGTAGTGGGATTGAAAGGTATCCATTTTGCTGAATGAAGTAGAGGGATGCTTAGAGTGGTGATGATGGGTAAGACGAGTGTGCTATGGCTGTGTAGGATGGTGGAGGATTTGAGAGGGGCGGAGATCAAAGACTTTTATCAGTCAATATGTTATGGGAACACAATTTATGTTGCTCGAAGGAGATCAAATGGCCATGGAAGATATTTGAAATTATCGGAATATGGAGGAGGCAGCCGGAAAAGTTCCATAGTGATTCCGGAGGGTAACAAAGGTAGAGGTTGGGCAGAGTGTGTTGCTTAGTTGAGGAAGGTGAAGAATGTTTTTGAATGATCTGGTAGTATTGAAAGAAGTGAGAAAGTTGATAGCGGCACTACTCCGGTGAAGCTGCAACTGGTGGAGGAAGACAAATGAACGCTCACAAAGGTCTTGACGGGTAAGGGACATGAGAAGGAATTAGAAATTTCGAGCGGGGACAATATGGGTAATGCGGAGATTCAAAAGTTAAGGAAGCTAGACGATTTTGGTACGAGATTTTTGGTGATGTTGTCTGGAAATCAAGATGGTGGGGATCCTTGGAAGTTTCCTTTGATGGACAAGGAGAGCGTTATTCCTCTCAGCGTCGTGAAGGAGATGATGTTCTCTATTAAGGAGGTTGACAGCTTGCTGGGTAAATTGGAGGTGGGTTTTTACCAAGTTGGGCCTCTTGTGGAAGAAATCAAGGTAAATCCCAATTTATCTAATGAAATGCCTGCCGGAGGGGGGAATAAGGAGATGGGTTTGGGCGAGATAGAAAGGGTCGTGGGTTATAATGAAAAGGAGAAGAATGGGCTGGAAGTTATTTCTTCAGATGGGCAATGAAATTCGAACAAAAAACGTCAAGTAACGATAGTGTGGAGAATTAGAGCTCGGTGAGGGATAGAAAATGGAGGTTGTTTATCAACGGAGGACGAAGAAACAACCAGAGAAGGAGATGTGGAAAGTGAAGGAAAATGGGAAGGGTCTGGGGGATGGGTCGGGGGAATCTGCTTTGAAGGAGGATAGTGTGGCGGCTACAGATGTGATGAAGCCTGGCGATCAGGAGAATTCAGATAAAAGAGGTAGGCTAGTAAATACAATGCTGAAAGAGCCAGAACCTGCCAGGAAGTTGGTTGGCGCATCAGATTCACATGGGTCAGGTTTGACACGGTCAAAAAAGGTACAGTGACCACAAGGTTTCCATCGAAGGGGGTAGGTTGGAGTATGTGAAGTTGAAAGAGATAGAAAATGCCGAGAAGCTGGTAGGAGCATCCAAGTCATCTGGGTCACGTCTTGGAATGGTCGATGAATGTACGATGGTATTGAGAAGGGTGGGTGTGGCACAGATGAATCTGGTAAATGAGGTGGAATCAGTTCAAGAAGCTTTAGACAAGGCCGAAGGGAGTAAGGGTGTAGGTAATGTGGAGTAAAACAATCAAGTGATGGGTTCTTCATTTAAGGAGATTTGTTCGAAAATTGATGGGGAAGATGGGCGAAGAACTAGGTTAATGGGTGCGTTAAGGTGGGGATGAAAATAGGGTGTTGATCAGGTTAGAAGGGAGAATATTGCTCTCTAGAGTTGCGGAAGATATTTTCAATACTTTCTATACTTGGATATCTGCACATCATAGTTTGATTGTTTCTTATTTTGCAGATTTTTTATTTTTTTATTTGTGTTCTTCTTTTTCTTCCAAGTAAGGGTTTCTTGTATAATCTCTGTGTACTAGGGTTGCATCCCTTTGTGCTTTATTTATGATAATGAAATTACTTATCAAAAAAACGTTCTTAGCTTAATGCTCCTTACGATATAGCTAGTCTTTTGTTGCTTTGTAGCAATGATAGGCATTGTATAAATATAGCATTCAATGGCCGTTTATATTGTATAAAGGTACTTGTTTACTTAATGTTCAATCATTTGACTTCTGAATTTAAGTTGCAAATATGAATGGTGTATGTTGATTTGCTTGGTTGCTGACTTTAGACAAACAGACCCTCATATATTACTGTTTGGCGTTTTATAGTTCCTGAGGCAAGTCTTCTGCCGAGTCGCTATCTGCATCTTAATGAATTGGTTGTAGAAGACATCATTTGGGTTGATGAAGTTGACGGTTTGCAAAATGCAACATGCCATATTGAGGGATGCAAAGTTGTGGGTCTCGATTGTGAATGGAAGCCCAATTATGAAAAAGGCAGCCAACCAAACAAGGTAATCAGATTTTGATCTTTTATCATTTTTATGATAGTTCTTTATCTCTCTCTCTCTCTCTCTCTCTCTGGGTTTCTATACTAGATCTACGGTAGATATATGTTGTCATTTTACTGTTCTATTAGACAAAAGAAAAAGGGGCATGTTTGAAAAATCATTGAATTGCTTTATTGTAAGTATGTTAACAGATACCAATGCATTTTGCATTCCAATTACCTGTAGTATTAGATGCATTTACAGGTCATATTAGTTTTGGACCTTGAATTTTAATTGTTCCATTTTTTTTTCTTCCTTAAACTATAACAAATGATTTGAGCTCTTCTATATCGTAGAAATGTATATTGGTATTTACGTAAGTTAGGGACTTCTGGTGGAGGACCGCTTTTTCTTTAGTTTAAGTCTTGCATGGAATTTTCGTTACTTCTCCAATATACTTTGATATTGAGCAGAAACCCAGTTTAATTATATTATCTCTTCCAAGTGAATCACACTCAGTATTGGAATCAAATGTAACAGAAGGTGGAAGCCAGAAACTCAATGATATTTGTTTCTACTATTGCGTATCAGTGGAGTTGGAAATCTGTTAGTATTGATGTCGTAGCTCCTGGGACAAAATGGGTTTGATGTGATAATTGAAACTGTATTAGGGTTGGCTAGCTTATTGTTTTGGGTTCATGTTTAGAAAAATATTAAAAAATGATGAATAAAAAAGAGTAATTTTGATGTGAAGGACAAAGAGGGTTTACCTCTTTACCCTAATTCTTTGTGGAGTGATATTTTTGAATGACAAACATGACCTTGCTTGGTGGGAGATATATATTAGAATGGTACATTGATTGGTATCATCCACAATCTGATGGATAGTTATTATGTCTGCCACTAGCAAAACATTGTTCTCGGGAATTATGATATTTGGATAATGCCTTCTCTGTCAATTCTGCATTTTTTTGGTTCCTTTTGTTAATAAAAATGATGTTTTTCCATGTTTCAGGTTTCTATCATCCAGATTGCTTCTGAAAAGATGGTTTTCATCTTTGATCTGATAAAGTTATTTGAAGACGTGCCCGACGTTTTAGACAACTGTCTTACCCGCATTTTGCAGTCCCCTAGAATTCTAAAACTTGGTATGAGAAACCTAAATGCGTAAGTTTGGGTTGAATGACTTTTGAAGCCTTGTAAAAATGTATATCTTGGAAAGGAGTCTATCTGTGACTTCTTAAGCCTTATATTAAAGAATGACCTTTATGTAGGGAGAAGGAAGTCCTTAACTGCATGATTGATTAAATTCTCCTCCATCTGTTATGGGTGGGTCGAGGACTCCTCGTTCCCCTTCTTCAAACTCCTATTTGCATTGTTCACAGAGAAACTCATGGTTTAAAAAATAGTGCTCTTTCTGCAGGGACACCAGGAAATCCTTGGATTAACTGTGATATTCTACACTTTTTTTCTATTGACCGTGTAGAGAACAGCTAGGTGATAGGTGTTTCTTTCAGATGTGGGTCTAGACCGATTTATGTTTGTACTAGACCAATGAGCTTTAGCTCAAATGATACTTCCTCCCTTGGTAGCAAGGTAGAGGGTGAGGTCGTGGGTTTATGTACCACCGAGTGCGTGTAACTTACAAATAAAAAAGAAATGTTTGTAATATTTATGGTGTGGTTGGAAATTTCATCCCTACTAGCATATCTTGGGCTTGTTTTCTCAACATTTACATGAACATGGCTACTTTGTGATCTGTGTACCTTGTAGGCTATAACTTTCAATGTGATATAAAGCAACTGGCTCATTCATACGGAGAGTTGAAGTGTTTCAAGCAGTATGAAATGTTACTGGACGTCCAGAATGTGTTTAAAGAAACTCGAGGGGGTCTGTCTGGGCTTGCAAATGTAAGTTAAGGATGAATTTGTTTTTATCTCCTGCAATTCCTTGTATACTGTATGTTATCTATACTGCTGTTCTCTTATGACTCTCTCTCCTGATTTTTTGCTGGCATTACATTCAAATAAGTACGTAATCATTAGACTTAATCGCTTAGTGAATATTTACCATCTTAGAAAATATTGGGAGCTGGTTTGAACAAGACAAGACGGAATAGCAACTGGGAGCAACGACCTTTGACCCAGAATCAGGTAAATTCATTTGGTTTTCTTCATTACACCATAACTTTCTACAACCTCACAAGGAAAATTGCTAAGAAAAATTTGTACAAAAGCCTACTCCAATTGGGGGAAGCTAAGAGCTCTCATTTCCTATCCACTATCAATCATCATATATTCATGTTTGCAGTCAAATGTCTGATGTTGTCTGATAAGTGTATTACCATGCGTGCAGCTAGAATATGCTGCTCTGGATGCTGCTGTACTTGTTCGCATATTCCACCACGTTGGCGGTCATTCTCAACCTGCTACTGTCACCGAGGGGCATGACAAAATTGAGTGGAAATCCCACATTGTAAGTACCGCCAACAGATCCCCCCCCCCCCCCCCCTCCTCTCTCTCCCCCACATTTGTTTGTATGTGTTCAGAGCTTCTTTCACCATGTCTGTGTGTTGCCACCTTTAGCACAGTTTATGCACGCATGTGTTTTCTTTTGTTTAAACTTTTGTATATGTTGGACTAATGACAGGTTTCTCATACGGACCAAATCAAGAAGTCCAAAAAGGAAGACAAAAGAAAAAAGCAGTCGAAAGCCGCTAAGACCAACAAGCATTGTCAGTCAATTTAGTCGGCATTTCATTAGACCTTAGTCATCTGTAAATATTGTTATGTAGTTGAAGAAGACACTGCCAGTTAAAGCTGTTGCTGTATATATTCTGCATGTTTATAATGAGTTATGGTGCTTTGTGGAAAAAGGAGAGTTATGCTTCCCTATCTATAATCTGCTATATAACTTTGGCCTTGCTTCTCTTTAGAAAACAAAATATGGTCCTAACTCTGAAAGGGATGTGTCTACTGGCGCACCATACACCCTAGTTAAATAGGCAGCTCCAAATATCTGCTGTACAAAAATAATCAATAAAGCAGAGCCAAATAATTTCGTCACACCTGGGGACTACTTTCCATAGAAACAAACTCAACCAGTAAGAATTTTTTTAGTAAGAGAAGCTCTGTCCTCTCTCTTGTTTTTCCCTCCTTGTGAGGTACTCCACCGCCGGCGGCATGTCCTTTAGAAACAACATTGTGTGGCCCATATTTTGGCTTTTAGCCCAAAATACAGAGGACGGAGCAATTTTTTGGCACATTTCTTAATTCTTATTTTCAACATTGTGTTTCTGCTTGGGTATGTTGTTGGAAGCCCACCTCCCTTGAATTTTACCAAGCTCTATTGTCTCCATCTTCTCCCTACTTCTTGAGGAACACTTTTTTCTGAATTTATCTAGTAATCTTTTTGTGACGTTATATGTTTGTTAAACACAAACAGAACCGCGAAGAAATTAATCTATTAATATTTTTGTGAATTTTCTCTTTCATCAACAACCGGGTCACTACTGTAAATGAATATACCCGTTCGACAATTCGCTTGTATTAATTTAATTCGAATTTGGTTCGTTTAATACATGAGCTAATTGTGAATGCAAAATTATGCTCGATTTTTAAATGAGCTATACTCCTATAAACTCAACTTAACTTGTATAAGTTTATATAACTATATTTTATTATTATTTTTATAATATTATTTTAATTTCATAATTAGAACATTTCAAGTAAAGATGAATTCTCTTAGTAATATAATCGATATAGCTTGAATTATTGTTATTATGAGTATTGATTTAAATATATGTGTGTTTTTGTGTATTTATAAATATATATGTATAATGAATTTATATACATATAAACTTGATATTGGGTTATTTAAGATAAAAGTTAATTAAATATATTAACTCAGATGATAAAATATCAATAATAACTAATTAATTAATAATTAGTACAAATCTATGAAATAAATAAATAATTATAATATTTACTTTATATAATAAATGAACTTGAATTCACTCAAAAAAATAAATGACCTAAACTTAAACAAATTATATAATTTAGTAATAAGCTTAAATTCAATTCCTATTTAAAATTAAATTAAATAAATAAAACTTCAACATTCAATACTTGTCGAACAAGACTTACAAATGCCATTTCTAAAATAGGTTATCACATCGGCATAATTAGGTACCGGTTGCAGGCTAGGCCTACAGGGCATCGTTGGGATCCAATCCAGCAACAACGCCAATGACAACTGCTGCCACTACTATGAGAGAGAGCCCCAGTACGATCATGTTACCCAGCAAGTCATCGGCATTATCCTCCTCAAAATGCGCCATTTGCAAGGACACACAAAGCTTTTAGTGTTTCTTTCTTTTGCTTTTTTTCCCTACTGATCTTCTCTTATGATGATGGAGGTGTTTGGAAAATTGGGTGATCTCTAGCTTTTTTGTATACGTCTCATGGAGGTTAGAAAAGTAGCACATATGAGTTTGCGGCCTCGCGAAAGCAACCAAATTCTATGCTGTCCCTAACAGTACTTGCTAATTTTAGAGCCGAGTTTGGTATGAATATGCTGTACTATCCTATAGTAATAGTAACGCTAAAGGGAAAATTTCTGTTTTCTCTGTATTCTCTTAAAATTAATAAAACTTTTAAAATTATTATTGAATTTGTAATAAATTATTATTGAATTTGTATTAAATAGTAATTTTAAAAAGTCACATCAATTTTAAGATAATACAAAAAAAAAAAATAATATACATGCATGTGCAGACGTTTGCCACACAAGAGAAATGATATTACTACTTGCTTTGCCATAGCATTTTTATCTACTTTTGCTCAAGTAGCAATTTGTGTTAGCATGTTAGGTTTAGATCGTGTCAAGATATAAGTGTAAGATTATATAGATCAACCTTAATTCAATCAATTTAATTACTCGGGTTAAATCTCTTAACCTTAACTCGCTAATTTCGTATTGGGTGTACAAGTCATGTAAAAAATTATAAGTCCTAAATATTGTGTGTCGGACTCGAATTATATGATATAAAATTATATAGGCCGACCAATAACCCGACCTATTTACTTAATCAGGTCATACCTTTCAATCTTAACTTACAAATTTTATGTTCAGTTCGTTTCGAATTCGCGGTTCATGTAAAAAATTGACAAGCTTTTTAACTTTTACTAATTTTTTTATGCTGACGTGGTAAGATATTGTTAAACAAACATAAACTTGAGAAGTTCGAGAAGAGACTTTCCATTTCCACGAAATAAATTTCAACCCCAAAATCCTTGGTCCTGATCTCAGACACCTCCCACTCTCTCTCTACCCCCAACAGAAAAACACCTCTCGCTTCTACACCCCTCCTTCCCTTGATAAACGGACAAACATTCTAACAANGATGTTGCACTGTAGCAACATCCCAGGATGTTTTATATCACGGCTCTTCTAAAATAGGTTATCACATCGGCATAATTAGGTACCGGTTGCAGGCTAGGCCTACAGGGCATCGTTGGGATCCAATCCAGCAACAACGCCAATGACAACTGCTGCCACTACTATGAGAGAGAGCCCCAGTACGATCATGTTACCCAGCAAGTCATCGGCATTATCCTCCTCAAAATGCGCCATTTGCAAGGACACACAAAGCTTTTAGTGTTTCTTTCTTTTGCTTTTTTTCCCTACTGATCTTCTCTTATGATGATGGAGGTGTTTGGAAAATTGGGTGATCTCTAGCTTTTTTGTATACGTCTCTGGAGGTTAGAAAAGTAGCACATATGAGTTTGCGGCCTCGCGAAAGCAACCAAATTCTATGCTGTCCCTAACAGTATTTGCTAATTTTAGAGCCGAGTTTGGTATGAATATGCTGTACTATCCTATAGTAATGCTAGAGAGAAAATTTATGTTTTCTTTGTATTCTTTTAAAATTAATATGATTTTTAAAATTATTATTGAATTTATAATAAATTACTATTGAATTTTGATTTAATAGTAATTTTAAAAAATCACATCAATTTTAAGATGATACAAGAGAAATGATATACATGCATGTGCATATGTTTGCCACACGAGAGAAATGATATTACTACTTGCTTTGCCATAGCATTTTTATCTACTTTTGCTCATGTGGCAATTTGTGTTAGCGTGTTAGGTTTAGATCGTGTCAAAATATGAGAGTAAGACTATATAGATCAACCTTAATTCAATTAATTTAATTAATCAGGTTAAACCTTTTAACCTTAACCCACTAATTTCGTATTGGATGTACGAGTCATGTCAAAAATTATAAGCCTTAAATATTGTGTGTCGGACTCGAATTGTATCAAGGCATGGATATAAGACTAAATAGGCCGACTATTAACCTGACCTCTTTAATTAAACAAGTCATACCTTTCAATCTTAACTTACAAATTTTGTGTTTTGTTCGTTTGGAATTAGCGGTTTATGTCAAAATTTGACAACCTTTTAACTTTTTCTAATTTTTTTTATGCTGACGTGGTAAGATATTGTTAAACAAGCATAAACTTTGAGAAGTTGGAGAAGAGACTTTCCATTTCCACGAAATAAATTTCAACCCCAAAATCCTTGGTCCTGATCTCAGACACCTCCCACTCTCTCTCTTCCCCCAACAGAAAAACACCTCTCGCTTCTATACCCCTCCTTCCCTTGATAAACGGACAAACATTCTAACTACCCTTTAAATTATAGAGGAACAGAGAGACAGAGAGGGTAGGAAATAAAAAAGAGGCAGAGGAAGAAACAGAGGGATGGAGGAGATCCGGTACCGCTCCTTTGGAGCCGGCCGGAATCTAGAGATCGTAACGGTCAGAAACCTGAGCGAAAACAAAATGTACTTGGGTCGGTCGTCTTACCCTTCTCCGATGAGATACCATACTGGGCCAGTCAAGCCCAGAAAAAAGGCCTCCTCCCTTGCAGTCAAGAAATGGTGGAACGATCCTGAGATGAAGAGGAGAAGGAGGGTTGCCAAATATAAGCTCTACTCCGCCGAAGGGAAGCTCAAGAGTTCTCTCAAGAAAGGTTTCCGTTGGATCAAAAGAAAGTGCGTCATGATTGTACGTCGGTTGTGAAGAGAGATAAAGCAAAATAAGTTTCTGCATCTTGCCATGTTATTTGCATGAAACGTTGGTTGTTATTATCAAAAGCTTTTGTATGCATTCTTTTCAATTTATGTGATTTTTTTTTTTTTTTGTCTGGATTTTGGAAAAGAAAGCTAGCCCGAAAAGGTACATGGGGCTTTTAACACGTGTCACGAATAATATGAAAGACTTTTGCAATTAAGCTTTAAAGTTTAAAAACTTTTAATTTAATATATTGGACTTTTAATTTTTTATAATTTTATTTATTTTATTAGGATTTGAGATTAAATCAGACAGTCAAAATAATAAAATAATATTTATACCCTTATAAAATTTATCAACTAGAAGGAATTAATTATGTGAGATTACCACTTTTTTTTTAATTGATTAATCCTCCATTTTGATCACGATTAATAAGTGATGGGGTAAGAAAAATGGTTATGAGATGCTTGTACGGCCGTAGCTCATTTTGATTTGAGCTTTTTCTTGTGATAGTCACATTTTTAAGAGATGTGCCGTCTGAAGGGAATTCACTTGTTATTAGGTTTCATCATTGTCTAGGTGTGACTTTTCGTAAACCAAAAGATAATGTTTGAATTAGTTTAATTATGGGTTGTTTATATCGGGAATTGTTAATTAATATCTACACTATAGAATGCGGTGCAATACTATATGTAAGTGTAGAAGATGATCCTAATCGATGGAAAAACATAATTTATACGGACAAGTGTTTGGACAGTCCAAACAAGTGGGACTTGAACTGTTTGAATACTTGCTTAAACATGTAGGGCATCTCCAACACTTACATACTCCAATCCTATTGCTAATTATATTTTTGCAAGTGTTTAAACGGTCTAAACAAATAAAATTCAAACCGCTTGAACACTTGCCTAAATATATAGGCCATTCCCTGTACTCACATACCCCTATCCTATTGCAATGCAATAATATAGGAATATTATTAGGACAGGGGGGTTGCACAAAATCTTTATCCATGTTTACATACCAAATTTTTGGTGGTTCCAAGCCTGCGTCAAGAAACTAGAGTTTGCTCGTGCATCAATGTTGTTTAATCGATTGCATTATCTTGATTTTCTTTTATAAATTATTAAGAAGTTTTTAACACTTTCTTTTTTCTTTAACAAAAGCAATAGCATTATGAACCGTGTGTAGTAAATGTTTTGCCCCTAAAAATTGGGTATACTTCCGGTCATTATGAATTAAGCATAATAACTAGAGAATTAATAACTTGGAGACGGTGTAAACCAAGTCTTTTAAGCCCTCCATAGCATATAGACATGTCAATTTAGAACACCAAAATGCATTAAAACAAAAACACCATATCAATTTATATTCTTCTTAAATATATGATAAATCAATAAGTAAATGTGTTATTTGAAATCGATAATTCACTTTTTAATTTTGAAAATTAGATCCAAGAGTATTTGCAAATTTTAAATCGATTCTTTCATAAATTTTTCGTCCATGTGTCTTGTACTCTGTTAGTGTCACGTAATAAAATCTTATTTTTTTAATTTTTTTATATTTTTTTTTTAAAAAAATTAAAATCTTATAAAAAA
>FXXK01000143.1:264159-410362 GCA_900184695.1 Betula pendula | reverse complement strand
ACTCTGAGTTTACCATACATTTACCCTTTTTTAAGTTACACAATTAAAATTTAAAAGTAAATCAAGTGCAGAAAAAAAGGGTGTCGCACAGCCCAAACCCGAAATCCGAAACCGACTTCGTTTCACAGGTTTCTCAACATGTATATATACGAGCTTCTCCAGCTAGATGCTAGGTTTTTCAAAGCGAATTAGCGCGGGAGACTCTACCGTTCAATCAAAGTCACAAAAATGGACGACCACGATCTGGAATTGGAGAAAGCTCGCTTGGTAAGCTTGGCCCTCGATTTCGGATTCGATGAAGATTCGGCAAAGAAGTGCTTGGATCGTCTGGTTCAACTCTATGGTACCTCATTGCTACACCAGCATCTCAAACCCTAAAACCATCTTCTTTTTTTTCCATATTCAATTTTGCGTATGTAATTCTATATATTCATGCATTTGTGCTCCTGAAATAATGAAATGGGTGTCTGTGTTTATTGAAAGAAGGATTTGATTTTGTATTGGACGGGATTGGCAATAATTGAAATGGGTTTATTGGGTTTTTGTGAAATTTCTGTTTGTGATACACTGCTTTGTATAAAAAATTATATTCCTCCAAACGAAGAATTCTGTGTTGGCTTTATTTTTCTTTCCTTTTTTTCTGATGGAGGGAGGGGGAGGGGGGGTGGGGGGGAGGTTAGATTAGCGGATGTTTTTGTTTGGTTAGTGTAGGTTTTGATTTTAAATACTAAAAAAATGATTTGCAACCGCAATGTGACAGTAATGTGCTGGGATTTTTTTTAATATATTTATAGTGGTTTGTTGAGTTCTTGCATTGGAATGTGATTGTACTTGAGGTTGGTATGTCTTTGTTTGAGGTTAGTGTAGGCTTTTTTTTCTTCAAATGAGTTAATGAAAAATTATATTTGCTGGTGGTAGGATTTGCGTTTTGGAGATGATGGGGTTATTTGCTAATACCTTCTTTCTTTCCTTTTTCTTTTCTACCCAAAAAAAGTCAAAATATTAACAAACAACTTTTCTCGCAAAAAACTCAAAACTACTCTCACCTTTATGTCACATCAAAACACTTTTTCAACCAAAACACAAAAAACACCTCATAAAAAACATTATCAAACACCACTGATATCTGTTTTTGACTAAATATTCTGTGTGAAATATGTAGAAATTGATAATAAAACAGCATTTGGAGATAAGTAAAGGTTAAACTTATCATTTACAGTGGCCATGATCCGTGCACTTGGTTTTTATTCCCTACTCAGCTGTGGGTATTAATGTTTCCATCATTATTTGCTCTTTCTATTAACCAAAAATGTTCTTTAGGCGAGGATGGCCGTGATTTCATCACTGTGGAGCACTGTGGTGATGATTTTCTTGTGGCCTTAGCTGAATCAATGCAAGATACTGAGGAATGGGATGATTTGCAAGCAATTGAGTCAGAAGCTTGTGGAACTTTGAGTAACATTTTTGACAAAGATATTCTCAACAGTAATGAAGCAGATAATGATGACAATGCAAGAAGCTACATCAATGTTATAGAGGATTCACCCGAACCTCAAAAACATCCACATTTTCTGGAGTTGGATTCTTCTAGTGACAGTGAAGACTTAGACTTCAGAGTTCCAAAGAAAAAAGATGTCAAATCTATCCCTTCTTTCTGTGCTGAGTGGAGCAGTCCTGTCTTCATGCAAGGCTCAAGTAAATGTGATTCAAAATCTGTGGTACAAATTTTAGCCTGCAAAAGCTTTGTTCTCGTCTTATTTTCACTACTGCTGTGAAGAGCTCAATAATTGTTGTGCATCTTCTGCAGTTTCCTCTTAGTTTCTGGTAGTAATCTTCAGTAGCTATATTTTTGTTTATCGTCTATTGCTGCAGAGTATTCAAGGACAATGTTAATCTATGGCTGTCATAAACTTATCTTTGCATGTGATTGTGAATGATTGAATGCTTCAATTAGCTATATAATAGATTGCGTTTGCCAGTTAAAATGAAGACATTTAAAAACAAAAAAAAGAAATTCTCTTTTCTATTATAAACTTATAATGCAAGTAAAACAGTTTAAGCCTTTCAGACACTGAAGTAGTTGGTCTATGTTGAAGGATTGTGGGAGCAGCATCACTCAAGGTTTAAGTACATCAGTTTCGTATAAAAAGCAGTTCTCCCGAACATCAAAAGAGGAACATGAGACTCTCAGTTATGAAGAATTAGAGGCTTTGGATGATTTTGAATTGGCAAATGTCATAATATTTGGTAACAGGACATTCCGACCATTGCAGCATCAGGCTTGTAAAGCAGCTGTAGCAAAGCGAGATTGCTTTATTCTTATGCCTACTGGAGGTGGTAAAAGTCTATGTTACCAGGTCTTGTCCTCTTCCTTATATTTTAGAATGTCTGTCTTGTATATTCTCTTGGATTAACAGCAAATCAACCACATGGCTAAAATATATCATAAGATAAGGCATACAATGTTGATCTTGAGTATTTTATCCATTTTAGTTTTGTTATACTGCAACTCTCAATCAGACATTTAAGATCCTAGACTTGTGCTAATTGCATACAGTTACAAGTCTTTTGCCAAACCCCAAGGGGTTGGCTCAAGTGGTAAAGAGCTTTGGTCTTTGTGGTAGTTTCATGAGGTCTAAGGTTCGAATCTCCTTAGATGCAAACAATTCCTTGGAGCCAGCCCGCCGGCGAAGCTGGAGTATTATCCGATCTGTGTGAAGGGAGCGCTTTACACGGGTTCGAGGTTTACCTGACAGGGGTGAGTACACTAAGTGACCCTGCCTTGGAGGGGTTCCTCGTCATAAAAAAAATAAAAAATAAGTAAAAAAACAAGTCTTTTGCCAAATTTCCTCATGAATTATTCCTTAAATTTTTGGGGGCTGATGGTGAAACTTAAAATTTGTTGTATTAGTGTTAGGCTGGCCTACATGTGAAACTAAGTCTATTGGTGCAAACTTTGCCCTTTTCGTTTTCTCTTTCCCCTTTCTTTTTGTTTGTGTAGTATTTGGGGATACTTGATTGAAGTCATTAGTCTAAAGCTCCAGCAAGTGGTTAAGCTGTTTTTGTCCAACTTGATTTTCTAGATTTTATTGGCCTTTTGAACCGTATGAATCTAGAATGGATATGTCAATGTCATTACAGGAGATATAAATCACACAATTTCTTTTTTGCTATTATTTTTTCTTTCATTTTATTTGTGATTGTTGACCTTGTTACTTATGTTAATGAAACCTAGTTCAGTGTCTAATTTCTAAAACTTAGAAGGTTGGGTTGTGAATTGTACATGAACATTTCCTTTATCCTGTTAAGAATTTTAGCTGTCTTATATGTTAAAAACCTTGCAGGGTAAAGTAGAATAATTAGCCATATCTCTAATATGGTACTAACTCTTTAAAGTGATACAATTCCCTTCAACCGATGGGGTTTCAAGAAGAATTAGGGAAGCTCATCACTAGTATTGTGCTGTAGAAAAATTGATGCAAGCAGACTCAAAACCTGTCTCTATAATTTGTGTTACTTGGAGAATGTTTGTTGCCTGCTTATTGTTGACTGTTCCCTATATTTTTTAAGACCTGATAATCCCTGTGTCGTAGAGAATAGCAGTACAGAAGACCAGAAATCATGTTGTCAATGCCATATAATTTGCTAAATTTTGCTAAGTTGAGTTGTTTCTGTTCTGGAGTAACATTGGCCCAAAAGCCCTGTATCTATTTGATATTTTACCAAATATCTATTAAGGAGCAATATGAATGGCTGCCCTTTTTTGAGTAGTCGAATGAGGGAAATTTGTCAACTTATTGTTTACATTATTGCATGTTTTGTACAGCTTCCAGCAACTATGCAACCGGGTGTTACGGTAGTTGTATCTCCTCTACTTTCCCTCATTCAGGATCAAATAATTACTCTGAACCTCAAGTTTGGAATACCAGCAACTTTTCTGAATTCTCAACAAACTGCTTCCCAAGCAGCTGTTGTCCTCCAAGAGCTAAGGCAAGGTTCATTTCCTCTTTGAACTCGTGTGCTATGAGCAATATTGTCATTGTCTGTGCAGAAATTGTTCAAGAAAATGTTTTCCATGACCCATAAGCAACAATTGATTGCCTTCTCAATTTTTAGCCATTCTTTGCTCTCCACATTATTCTTCCGATTGATTTTCTCATCCATGTTTTGTTTTCTTGTTTCTAGGAAAGATGAACCGTCATGCAAGCTCTTGTATGTAACTCCTGAAAGGATTGCTGGGAACTCATCGTTTCTTGAGATTCTAAAATGCCTGCATTGGAAGGTGAAAATGTTCAGGTTTCCAACTGAATGTCTCAAACCTATGTTTACTAGTATAGGATTTTGAAAGTTTATGTTGCATGTAATTGATGCTCCAACATAAATCACAGGGACAACTTGCTGGTTTTGTTGTTGATGAAGCGCATTGTGTGAGGTATGCCCTTGTCTTGTCTGGTTGTGATTTTTTGGCTCATATTGATGGCTATAAGTAGTACTGAAATATGAGAGAATTATTGCATGGGATGCAGTCCACCTTCTGAAGGAACCCTGTCCCCTACCTGACGCGGTTAATCTAGTACTTCTCTTTTTTACTTATCAAAAAAAAACAAACTCTAAGGCACCAATGAAGAGTAATTAAATAACTTTGTTAACCAAGAGTTGTTTTTAGAGTTTGTGCCTAGGCTTAAGGTCCTTGACTCAAGTTTCAGTTGATAAAGGGTGTGGGGACGGAGGTAGCTTTTAGGTTCAGATCTTCCAAAAAAAGGGAAGAACTTTTATTGTCAAGTCTCAAAGATGTTTTTAATCACTGGTTTACTTATACTAAAATCCTGTGACGTGCTGCCCGAATTGGGTTATACTTACCTCCCACCCCAAAAAAAAAGGGGGAAGAGCTGTTCCCACAGCAGCAAACAAAGGAAAGAACTTCTTCTTTTTCTTTTTTTTCAAGTATCAAAGATGTTTAAATCACTGGTTTACTTGTACTAAAATCTCGTGACATGCTTTTGTGGGAAAAGTTGTGAAGACTTGGGTTATACTTACCCCCCCCCAAAGAAAAAGAAGGAAGAACTGGGTTTCAGTGGTCCTGAACAATGAGTGTGAAGCAATGCAACTCCTATCATGTAGCTGAAAAAGAAGAGAATCATATACTTTGTTTTTGTCCTAATTTCTCTGATACTCTTCCAGCCAATGGGGACATGATTTTCGTCCAGATTACCGTGAATTAGGATGTCTTAAGCAGAATTTCCCAGATGTTCCAGTGATGGCATTGACTGCCACAGCAACCCAGTCAGTTCGTGAGGTAATATGAAAACTAATAAACTTCTCTTTCTGTCTTGTTGGAAAAGCATATCATTCCTCACGTCCAAAATTGATACTCTGCAGGACATAATAAAAGCTTTAAGAATCCCTCGTGCTCTGGTTCTTGAAAGAAGCTTTGACAGACCCAACTTGAAGTATGAAGTTATTGGAAAGACCAAGGAGCCACTCAAGCAGCTTGGACAGCTACTGATGGATCGTTTCAAGAATCAGTGTGGAATTGTATACTGCTTGTCAAAAAGTGAATGTGGTGAAGTGTCAAAGTTTTTGAACGAGAAATGCAAAATTAAGGCAGAATATTACCATGCTGGTTTGGGGGCTCGCCAAAGAGTTTCTGTTCAAAAGAAGTGGCACACGGGAGAGATCCATATTGTATGTGCTACTATTGCTTTTGGAATGGGAATAGACAAACCAGATGTTGTAAGTCCAGATAAATTCTGCTTCTGCACTTTTGAGTTTTTGAATAATGCTGTGATAGTGTGCAATTGTGTGATTAACCACAGTAAGGACCTCCCTATTGCATGAAAGTAAATGTTCCCGCTGATGATTTGTTTATCAATGTTATTGTAAATGACTGCTGCTGACAAATGTTAAATTACTTAATAATTATAACATATGCCTGTTATACAATGGCCATTATAGTTTGTACCTGCATTTGTCGATTATGGATAATTTTTAAGATATTAAGTTGACAACATTTAGGTGTGATTGAAGAATATTTTTAAGTTATTAGAGGAGGGACCAACTCTGGCTTGGTGTTTACATATATGTTTGGGGATTCTTACAACTCCGCTGTATGTTTGGATTTCATCTTTTATCAAGCCAATTGTTGGACTTAATTATTTTCCTAACCTGTACATCATGTGTGCCAACCAACTTTTAAGTAGATAGAATGATCTATCTATGCAGCCCTAGGACAAAAAGTTAATTTCTGGAGACAGAGAGTAAAAGTCTGATATGAAGAGCGACATAGATGGGACTAATTGAGTTGAAATATGTCATGCATGATTTATGTTAGTGAAGCATCAGATCCATCAGTTGGCTTGTTCAAAGATGGATCACACCAAAAGCTGTGGATGGTGTGATAATACTCTCACACTAAGTGAATATTGATCATTGCTGAAATTATTGATATACCTCTAAATCATTTAATTCTAATACCTAGTTCTGACTTATATAAATACACCCAATCCTTTTGACTATGGTGTTTCAGCATTTGATATGAGTACCTTGCTTGCAGCGTAGTTGCTTTTTGGTCTGATTTGCATAGAAACATATAAACAACTTGAATGTATCTCTCTCTCTCTCTCTAATGTTCAGCGATTTGTCATCCACAACACCTTGTCCAAATCAATTGAAAGCTATTATCAAGAATCAGGAAGGGCTGGAAGAGATAATCACCCTGCAGTGTGCATTGCTCTATACCAGAAGAAGGATTTCAGTCGGGTAGTATGCATGTTACGGAATGGGCAAGGATACAAAAAAGAAAGCTTTAAGAGAGCAATGGCTCAAGCTCAGAAAATGCAACAGTATTGTGAGCTTAAGGTTGGCAACTTCACATTGCATCAAGTAGTTATTCTTCCATTTGACACCTCCCCATCTCTCTCCCCCCCCCCCCTAAAAAAAGAAAAGAAAAAGAACTCAATATGCTTGGAATTTTGCAGGTTGAATGTCGGAGACAAGCCTTACTCAAACACTTTGGAGAGTCATTTGAACAAAAAGCCTGCAAATATGGTTCTAATCCTTGTGACAACTGTTTGAAGACTTCCTCCTGAGCACCTGCATGTTTATCTTCATCTGCTACAGACGTATGCGCCAATTCAATCCTGATTCATTCTACCTTCTCCTTGGGGCCGCAACTCAGTATATTGTCCTCATGACATCCCTCATGGTTCGATCAAGGACTGTTTTATACTTGGCTTGCTGACTCTGCATGCAAGTGGATTTAGCTTCCCATTTTCATGCCCTTAATGATGGCGTATAGAATAAAATAATTGCGTTTTACAGCATAACCTCAGTCCTTCTCCTTCCAATTTTGCCTTAAGGAGGAAATGCCATGCTCCAGCCTTGCTAGGTCAATGGAGGAACCACAGCCAACCTACTCTTTGTCAAGTACAAAGTAAACCCAAGCATGCAGAAACTTGTTTCCAGACTTCATCTGTCACATTCTCAGATCTTCTGCCTCTGGGCGCATGCTTGTAGTGTGTGTGTGTAGCATGGCACTTGAAGGGTGAGGGCTGTGTGTGAAGGAATGTACTCTTGAATGAGTTGGTTTGATGTGTATCAGTTGGCCACATTTACCGGATTGAACTGGTTGACACAGTTGTATATTGGGTCTGGACAATTACATGTGTAGCATGTTAGTCTGATTTAAAATATTTCAGAATCTAAAATAGGAGTTGAATTCAAATATGAGACGTTCTCATAATTTCAAGTGAGAATGAACAATGGAAAAAGTTCACTGGAGGCCCATTCCCATAGTGTTATAGTTTTTTGTGCAACGACAAGAGACTACCAGTTAATTGACACACCATTTCTGCTTCATGTTTTTCAAAAACCATACTTGGGTCTTTAAGGAACATTGATGAGAATTTTGATTAGTGTTGGTTGGTGAATAAACTCCCTTATAAGAAAATAAAGGTAGAAACAACTATGACGGGACATAGGATTAGGCATTGAACCATCCAGAAGGGTTATTTATAAAAGTGTATGTGGTCAAGCCGGATCAGTAATTCGGAGAACCAAAACCCTATTATCGAAAACCAACCTGACATCTATCGAATTAAGGAACGATTATTGACCTACAACCTGAATTCGGGTTTGTTGTAAGCATTACCAGTGGCTGCATCAAGGAGCCATATGGTTCAAATCAAATGTGTTATGTGGGCAAGAAGAGGGCATGTATATTTGTGGCCTACAGAAGATTTCACTTAATTTTTGTTAATTCCCCACCTTCTTGATATGAGATATGGCAAAAAGCGGGTGGTTATTGAAGACAGCATAATAGCAAAAGGGATCTTGATCCAATTCCAAGTTTTAAGTCTTTCTTGTTTGAGCTCAGGTTAATTCATTCTTCCACAAAAAAGTATTGTTGAAATTCTGTGCATTGCATCCTTGAAGATGAAAATAACGTACGTGTCAGTGTTGGTGAGTAATTGGGTTCAGACTTCAGCCTTGACTCCTTTAAAGAAACAATAGCATTTAAGTTTTGAAGTTCTTCAATAAGGTGCTCCACCTGATTCAATCTTCACCCATCTGGCAGCATTTATAGTTTAGTGCCAGTATTTCAAGCAATATTAATCCATGTAGTATTTTTTTATCTTTTATTTTTTAACACCCCATCATGACACATTGCATAGTGCATATTGGATCTACAAACAATTTGTTGTCTAAATTACTAACAATTTAGACAATACATATGAGATTTATTTATCCGAGTAGGTGGCCAAATAGCTTAAAATTTATTTGGGTAAGTAGGTTCCATTCAGACTAAACAAGGATTCTCTCTATTTCAAATTAAATAAATAATATCCATTTCATGGTCATATTCAAAGGTAGTGTACTTAACGGTGTATATAATTTTGTATTATTTAATATTTTTAAAAGACATGCCAACATTGACTTTATATATACCGTTAGATATATTAACTTTAAATCTTACGCATGAAAGAATTCCCTACAATTTCAAATTTAAAGATTTTCAAATTATATGAATCCATGCCATTTTTTGCATTGAAAAATGTGAAAAATACTACCTTTTAAAACTATGACTTGTTGCTAATTAGAATTGAGTATATTTTCATTAGGTTATTACACTTTCTGTTGTAAAAAAGTTTTGAGTAAAAAATTGTCTTTTGATTTACTAAAAATAAGTGTATCTAAAAAAGTGAATAATAAAATAAAATAAAATAAAATAAGCCTTTTGGTATGAATTTTTTTTTAAATGTTTCAATAACGTGTCACATTTTTAATTCATAATATTTTTCAAATCTTTCAAGAATGAGAATGACTTGAATTTACAAAATTTAAGAATCTACAATTTTTTTAAATTATAATGAATTTTGATCCAAGAAACGGATGCTGACCCGTTTGGCAAAGGTTATGGGTTTCATTGTTCATGGATTTTGTTAAACCAAAAAAAAAATATTTCAACTTTTTATATTACATTAACTACTTTTTAACAATTTTTTTCACTTTTTATTATTATTAAAATAAAAAATTCACTAAAATATAAAAAATTTTACTTTTCCATACAAAAAATTTACAACATTCCCTCTACTTTATATCACATCAAAAGTCAACATTCCATTTATCCCCAACCATGACCTTTACTAAAAAGTCTAAAATACCTTCATTTGAAATAAATAGACACTGTTCACTCACTGTATTGCTACAATAAATAACTGACGATTCGAATCGGCATGGTGCAGGTCTGCATTGACCTTGCGGCATTCTCTGCCAGCCATTTTTATTCAATTATTAATCATATTGCCGGCTTGTAGTCAACAAGGGTTGATTTGACATTAATTAATATGGATAATTAATTAATGTTATAAACTTATAAAGACCTTAAATAGGAGTTTTTTTTTGAAAGAGCACATGCAGCTCCCATGCAAAGGTTGTTGGTTGCTGACATATTTGTTTTTTCTTGCGGGAAATAAGATTCACAGACCATGACATGTTAACCACCTCAATAATGTGATCATGTTACACACATTGTAAAATTCAGAAAAAGCTATTACACTTCCCAAATCCAGACATTTCTTAAATCACTCACTTTTAGCTGTATTATGGCAAATCTCATTTGCTTTCTCTCTCTCTTCTTTCTTTTTCCTTTTTTTTTTTTTTTGGGGGGGTGGGGGGTTGGGGAGGCCTTGAGCAACATTTTTTAAATCTGATTTGGACTCTATTTATTTCAAAGCAAAATGTTTTCACAAAAATCATTTTACAAGAAAATAGTTTTTGCTGAAAATATTTTCAGCATTTGGTGCATACGAAAAATTAAAAATACTTTTATATTTTCATTCAACATAAAAAGATTAATATGTGTTTTTTTTTTTTAAAAAAAAAAAATTAACCTAAAATTTTGAGTTCGGCGGTAGTCTGACGATTTGAGAATGAGAAGCACGATCTCAGAAAATAATTTACGGTTTTAAAAAATAAAAATCATTTTACGAAAAGTAAAAAGTTTTTTCGGTCAAACCAAACACCGAAAAATACAAAAAATATTTTTTTCAAAAATTATTCTATCACGCGAAACAACATAGATCATTAATTTTTTTTTATTTTTTTATTAAAAAAAGAATAATAATAAACTAGGCAATTTGGCTGCTTCCATATATAAATATACCGGATAGGTTTGGGTGAGAAATGAGAAATGATTTGTTGAATAATAGAGGCAAACTTTTAGCATGTAGCCCAAGCTGTATTGGCTGCATGCCCTCGAGAAATTGCTGGGTTGTGCCCGCTGAGCCAGCTCTAATGGGGCCGGAAAATTAGGGAGTAGTCTTGTCAATGCTTATAATTATGTTATGCTGCCGGGAGGTTTGGTTCCATCTTCCATGAATATATAGTAAACTTCTCCTTGTCTTGTTTGCATGTACAATTATTTTTCAACTCATTGCTGTTTCTGTCACCTACTAATATAACTCATCCAGTGATAGGTCAATTTGTTGTTGGTGGTTATTTTTTTGGGGGTACTTCTTCTTAAATTTTCTATTTTCATCGGAAAATTAAAAAGAGTAAGGATTGGTTCCGGAAACTTGCTCCAACAAATCGCGGTTTCAGGCGGCTTCTTTTTCGGTGATAGGCCAAAAATCCATTTTGTAGTTTAAATTTTATTTTGTTGCATTTAACGTCTACATGATGTCACGTTATTTTAAAATTTGAACTGTTAAATTTATATATTAACAGTATGACAACATATACACCATTAAATCTATAAAATTTAATCTGAACTATAAAATAAATTATCTCTATTTTACTTGAAATTGAGAATATCCTAATCCCAACAAATATTAGAGAACAACTTCCAAGAATCTAACAACAAACCTTATTATAACAAATTCTTAATCCATACCGATTTATATAAGACTCAATCATTACAAACTGATCATAACATTAATCAAACAATACTAACAAAAATAACTAAGAGATGTAACACTTTTTTTACTTGTAGTTTTGGATGCCATATGGATAGAAGGAAACTAGGAAAGAACGTGGGTAAGGGAAGTTCTTAACCCTTGAAGGTCCACCATTTTCTCCTTCTCTCCTTCTCCCCTCTTCTTCTGTCCCTCTCGCTCAATAGCATCCTTTTTGTCCTTTTTCTTTCCCTCATAAATTCTCAAAGATGAACTGTTTGGGCCTTTTTTTTTTGGTTTCTATTTTCAGTTTATTTCATAAATTTTTGCCACTGTATTAACTGTTTTGGTGCTATAATGTTGGGTAAGAATGACAATTCGTGTTTGCATATTGAGTTTAAATTTAATAAAACGGGTTAGATTTTTTAATTTTAACCCGCTAATTTCATATTGAATTTGCAAGTCGTACATAAAATTGTCAACTCTAATGTTAGGGCTCTCATCCCTTCTCTTTGTATTAATTTTTTTGTATGAATAAAATTTTATTTATCTATTAAAAAAAAGTAATTAACTCTTTCAAAGATGTTGTACAATGACAACTTATGTTTGCATAATTTTGTCTACTGAAAACTCTTTATCGCAAAGAGTGCTCATAGATACACTAGCTGATCTTGCTAAATAAATTATAAGAACAAAATTGTTAACCAAGTTATTACTAATTCATTAAAAAAAAATTATTTACTGATTTTATCGAATGTAATCTGTATGAGGCAATGGAGGGATTTAGCCCACATATAAATCCTATTATTACCTTTGATTCCTCTAAAAAAAAACTCTTTAGAAGAAAAAAAGCTTCCTTTTATTACCTTTTGATAATATATATATAAATCAAACTAGGATTAAACCTGAGAGTGAAAGGGTCAGTAAATTTGAACCCTTGATTCACTGAGTGGTCCCACCAACAGTCATGCGTTGAGGACCCCAAACCAACATTTAGTCCCCACGTGGCATTGTAAGAAAAGTACTGCCCTCAAGTGGACTCTTTTTCACAAGAGAGGAGCCCCATTCCTTAAATACAACGGCAAATGTTTCTTCCTGTCTCAATATTTAATTAGAGAGGAGCCCCATTCCTTAAATAGCGTCTTCGCTCAGCCTTACAGAACCAGACAAGTTTTTCCTCTTTCAAAATCTTTCAGATTCTTTTACTCTCCACTAACCCTCTCTGACTCTTCTCTGCGTGTTGTGCAAACTTCACCCGTAGACATCCATTCTGATTGGTTCCTGTTAACCTCTTTTTGTGTACTGCATTTGCCTGTTTTTGTTTTTTTAACTTCTTAGACATTCAGATCTTTTCCTCTATTCCGTAATGTGCTTGTTTTAGTTCAAAAAAATTTGCCAAAAAAAGCGAGCTTGGATAAAGGCATTTGGGTGGGATTGATGGAAATGGCTCAAAGGTTCTTTTTTTTTTCTTTTTTTTGCTTATTTTGAAGGGCACCCATTTGAATGAAGTTGCTATTATGCATCTAGATTGCGTTTGCTGATTATGAAAGTAATGTGGTTTGAATGATTTGCTGTTCCTGCAACAGGGGGTGGAGCTTGGAGTCTGGAAAATGGGGTTTTGCAGATGAATGATTGTAGGTGAGTTTTTGATTGGAAGGACTCAAAGGATGTGCTTTTTGTTCAATTCGAAGGATACCCATACGAATCAAACTATGAAACCCAGCATTAGACGCACATACAACCACTTGTTGCTGCTTATGTATATGTAAGATTGGTATATGATTTACATGTTGAATAGGTTTCTTTGCGAGATCGGAGTGCTCTCTCTCTCTCTCACATACACACGCACACTGAGAAAAATGGGGGGTTTTGTGAAAGTTACCTATCTAAATGAGCAATGTAGTCGATACTGTGCCTGGTTTCTTTGATAAACTTCACCTTTTTATGAATATATTCAAATAAACATCTATTTACATTTGGCTATTTAAACTTCTTTGCACATACAACCACTTGTTGCTGCTTATGTATATGTAAGATTGGTATCTGATTTACATGTTGAATAGGCTTCTTTGCGAGATGGAAGTGGTCTCTCTCTCACACGCACACACTGAGAAAAATGGGGGGTTTTGTGGAAGTTACCTATCTAAATGAGCAATGTAGTCTATACTGTGCCTGGTTTCTTTGATAAACTTCACCTTTTTATGAATATATTCAAAGAACCGTCTATTTATTTACATTTCGCTATTTAAACTTCTTTGCACATTTATGAATTGAGATAAGATTTATTATTATACTTCATATGGTTTAGAGAATTATGAATTTTTCATATGGGTTTCTAAATATATTCAACTAACTATAATTGAGGAAGTAAATTCCATCTATAGATGAGAAAATGGAGGTTGAGAAAAAACGCTCAAAGGGAGGCTTCCTGAACTTGTTTGATTGGAATGGTAAATCTCGGAAGAAGCTGTTCTCTAACAATTCCGACTTACCTGGTATGTTTGTTTTTTTGGATGGAATTTTATTCTCTAGGTTTATGATTATGCTTCTCATATTGATGTGTATGCATTATGATGTTTAATTATCTATTCTAAAAGCTCCTGCCATTTTGAACATAAAAGGATTGAAGCAGGAAAGAGAAAATGTGGAGAATGTGTCGAAGTCATGGCTCAATAGGGTAGGATTCCCCCCACCTCAAATTCTTCTCTCTTTTTCCCTATTATTAGAAGATTAATGGCATGCGACTCATAGAATTATAATTTTATTTTGTCTGCTCATGGCCATAATTCCAGGTAGAGGTGGATGAGAATGGAGCAAGTTCAAGTAATAAAGGAAGTACTGATTCTAACTGTGCTTTGTTGGTTACTGATGATGAAGGAGGTGGGACTAGAGCCCCTGGAGTAGTTGCTAGACTCATGGGTTTGGATTCATTGCCAGCTTCAAATGTTCTCGAGTCTTCTTCCACCCCATGTTTTGACCATTGCTCTTTTAGACCATCTCTTTATGATAGGAGCAATCCTAATTTGTGGAGTGATTATCACCACACGGACTACATAAACATGCCTAATAAGCTGGAGAAGTCTTCTTGGAATCGTCTAGAGTCAAGAACAAAGAAGCTGCCAAACTGCCCAATTGAGAGATTCCAAACAGAGGTGCTGCCTCCAAAATCAGCTAAATCAATTCCAATAACCCATCATAGATTGTTGTCTCCTATCAAGGGTCCTGGGTATATCCCAACAAAGAATGTGGCTTACATATTGGAGGCAGCTGCAAAGATAATGGATGCAAGTCCCCGAGCATCTACCAAGAATAACATGTCATCCTTTGGGTCTTCTTCAGTTCCATTGAGGATTCGGGATTTGAGGGAGAAGTTGGAAGGTGGACGTAGAGCATCCAGGCCTGAAAGACTCAAGGAACCTAGTGCTGTTAAGTATAAGAGTGGACAGCCTTATGATGGGAGCAAGAAGGGATATGCATCAGAATCCAAATCTTCTACAAATTCAGAAACGAGTGGGTCTGACAGTTTGAGGAATAAGAAAAAAACAGTTTCACTTGCAGTACAAGCAAAAGTCAATATTCAGAGAAAAAATGGATCGACTTTGAGTAGTAACAGGAATTTCATGAACCAGAAGGAGCAGAATGATGTGAAATCAAACCAGTTACCTAAGAACCTGCCAAGTATGCAAAGGACTGCACAGAAGAGAACTTCTGCAAACAGGACTAGCAATGTACTCAGGCAGAATAACCAGAAGCAGAATTCCTCATCTGATGCAGATAGTTCAAGTTCAAAAGCTTCAGTTTCCAATAAGCTAGCAAGAAGAACTCGATCCATTGATGGTTCTGTTGGGCCAAGTAAGACTATAAATAAGGTTGTTGTCAACTCTGAAACCGGGGCTAAAAAGCTGCGCTCAGTGGCAACCCATACTGAAAAGGAGTTTTTGTTATCTAAAAGATCTAAAGTCGCTCAAAAGAAAATGTCTGCATATGGGGATGTTCACGTCGAAGAAAACATCATTGATGATACATTAATCAATGATGATGAAAGTTCTAGGAAATGCAATGTTGCAATTGATGGATGCTTGAATTGGGGCACAGATAACATGAAACAAGGCATGGATGTCATTTCATTTACATTCATGTCTCCCTTGAGAAGATGCACACCTGAAGCACAGTCCTCAAGTCAGGTCATGGGAAAACATAATCGTTTCAGTAATGATTCCTTTGGTGATAGTGATCAGCCTCTTCCAGACAATTTTAACCTATCATCTCCTGGTTTGAATGTAACTGGTGGTGATGCTTTGAGTGTTCTTTTACAACAAAAACTACAGGAGTTGACACTTAGAGTTGACTCATCCCATGATAACCTGGTCCGAGAAGGGACTTGTGCTAGTCTAGCATCCAGTTTGCAGGATTCAGTTCCCAATGTGGCGAGTTCCAAATCAAGGGAACAGAACAAGAGGTTTCAATTTGGTCTCCATAGAAATAAGTTTGATAGCATACATGACTATGAATACTCTTCAGTTGATGATTTGCCACAAAATGTGAACCAGCAGAGCCAGGTCTGTGTCCTTTCTTTATACCGTTCAGCTGAAGCTATCATTCTGTTCTTTGTGTTCTTGGATTTTGAATTTTTACCATTGGTGGTTTCCTATGACCAAGTAACAAATTGAATTGGGAGGTGCTTCCAGGGCCTAAATTGTTAGTGCTTGGATTTCAGATGATAGTTTTCCTCCACTAGAAACAAACAATAATATCAACCATTCATATTAAAAGAACAAAATTTTATTAGTAATTCTCTCCCTGGAGCCAAAATTTTTTCATTTCAAATTGAGCAGCTATTAGTGACCTCCTGGGAAGGTTAAATGCAAATTCAGATCCCACATCTGTCAAGATTTCCTAGTAAGTTGCCTTTGTAGGCAACTAATGCAAGTTAGCTGGTTGTTTGTGGGTCTAAGAAGAAACCAAGTGGTCCTATGCATGTAAAAAGCTATTGTTTACTGAAAAAATGACGCAGTTACTTAAACAGAAGGAATTGGTATTTCTAGTAGATCCATTAAGGTTCAAAACCTTTTTGATTATGTAAAAAGTAGCTCTTAGTTCTTCTGGTTCTGAAAATAGTTCTCTTTTCTTGGTAAACTTAACAGTCAGTATGTTTTTCAGTGATGTGAATGAATGTTATGGGTGGTAATTGGTCAAATACCTTTATGTCAGAACTCTGCCCCTACTATATCCATTAACTATGTCTAGAGAGTTTGGTTCCTTTCATAAAGGGTGGACCCTGATAGGCTTTTTAATTGGGTTCGGACATCATATGTGCAACTACAGCCACTTGCTTTTATTCAGTACAACTCCATACTGCGGAAGTCAAGGTTTTCTACTAAAGTTCATCTGTCAACGATAAACACCCTTAAATTGCATCCATATGGATGAACAAGTTATTCATAATCATGACCAACATAAATTGGAATTTTCTGACAGTATATTTTACTTTGACTTCGTTCATATTTCCATTTTCTGGGCATTTCTTTTCATCTCTGAGTTCAAACAATTTCTCTATTTCACATATTGAACATATGTTTGACCTATTACATGCACACGAGTCAAGTTTGCTTCCACAGTTTCAGGTATCTGAAGGGATGGAAGAGCATAGCAGTTGCAGCATCAATAGTGCAACTGGAGAAGAACTAGATTGTCTACATCCCAGGCCTGCTTCAAGTTTTGAGCACTCTTTTGGGAGTGAAAGTTTCTCAGACAATAGCCAGAGTACCAGTGGTAAATTTACATTCTTATTTTTCATTTCAATTAACATTGTGATGATGATACATATGGGATCTAGAGCGTTATTCTTCCACATGAATAATTTTTATTTTCAAAGTTAATCATGAATACTGTCAAAAGAACTGCCAGGAACCTGGTGGTCATAAGACAATGATTATGTCCATGGGGAATAAATTAATAATAACTGTTGTTTCAGCTCTGTAGGTAAAGAATTTAAACATCGTTGCTCCATATATGTAAAAGCCAGTGAACTTTGCATGATTAAGATTATTTGCACTCTTTGAGGTTTTTGAGCAAATGATTTTTAACCTAAGTGGGAAGTATATAAATAAGTGTGAGAACTTTGTTTTGGTGCCTTTTGACCAAACGCATGTTGATATCAGAGTAATAACTAAGACATATACCCTTCTTTTCAGGGAGCACAAAGTGTTCATTGGAGCAAGCTCAAGAATCATTCAATTGGCACTCTACAAAAGAATCTCTACCAGTAGGAGGTGAGGTGGAATTATGTGACTCAGCCTCTTCCATGCCTACAGGGGATGTGGGCAC
This sequence comes from Betula pendula, assembly GCA_900184695.1. Taxonomy (NCBI): domain Eukaryota; kingdom Viridiplantae; phylum Streptophyta; class Magnoliopsida; order Fagales; family Betulaceae; genus Betula; species Betula pendula. The sequence goes on along the minus strand of FXXK01000143.1, from coordinate 392,642 downwards.
AAAGCATATAAGTAGAACATTCAGTTTCATAGGTTTTAAGGGATCAAGCAACAGGGAACTAGAATATGTGAGGGATATACTCAAAAACACAGAGTTGATGTCAGAAGATTTTACATTGGGTCAAACCAGCAAGATTGTAGCCTCAAATCTCTTTGATCAGTTGGATAATCAGGGAAATGGAGAAGAGTACTTTAAGCTTGGGCGAAAGGTTCTATTTGATTGTGTGAGTGAATGCCTGGATTTGAGGTACAGTGAAATTCTTGTTGGAAGCTGCAAATCATGGGCTAAGTGGGTGACATTGTCTGGTAGGAAGGTATGGCTGGCAGAGGAATTGTATAAGGAGATTTTAGGTTGGAAAAGCATGGAGGACTTGATGGTGGATGAGCTTGTGGACAAGGACATGAGCACTCAGTATGGGAGGTGGCTTGACTTTGACAAAGAAGCATTTGAAGAAGGTGTGGAAATTGAGGAGGGAATATTGGCTTCTTTGGTTGATGAATTGGTTTCTGATATATTGCATTTATAAAGCATTGATAGCTTTCTTTGGTTTTAGTTTCAATATGTCCGGGTGGATCCGTCACGTAGTGAGCTACCTTCTTCTTCTTCTTGTTTTTTTTTTTTTTTTTTTTAATTATAATTTAGGGTATATATATTATTTAAAAAGATGGAAAGCATCAAAGATCATTCACTCAGGTGAATACCTATTTTCCAATTTGCAGCAGCTCCTAATACCAAATTACAAAGTTTGTTTTGTTTTTTTTTCATGGCCTCCAGGTTTTTACTTCCTTAGATTAAGACTTTTATTCTAGTATTTCTTCTGAATATTATAAAGGTGCTGGCAGCTTGGTGAAAATGGCATTATGCACCAATCTTCCTCATTTGCAATTGTATGTAAAAGTAGGATGCTGTTTACTGTCAACTTGCACTCTATATAGGTGTACTTTTGACTTTACAATGAGATTTTAGGATAGGTTTGACAATGTTTTTTTAGTAAAAAAATAAAAGCATTATCAAACAATTTAATACCCAGAACACTCAAAAGTACTTTCATTTTTATATCATACAACAACCAAAAAACATTAAAGTCTCATTTAGTATACGGAATGAGTATTTCATTAGGAAAGTGAATAGTTATTACTGGGAATAGAAGAAGGTGTAATTGAATAGTAATTTTTATTCCTTAATTTTGTGACAACATATATGATAATTTTATGGGTAATAATATATGTCAACTTTTATGTTTAACTTTTGTCAACTAACATTGATGTAGCTTTTAAAATTACTATTGGATCAAAAGTCAATAATTATCTATCATAAATTTAATGGTAATTTTAAAAGTCACACCATTTTTTATTGACACAAAGTAGACATAGGAGTTGACATATATAATTACTCATGCTTTAATGGGATTGAACCAAAATTATTAAAAAAATCTCACTTTTTATTTCTTAATTTTTTTAAAAATCCAAATTATTAAAAAAAATTAATAATTTTTTAATGAAATTATAGTGGGTGGCCGCACTACCCCCATGTAGAACAATAGGTGGCCTACCACCCATTGGGGGGTGGTTGGTCACCCACTGAGACTTACGTTTCTTTTTCTTTTTTTTAACTTTAAGTTATAAAGAAAATAACAAAATAAATGATTACTTTTTTGAGAGAATGTTGTCAATTCATGAAAGAATAATTATTCATATTCGTAAGGGAATAAATATTTTAATGGAATAACTATTCAAAAGAATAAGTTATTACCAAATAAAGGGTTATTCCATAAAAAAACAAATGCAATTTCATTTTAAGGGTTTATTCCGCGAATCAAACGAAACTTAAATCCTTTGTAAAAAAATGTTATATAACTAGTCAGGTTTAACAAAGTAAGTCACTGCAGATCTTAATGAGCAAATATAAGCATTAAAGATATTACAAATAGAGAACAAAATCACAACCCTTCCCCTCCTCCCTTTGTATTGCTCAGGAAAAAAAAAAACAAAAACTAAAGCAAAACAAAAAGAGAAGAAAATTACAAGAAGCAAAACCCATGAAACCAAAAAGGACACTGTGGCTCGTCTACGGGTTTTGGAGCTCAAGTGATGGTTTGGGTTGGCTTTGATGGCTTTGTGGGAATTGGGCTTTGAGGGTTGTAGGGGAGGGGTTGAGGTGGGTAGATGTGTTGGGCTTTAAGAGATGGGTGGGCCCAGGCAGGGGATATTGATACTGGGTTGGGTCTTGTGGGCTGGGCTCGCTGAGGTCTTTGATGCCCTCTAATCTTGAGGATTTGAACTAGGACTCACAAACGTGGTAGCTGAGACAATTCAGCAATTTACCTGAAATTCTTTCTATAAAGTCCATCAAAGTGAAAGTAATATTATTTTATGTTCAATTATCACTTGTTTCAAAAGTTTAAATCAATAGAAATAAATAAATTTTATTATTTAATTAATTAATTTTTTTATCATATTTTAAGACAATTGAAACTCTGCTTCTTGGAGTTTCTCCAAAAATATTTATTTAAATTCAATAATAAACATAAATATATGATGATTTACAGAAATCAGAAATACCCTCAGAAGCAATCCTTTGATTTTGTATATTATGTACATGTCAAAATATAATTACTAGCAACCAGATATTTTCCCTCTTTCTCCTCTCTTTAGGTGGCCATCAATGGGGTACGCCCTAAAGTAATTTTTCAAAGAATAGGGTTGTTGTGTCGTATGAAGAGGAGAGTAGACCTTATATATAAAAAATCGAGGGTAGTTCTCTTAAAAGCACTCATAATAAGCTTTTTAAATATAATATTTTTTTAAAAAAAATTAACAAAACACATAAAAAATTGTATTTAACAAATCTCTGTCTCAAGTTAAATTTAACATTTATCAGATTTATACTTTAAATCTAAAGAGCCAAAATTTAAATTTTAAATTTTTTTATAATATTACTTTTTCAGCTTTTGCTCCACAAATTTGTTTCCTTCTACTTTTTTAGCTTTGGCCTAACAAATGTTATGAATAAAAAATAGTATTTATTTTAAATATAAAAACATTTATAGAATTTGTTGTTTAGTAATTTGAAAAATTGGCTAGCTAAATCAGTTAAAATAAATTTTTAGAATTAAATATAGATAAACTTTAGAGAGTTCATTGTGAGTGCTCTAATAGGCTTACAAGCTCACGTACTATTTACCACATCCCGTCGAAACTCAATTCCTACATAAAACTCCATAACAAAAAACGATCATCCAATTACTAATGTTCAACCAATTTTAGCACACTCAAACCCACAATCAATGCAAACCCAATTTAAAAAAAAATTATAACAATTTATACTTGTAGAAATAGAAATCTTTTGCTAATTTTGTAAAGCAGATTGAATTTTTTAGGAAACTTAAGCAACGCAAGGAACTTACTTCTTAAAGAAACTGCAGCATCTCAACAAAACAAAAAAAAAAGTCATTTTTCTAGTGAAAGGCTCAAGCCCCCCAAACTGACCCTGAAGCAAAAAACTCTATTAGAAGCCAAGAAGTCGGCACATCAATTATCATCTTTGTACAAAAACAAAAGAACAATAATGTTAGATGTGGAGAAATAAATGTTCGGATTATTTGTTTTTATCTCCTCATCAACTGTAAAAAAAAATATGCAAGAAAAAACAAAAAACAAAAGAAAACAAATAGGGACCAGTTCATTTATTATGAATGGCCATGGGGTTATAGACTGAAAACAAACAGCTTCAAAAGTACATATTATTAAACTCGTAGCCAAAAGATTTTAATGTATTATCATATCATTGACTGGCTTATTTTAAAAGAGCACATGTTCTGGTGTGGTGTTTTTCTGGGCAAGTTTATCATTCTCTTCGTACGACTTCTGGATGGTAAGCGATGTTCGTGTTGTGTGTATTCAATGAGTTATGAATTTAAATTATTAAAAAGGGAAAAAAAAAAAAAGGAATTATGAATTTATGATGCACCATGTCAACTCACCTCACATGGCCATGGTTTTGGTAAAAAAAGAAAAAAAAAAAACCTTCTTTTTATAAGTTTATATTATGTCCAAATACTTTCTGTAAAGATATTAATAAAGGGGAGATCTAATTTTGATAGGACCGAATCTAATTTTTAAGCTTAAAAATATATATACTTAACTGCATGTAAATATTTTAATTATTTATAAAGTTGTAACTAGGAGGGAGAGGGGGCATGCATGGCCCTTACCGGCAGTGCGGAGCCAGGAATGTGTTCAAGGAGGGCCGGAAGCGGACTAAGGTATATTTATGAATTGCGATTTTGTAGAACATATAGTGCGATTTTAAACCAAAATCGCAAAAAAAATAGATGTTTGGAAACGAAGAATTTTAGGGAGTATTTTTTTGAAAACGTCAGAATTGAAATGCTAAACTGCAATTTTAAAGTCAAATTGCAATTTACCAAAACGCTAATTGCATTTTTCAAAAATCACGTTTTAAAATCGCATCTTTTTGAAATCGTAATCCCAAACGGACCTAAAAATAATATATATAATGACCATTTTTTTTTGTTCTCTTTATATACTATTTTTTTATTAAATATATAAAAATATAGTAATTACAATTCAAAATATAAATTATAACATAATATATTTATAAAGAAAACATAGCTATCAAACTTCATAATATATATGTCAAGATTAATATTATCAGTTCACATGTAGCACACTAATACAAAAAAAATTTCAGAATAATACAAAAATACACAAGTGTCTAAAACGGCATCCTACGCGATTTTAAAGACACAAAATCATCCTAATATCAAATCTGAACTGAAGCTCTCAGAAATTTTCATTTTCATGTAAATAACTAAATTATTTGCAAGAAACTCATCCCCATTTGTTACGAAATCTTGTTTTAAACAACTTTCATAGCTAAAAATACTTGCTCAGTGGTTGCCGTAGACATTTTAGAATTTGAATCAGCATATCTTTTCTTTCTTAAAAAATACATCAATTGTTTTATTGCTCATGATGTAATATACAATTTGTCGAAATCTGAAAATTTATTTATTTATTTAATAGTTTTAAGAATTTCACACTAAAGTCTAAACAAACAACTTAACAACTCATGACTAAATGCTCTAAATGTCAAATAACTCATAAATAATTTCCTATTAAATCAAAGCTCAAAACATAATCAAACATCCACATAAACTGTAGTAAGGGAGGGGCACGCATTTGCAGTCTTAATAATTTGTTTAAAAAAATAAATATATAAAAAACCAAGGGGGTGTTTGCAGTCTTAAAAAAAAAAAACAAAAACAAAAAAAAAACAAGGGGCAGGCGTGCAGTGTGTAGTGCCTTAAAGATGAGATTTTTTTTTTTTTTAACAAGGGGGCGTGGAGTCTTTAAAGATGAGATTTTTTTTTTTTTTTTAAAACAATTGGGGGCTTGCAGACGTGCAGTGCCTCTCTGTGCTTAAATTTTTTTTTTTTTTTAAGGGGGGGCGTGCGCCCTACCGCAGCCCCCGTCACTCGCCCCTGCTTACTGGCCCCCTTCCTAGATCCGTCTCTGATTGAGAGATAAGGAATCACCAATTTTAAGTAACTTTGACATTTGAATTATTTTCCTCATAGAAATTTAAGAAGAATCCATTTTCACCTAAACAACTATGAAGATAAATGATTCCAACAAAGAAAAAGATAGGTAAACAAAAACTTAAAATATAGAGAAAAGCCTGCAATGTGAGGATTATTCCTCACCATAAAAACATATTTTGTTATAAGTGTTCATACTCCTAAGATCACCTCATCTCTTGGTGAGGAGATTCCAAATTCAATTCTTTTTAATTTCCATGATGAAAGGCTATTGAATCAGTGTACTCAGCCATATGTCAGATTTTAATTGGCAGGTGCATTCTCTTTCCTACCAAGCAGAGTATGGCTAACACCAATATTCTTCTATCTTGGGTCTAGGGAAAACTGAAAAGAGATCTGCATTCTATAATGTCAACAGATTAATTAAAGTATTTTATATTTTGTACCGATTAATTAGTTGTTTAATTAAGCAGATTATTGTTATAATGATTAATAATTAATTGAGGGAGGGTATAGATGCAGAACCTCAGCCTCGTAGCAGCTGCCCAAAAGTTAGGATCCTATGAAGAGAGCTACAACTCTGTGCTTCCAAGGTGTATATACACCTCAGATAAAGTCAGAAGATAGAACTGGCATTTCCCACGTCCGGTTGACTTGAAACCCTTTCTCAAAAAAATATTGTCATTGACAACTCTTATTGGATGTGGAGTTTTGGTTGTATAAAGATATAGGTACAATATTATATAGCTCAATTCTAATATTTGTCTTTTAAGTAAATGGGTCAACTTTTTTAATTTTAATTCTTTAATTTTATATTTAGTTTATGATTTGTATCTAAAATTGTCATACTTAAATATTACATATTTGGTTCAAGTTGTGTCAATATATATGTATGAGATTATATAAGTCAACACTAACTCAAATCATTTAATTAAATGGATCAGATCCCTTAATCTTAACTTGCTAATTTAATATTGAATTTATGTTGAATTCCCAAATTATGTTAAAAATTGTTAAGCCAAATTGCCATAAATAAAAATCATGAAGCTTTTATACTCTCCATTGCATCACCTTGCTTCTAAAGTTTGAATGACAAAAAATAAAAATAAAAAATTCTTGACTTTGACCCAACCCAAGTAATGCTATAATACAGATTTTTGCTGGCCTTGCATGCTTCTCTCAAAACACTCAACTACAAAAAGTTTGGAATTATATCCTCCATGGTACATGAAAATTAACGCTTTTTTTTTAATGTATTTTAGGAGGTATTTTTATTTTTATTTTTATTTTGAAAACAATATTTTTAATGTGACTTAAAAATGAAAACTTGGACCTACCAAAGTTTCGCTCTCTTCTCTCTCCTGATAGAAAGAGAAACATCCACTGCTGCCCGGGGAGGAGGATTTTTCCTCCTCCCCGATCCCTCTGCTTCCCTTTTCATCTCTTCCCCCCCCTTTCTTGTCTCTTCGGAGACAAAACTACCCGTCTCTTCGGAGACTTTATCTACCTCTTCGGAGGCTTTTTCTACCTCCTCGGAGGCGCAGCTCCAGCACAGTCTCGAATTCTCTACTAGATGGCCGGTTCTCATCTCCTCCTCCGTTCATCAGACCCGGAACTCCCCCCTTGTTGAAGCTTTTGGATCTAGTTTTTTCAAAACTAGATCTATCAACTTCAGGAAGCTCCACCACCACACGTCCACCCTCACCGAGTTCATGGTCTCCACCGCTTCCTGTCACCACCAGCCTCGTCGCCATTGGATGCGCACGCGCCGGAGCGTGATTCACACGCGCCTGTGAGTAGATCTTACTCGCGGGCGCGTGGCCTGCACGCGCCGACACGTGGACTGCGTGTTTCTCCTCCTCCGTCATTTTCTGTTTTTGGGCTTAGGTCTTCTGTGTATTTGATGTCTCATCCTGCGTGGGAGACCTATTTTCTTGGAGTGTTTATGTGCTTAACAGTGTACTTTTCCTGCAACCTCCTCATAGAGGTTGCTTCATTTTTCCTTACCAGTAGTCACTCCTCAGCTCCTTTAAGGAGTTGTTGTTTTGGGCAGGGTGGAAGGCTCCCTGGTGTGTCATGCCCTTGTCCTCTGCTGTTTCGGAACATTATCCGTTTTATACGGACCTAACCTTGGCTTTGTCCAAGGTAGATAGAGCCGGGAATCTCTTGTTTTCTTTGGAATCAAGAAGCACTTATTCTCTACTTGTGTTCGATTATGAAACACTGTTTTTCTGTCTGGGTTTACTGTTGGAGTACCCACTCCTCTTGATCTTATCTTGTAACCCTATTCCTTGATTATGAATGAATGTGGTATTTACAAAAAAAAAAAATGAAAACTACTTTTGTATCGGAGTCAAATGTTTCATTTGCAATTAGCCAACAAGATCACTTCAAAGGTAAATTCCAAATTTTAATCCAAAATAGATATTATAAAGTAACGAGTTTTTTTTCTTCGTAATAATACATTTTTTCAGTGCCATTGTATATGGGAACTACACAAATCTCGAGCCTATCAGTCAACGGATGTGACAATCAAGAAGTAGTACATTTTGATGTGGGCGATGAAAATGATTTGAGGGTCTGCAAGGGAAGAATGGTGGGGTGACATCACAGAGAAACAGAAAACTGAAACTGGGGAGATGAACCGGGAACGTGCCGCCCTCTACTGTTTCAGAGTGATTTTTATAAGCAAATGGGCCCTTTTCCGTTTTCCCACTTCGATCCCTACTCTTCTCTCAATGTCACCCTTTTAATTCTTTTTAGGTCACATATTCTCTTTCTAGTGCTACAACTTGAGGCACGCAATTTCCCCTTTACACCCTTGCCTCTAAAGTTATTTATTTATTTTTTATAATTTTAAATATATCTCTAGGTTGTTTGTAGAGCATTCCTTGTGGACTTAAAAGTTTTGGCTATTTTATTGACTAAATTTAATCAAAAGATAAAAAACTTTCTTCTAGTGGACTCAGCACTTTAACCAAAAAAAATTTGATGAGTAAACAGTACTCATCAAATTTAATGAGTACTATTCACTTATCAAATTTTAAAAAATTAATATTTTCTCTCTCATTTTTTTATTTTTATTTTTTCCTTTTTCTTTTCTTTTTCTTCTCCTTCTTCTCCCATGACAAAACTCACATAATAATAATAATAATAATATAAAGAATCTTCTAAAGGTGTATTTTATCACAAATTTTAGAAAAAAGATAAATTTTTAAAAATATGATAGTTAGAATAAGACAACAATTTAAAAATATGAACATTAGAAAAAAAACAAAATTTTCAAAATATGACCGTTATAATAAGACAAATATGCAAAAATAACATTCAAAAAATATAAATATTTGAGAAAGAATAAAGAAATCTTTAAAAAATAATATTTAAATTAAATAGTGATATTGGATAGTTAATTTATTGAAGCTGCTAAGGATGCTTTAAAAAAGTTGATGGTTAAAATAGAGAAAATGAATTTTCAGTTAAATTGTCTAGTAAAATCTGCTAAGTCCACTAAAAAAAAAAGAATTTAACAATATTATTGTAGAATGTGATTCCATGTTGTTGTTTTTGTCATTGTTGGCTTTTCTTAGAACTTCATTTTTTTTTTGTCAATAAAGAATATTAAATATTGAATCAAGAAGTTGTTTTATCTATTACAACATTCACAATGAATTCTTTATTTATTTTTTTTAAAATTTTGAAAAGTAATCTCATTTTTTCTATTTTGAAGAACCACTTTTAAAAAACACCATACATTTTCTTCTTTATTTTAGAGAATAAATTTTAGTTTTTAGTTTTTAATTTTTAGGTCTAATTTGGAAATGATTCAGCTACCCCTCTTCAATTTGTTTTAATTATTCTTTTATGTTTAATTTTTATACATATATAGTTTTATAGTTTTATATTTAGGGTATGATGCAGCACACTAACAGACTCTACTAAGATTTTTTTTGAATGATATTTAATAGTAGAAACTTATTTATTATGTTAAAAATAAGTATGAAAAATGGTTGTCCATTACAAACATAATAAATTAATGTATCTATAGAAAATATATATATATATATAAAGCAACTAAACAAGGATTCTTTAGTAATTTGTACATTGAAATCTAGTACGGACATGAGGAGGCAAATGGCATTGACGAAATAAAAGCCCAAACTGAAGGGCAATTCCACTCATCCCACTCCCTCTCTATATCTCCAAAATCCTCCCCCTTCCCCACACAAGCAACACAATGGACGGCAACAATGGCGAACCCTCGAACCAAGACCCTCCAAATCCCATCAATGCCGAAACCCATAACACCAACGAGCCCCAACCCACTTTCGAAGACATTGATAGCACTTGTTCCACTCCCTATGTTAGTGCTCCGTCCAGCCCCGGCCGTGGCTCCGTCACCGGGTTCTTCTACAGCGCCCCGGCTAGCCCAATGCACTTTGCACTGAGCATAGCTTTATCAAAAACACCACCTCAAACTTCATCAATGGACGACTTTGAGTTCTCTGCAAGGTTCGGGTCAAGTGGGTATGGCACCGGGTCTATGAGCTCCGCGGATGAGCTGTTCTTGAACGGGAAGATCCGGCCCATGAAGCTCTCCACCCACTTGGAGCAGCCTCAAGTTTTAGCTCCATTGCTGGATCTTGAAGCGGAAATGGATGAGTATGACGCGGATCAGCTTGGCGGGAGAGGCAGAGATCTGAGGCTACGAGATAAGTCTTTGCGCAGAAGAACCAGATCTCTTTCTCCGCTGAGAAACACACTGTTTGAGTGGACGGAAAATGAGGGTGGAGATGAAGATATGAGCTTAGCGAACAAGAATGGTTGTTTGGAAGTGGAAGAGAATGAGAGGGAAAAGATTGAGGGTTTGTGTTCAGAGACTACTACTCCTTCGGCTTCTGCTTCGTCTTCAAGATCTTCTTCAGCTGGGCGAAGCTCAAAGAGATGGGTTTTCTTAAAAGATTTTCTCAGGAGCAAAAGCGAAGGAAGAAGCAACAACAAGTTCTGGTCTACAATTTCGTTTACTCCCACAAAAGAAAAGAAACCCGGAAACCAAACGCTTTCAAGCTCGGTCTCTGTTCCTTCAGAAGCGGTGAAAGGTAAAGGAAACGCACACGTTTCGACCAAGAAATCGGCCGGAAAGCCAGCAAACGCGGTCGGAAAGCGGCGAGTGCCACCGTCGCCGCATGAGTTGCATTACACGGCCAATAGAGCTCAGGCCGAGGAACTGAAAAAGAAGACTTTTTTGCCTTACAGGCAAGGGTTGCTTGGGTGCTTAGGGTTTAGTTCAAAGGGGTATGGGGCTATGAATGGGTTTGCTAGAGCCTTAAACCCAGTCTCCTCCAGGTAAATATCTTTGTGGGGATTCAAGAAAAATTGTATAGGTTTTTTTTTTTTCTTTTTTCTTTTTGAGCTTCTTCTATTTAGGACTTGTTGATTATCTATGTATTTATTATCGGGTCTTCTCTTTCTGGTTAAAAAGAGAAGACGTCCCTGATTTAATGGGGTTGATGAAATATGGGGTTTTCTTTTATCCTCATTTGCCTTGATATGATACTTTCTCTCGTAGAGATTGTTGTAAACCATGAGAAAGATATATATGAACGATCAAAATCTTGTTTCTTATGGTTGCTAAAGTAACAGCTTCAAGAAGTTCAATCAGTTAATGTAATTGTTGTGCCAATAATCTGCTGCTTTTTTTTAAGTGTTCATATGATAAACTAAATTGCATTATTGTGATACCAATAATGTGATCCTCATGTGGTGGGCATGGCCAAAAACCCTGTTTGGTAGTGAATGCCCCCATAACTACATGCCCCCACAGTACCAACCCACAGACTTTATGCAGGTTTCGTTTGCATCTTCCTGGCTCAAGCTCTTGATTCATGGATTTTTGCAATGGATGAGACCAGCCAATTTGCTTTTTGTGATGCCTTTATGCAATGATTTTGCTTTGGTTGAGATCTCTATATGGGGGTGTTAAAGGGGAGATTAAATCTAAATTCAGATGGGGCATGGTGTCTCCTAGATTTGACATAAAAAAGAGTGAGATTATGAAACATTCGACTTGTTTCTGTTGAGTTTTGTTGTCAATCTAATCAAAACAACAAAAACTGTGAAACATATCTTTTTGGCTTCTTCTCTCTGGGTCTTTCTTTCCTTTGTTTCCTACATGAACATCAAACTTTGTAAATATCACTTAACGAATGTGGTTAATTTTTTTTTTTTTGTTCTTTTTGTTTTTCACAACAAAAGTGATTAGTTTCTTCACTTTTGATGCATTTGTTAAGAGATTGTGAGGGCCGATGACTCTTTCAGATACAGATACGAGGCCCCAACTTCATTAATTTTAGCCAGTAGAAAATAGTGGCAGAAGAAAATTATGGTCCCATCACCATTATTGTTCATTGGCTCATATCCAAATCTTTTAAGTTATCCCAAGAATCAACAATACTGATAACATAAAGTTTAGTCGTACTATAAAGATTGATGGTGTGAAAATTCTACACTGTTCAATCACTATCTATCTGGTGTTGGAAATGTTGGCTGATAGGGGTCTGGTCCCCCCTCTAACAATCTCGGAAGTTGAGATCATGACTATTCAACAACCCCTCTCTCCTCTTCAACACAAAAAATCAGCACCTTTTCTCCTATGATTTTTGCAAACTCCCGTTACATTTTATCAGCCTTGGTTGTTGCTCTGGTTAACCTAAATTGAATTCTCAAATCAAACATTTTTATTTATTTTTTAAATATGAATTACGCTCTACAAGACAAGGATGCTTTTCAAAGATGAAGACATTTTTTTCAAAAAAAATTTATGAGCAAAGACATTTTTTTCAATTCAATTGACTGATTGAGGGTGTAATTATGTGGAAAGTCAAGAAAGGTGAAAGAAATAATGCAGTGGGAGTATACCAAGGTTTAGGTAGGAAGTTGTCATATTTGCAGAGCAATCTACAGAATCATGGCAAGATGACAGGTTTCTTCAGTAATGCATGGTAAAGGGAATCTAGTCCTATATATATATACGGAGAAAGTAAATTCTCTCCAGGCAGGCAAGCAGGCAGGCAACATCCTCCCTCCAAGAACAGTCCCTGTTGCAATCACATCTCATGAGGGTGTGGATGGGATGGTTTGAGACTCACCCTTTTTGTCTGTTTCCTGATGCGATTAAAGGCTCACATGAATTACCAAACACTGCACAGTCTTACACTGCGCCGTGGGCCTAATGCAACCCACCACTTTCTGATTGGATTGTTTTAGGTCGTGCGCCATCCATGTGAAACTTTTCAGAGTCATATTATAGACGTTCAACAAATTTCCTGGTCAAAGTTTTCGTTTCGAACTATATATGCTTCATTTTCCTTTTTAGGGCTAAATGTTTTTTTTTTTAAAAAAAGATTTATTGTGGTTTGACTCGTTATCATGTAGTCATCTCAGTTGCAAAAGTGACATATGTTACTTATAAACTTAGTTAGTACTTTTGTTCAAAACTTAACGGCAAGTCATGTTAAATTTATCGTAACATTCACTTGTCTCATATATTATATTAGATTTTTTTTTTTGTTTTTAATAAAAAGGGGCCAAAGGGGGGTGGCCAAACCACCCCATGGCCATTCCACCCCCAAATAGTCAATGGAAGAGGATGAGTCATCTCTAATTTTATTTTTATTATTTTAAATTATTTTTATTTTTTATTTTTAAATAATACTAATGTGATATATGAGACACATGACATTCGTTGATAGACTTGACATGATGGCCGCTAAGTTTTTGAGCGAAAAATGAGCAAAAGTACCAATTGTATTTATAAGATGTTCGCATGCACCATTTGTGACACTTTTGCAAATTGATGTAGTTATTTGATAAGGAGGCAAAGCACATATACTAAAAAATCATTTAGCCGTTCTTTTTAATAAAAAACTGTGGCTCCTTTTGTTAATGCTTTTTGGAGGTTTTTTTTTTTTTTTTGTCTGAAAAAGTGTTATGATGTAATATAAAAGTAAAAATAGTTGATTGTTTGTTATTAATTTTTTTTTTAAAAAAAAAAAAGAGGAAAAAATGTTAAAAAAAAGAAAAAGAAAATCTCTACAATAAACCTCGGATATGTAATGCCATCACAATTCTGATTAAAAATCTCTAAATTCTTAGAAAACTGCAATTGGACAAGTTTTTTTAAAGTATTTTTTGTTGTGTATTTTTAAACATATTTTGGAAATTGAGAACTCAACTCTTTAAGTGTACTGTGGGAGACCACCTTGAGAACTTATTTAGATAATTGTTTAAAAAGAGTTTCTGATTTTTTTTTTTTTTTAAAAAAGTGCTTTGATTTTATTCTGGGTTTTATTTTTTTATTTATATATAAATAAACAAGACAAAAAAAAGGGCCCGTTAGAAGCTAGAGGCATGGGGGGGGGGGGTAGGTCTTCCCCCATCGTCCCCTTCTAGTGTCTATTGTAGGAAATGAGTGTTCCACACACTTCCCCCTCTCCTAATGGTAGGGGGTAGTTTCAAGTCTTCCACTCCCGCAGAGGGTTGCAGGGTGGAACTCTACACTCTCGCTACCCACTGTTGGAGCGGACACCAAAGGTGGGGTAGGCGATGAAGGGGTGGCCTCCACTTTTTTTTTTTTCTAAAAAAATGGTAGCCAGCCTCCGTTGTTATTGTGCATGAAATATGGAGCTGTGCTTTCAAAGGTGCTTTTCACTAGTTTTTTAAAAGCTGAGCATGTGCTTTAAAAACATTATTATACGAATGTCAAAGATTTTTTTTTTTTTCTAAAATGTTGTTTAGAGGATTACTTAAATTTTATCATTTCAATGTTCACAACATGTGACATACTAGGATTCAAATTCTAAAATATCCTTATGTTTTTCTTCTAATTCTTTCATATCAAATGAAATAAAAGGTTAAAAATGAAGAATCTTAATTATTTCATTTATAAACACTCTACAAAAGAGAATTATATACAAATTTTAGAAGATCCTAATCCTCCATAGATACATGATACACTCCTAAATTGATCACCTGCCACGACTGCGTACAATAAATTTTCGGTAACGAATTGATATTAGGCTTCGAGAGTGCAAGATTGCACATTTTCTATGTATTGTATCTCCCACATATCCAGTTATTTACCTTCCACATCAATTTTTGGCAGTGTCCTGCCTTTTACGTGCCATGCGGGCAAGAGAAAGAGAGCACCAGTCATCACCATGAATTTGGCGAAAAAGAAAGAAAGAAAGAAACGGGAAAAACCATTACGTAAACAGTATTGGAGTTGTACCTTAAGATCCTGTAGGAGATCTAGTGTAACACATTATTGTACACAAAGGCACATGCAAGTTCAATTTTATAGAAAAAAGGTTCATTCTAAACAGTAGTTTCGCTGGGAGCAGACATAAATAAAGTGCAAAACGAAATATTCTGTGACAGTCCTCAATCTAGGCCTTGTTCGCCCAACAGGAACTTATGATGATCAGATTTCTAACGCAAAAACACTAGGTAAGGCTTTATTTGATAATACTATTTCCTTCTTTTTGTTTTCTCTTTTCAAAACAAAATATTAACAAACCCAAAAACACGAAACACTAAAACTATTTTTACTTTTATGACACATAATGGAGCCTCTACATAACTGTCAATCGTGTGCAAGCTAACCCTTTTTTATCCTCTACAATTATAATTTAGAGAAGTGCAAAAAGTGAAGAAAATCATCCAAGGAACTGGGTTGCTGATATCTCCAAGCAAAATGGAATATAGTGACTCCTGAGGATCAAGCAAAGGTAGATAGGATATTCTTCTTGAGAGTGAGCTCATCGGCCTTTGCTGGGCTGATAGGCTGCACCAACAATACAAAAGATACAAGAGAGTGTTAAGTTTGTATGCAGATTGTTTGAGGTGCCAATAGCGAATGGCTTCTAGGATAGTCCTCGTAACAATCAATAACAGCACAGTGACATTTCACATCTGTTATGGATAAGCATCCTTTCCATTTCAAATGAAATAGATAGTATCTGAAGTTTGTGCATCTTACAGTACAGTGTATATTAAGTTAATGTTAACGCATCTTTTAAATAATATAAAATCATATACACTGTAATATGTACCAACTTTAAATGTATGAAACGGAGAGTATCTTATTCCATCTGTTATATCCATGTATTTACTATTGACTATATTCACTGGCTTCCATAATATCTTATCACCATTATAGTAGTAATGCCTAGACAGATGACAACCAGACTTTCAGGCCTGGTGGGAATTTAAGCTTTCTTGAGTTGTTGCATTGAGATTATTTTGCAACTTTTCCTATCCTATATGAAAGGATGACAGCTTAGCATGGATGTGGTGCCCATTATTCAGTTTCTATGTACTAACAATCCCTTCTGTTTTTGAAAGTTTTACAAAGTCATAAAGACCTTCACAGTACCAAGTACTTCTTAGCAAGCTTCAAATCAATTATTTTTTTATATATTGGAATGGGTGATTCCATGTTTATAGTTGAAAAGAATAGGTTCAAAGAAATGCAACAGCTAGGTGTTGTAGCCCTCCAGGATGCATGTGATCTGGCTAGTTTTGTAGTGCTCTACATGATTGGCGAAAGAGAGAGAAAAGACAAGATATGAAAACGTGATATCCAAGGAAAATGGCAACACAGAAAATAAGTGTATCATGCAGTTATTATGAAGTATTTGTAGGTTTACACAAAGCAATCAGAGGGCCAAACTACCAGTAGAAATATGCTAAGGTCTCTCTCTCTCTCCCCGCCCAATCATCTTTTTCTCTCTCTTCTCTGGAGTGCCAAGTAGTATTGAAGAACCACAAGTTTTTCTAAGCTATTCCTGTGTAGTCCTAAGGACCTGTCTTAACTCTTAAGCTTGTGTTGCTTGGGCAGACAAAATCTGATATCAGATGCAAATAAACCATAAAAAAAACTTTCGGCCCTTAAAGAGACAGTGAAACAAAGAACAAGTTTCGCAATGTTGGTGCCAAAAAGTTGAGAGTAATCATACTAGTATTATATGAAGCAATAATATCATGTAATTTATATAATCAAGAAGCAGTATGCAACGATAGTCAAGGTTAACACTCATTGTCCCAGTATCTCAGCAACTTTCAAAGATATGAAATATGTTTCAAGTATATCTAATCTGCATGGATTTTTATTGCCAAAATGATGAAAATATTACCTTCTCAAGTATGCGCTCAAGCCGCTGGATTTCATTCTGGGCATAATCCGCACCTTTCTCCATGCAGTTCTTCGCAGCTTTCAAGTACATGTTGCCATATCTAAAAAGATAATCAAGAGCTAAGAATTACAAGACATAGAAAGTCAACTTTATGAATTTGGATCTCACAAACTTTAGACTATTACTAAAACAATTCCATGTGGTTTCATTAAGAAAGTCATACATGGCAACAGCCATTAATCATTTTCATTCTAACAGAAGGTTTGAGTAAATTTTATGCAAAAAATCTTCAACAGAAATACAAAGTCATTGTTATAACCTGGTGGTTGAACCCTTAAGTTTCTCAACTTCTTCTTCTATTTGGGCAAATGCTGGCTTCTTCTCTTCACTTCCAGCATTCACAAATTTCTTCACCAGGTTGGCCAAACTCTCAACTATACCAGCCTACATCGAGAAATATAAAATTTATCAAGAAAACAAAGAAGCGTTATATCGTGATCCTCTTACAAATATAGATATCTCACTAACTTTGGGTGTAAGTTGTCCTTTCCCATCACGACTAGTGCCACTTTTCTCATTAATGAAATTTACAAAGTCATCTAAATCTCGGCCACCATCATAATCTTCACCAGCTTTGTCGCTCTTTGGGAAAAACTTTAATGTGGGATATCCACTGACACCATACCTGCAAAAGCAGCATTATGGCACCAGGCATATTCAATTTCTTTGCAGAATTTTTTTTATTTGGTTTTATTGGATTTTCACTTATGAGTCCTATTTAAGTCCATGATTATCAATCACAGAAATCTGAAAGTTGATAGCACACACCTACAAACAAGGATAAAAAAAAATCATATTGTACTACTGAACTCACTTTTCAGCCAAATCCTTGTACTTGTCAGAATCAAGATTAGCAATTACTACATCTTCCTCCAATTTAAATGCTGTTGCGACCTTTTCATAAGTCTAGAGAACAGACAGCAGACATAAGATCAAGACAACCATTGTTTAGGCACAAGATAAAGAGCTGCACCAATAATACTACCAAGTAGCGATAATATTACTTACTGGAGCAAGGGATTTGCAATGCCCACACCTGCCACACACACCCAGGAAAAAATAAAAAAAAAGGCAATTTAGATATGCAACATTTCAAGTAAACTGAAAAAGAAAGAAGCAAAAAGTCTACATACCCCCCTCAAACTACCACCCAATTGACATTGTCCCCTTAAATTTTCAATTGTGATAATATCCCACCAAACTACCAAACAAATAACAATGTCCCCCCTAAGGACGAAAATACCCTTAATAAAATAAAATAAAATAATTCTAAAAAAAAAAACAAAAACTAAAATAAAATAAAATTATTATTTTTTAAAAAAAAAAACACTACAATTTATAAGTGCTAGAAAAGATTAAAGCTAAAATAAAAAATAAAAAACAAAACAAAATATATTTTTTTTTTTTAAAAAAAAACACTACAAACCAATTGGACTAATTCAAGAATAAAAAAAAATTATAAATATTTCGTTTTAAAAAATATTATTTTTTTTTTAAAATTATTATTATTATTATTATTTTCGAATTCAAAAGGGTTCAAAAAAACTAAAACTAAAATAAAATAAATAAATAACAATTTATATATATATATAAAACACTCAAACCCAATTGGCAAATTCAAAATTTTAAAAAAATTATAAAGATTTTGTTAAAAAAATTATTTTTTTAAAAAATAAAATTAAAAAAGGGTATTTGGTCTTATTAAAAAATCTGTAGTGTTTTGTTTGTCTTTTTGTTAGCATTGGGGAGGACATTGTCATTTGTTTGGTAGTTTAAGGGGGTACACTTGTCACAATTGAAAGTTTGGGGGGGACATTATCAATTGGGTGATAGTTTGAAGGGGTATGTAGACTTTTCCCAAGAAAGAAAGAAGCCCCTTCCCCTCATATGGACTGAGAATAGCTTAATGATTTCACAACATTAATATAGCAGAGCAAAGAAAGAGCATATTACAGAAGAATTGAACACACAAACTTACCAGGGTGCATAAAACTCGACCAGAACATCTTTTGTTTCATCTAGGACAATCTCATTAAAACTGTCTGGCGATAATACCACTACATTTGATGGGGTTGCTGCTATTTTGACATTGGTCCCTGGAACAAAGCAACACTTTGATGTCAATGTATAAGTTGACTAAAGATACGCAAGGTGTTCACTAGAGCAGCTAAATTTAATGAAATGCAGCATGATATACCACGCAGAAGTACTAAAGCATGATAAAAACTAGAGAGACCCCTGAGATGGAGTCCCTGCAGCAAGTCATGCTGGGCAGCAACCAAACAATGAATTTGTAATCCACTGACAGGCGTCGTGAAATGTTCAATTATCAGTCATTCAGCTCTGAAGTAGTGAAGGTACTTGTCGATTAAGCCATGACTCAATTATTAACAAAACATGTATGCAATGAGATTACTTTGCATAGATCTTCAAACCTCACAAGAGCCACCCATTCCAAAGTGTCACAAAATTACAAGTTTACACCAACCATGTGTGGTAAGCAATTAAAGGAGTAAAACTGGAAAAGAAATTCTAAACTTGAAGAGGTTGGCCAAAAGGCAAAGTTATTGCACCAGCAATATGATGGTCAATCCACTCAAGCAGAATCAAGATAAAACATGTAAATATTCCACTGAAAGTTAAAAGGACAATAAGTCAACATAGTCCACTGAAAGTATTCAAACTCTCACTGATACATAAGCAATGAAAAGAAGTGGAGCAACCAAAAAACAGAGACAGCAACCAAAAAAAAAAGGGATGGAGAAAAAAACAGATGGAGCAACCGAAACATCATGAAAGAAATATAAAAAAAAAAAAAAAAACTTTTGTTTACTAAATTCAATTAAACTACAAACATATTAATACCTCCTTTTGTGTTTATAAACTCAACAAGGGCTTCTGCAGTACGAGCACCTTCATACCTAAGACATATAGAATTTGATAAAAATGTTTCTAAGTTAATATTCTTAATAGCTAAAATGGTCGAAAAATGTTCTACAATGTTTAGACCTTAAAGTGTGCACATGGATTTGGGAAAAGTTCTTATTAGAGAGAAATGGATAGAAGTTTGGGTAATGGACGGCACTTACTTCTTGGGTTCTAGGGACCCTTTAGGAAACCATTGAATTGTGGGGTATCCAGAAACCCCATATTTAGAGCATAGGTCCTTGTGTGCATCACAGTCCACCTACACCAGAAAGCATCAGATGAAGTGAAATAAAATGTCATTTGATTACTATTGGCCATAAAAGTAGAAACATATGGAGAAAAAAAAAAGCCCATTGTCTGATTTAAGATAAGTACAGATAGTGTTTAAGATCAATTTGAGACCCAAAAGAGCAATAACTGATGATAATGCAATTAAATGGTCCCATTTGTTTGGCAACCAGAATAATTACTCAAGAATCATACATTGAGCAACACAGAAATATTAGAATTTTTTTTTTAAAAAAAACAAAAGTAATAGAATTCAAGGAGCTGACCTTCCCAATCAAGGCAGATTTTGCTTTCTTAAAACTTGTGCCAAGTTTCTCATACTCTGGAGCAAGCTTTTTACAGTGCCCACACCTGCCATGGGGAAAAAAAAATAGTTAATATTTTACAACTGACATCCCCCTAAAAGTTTTCACAAAAACGGTATTGCATTGATAGAATAAAATCAGGTGTTGCGTACCCGGCGGAACCTAGGTGATAACTCATCAAAAATAGAAAAACAGATATACAGTACGTAAAGCTCCTAATTGCATTATGAACCACCAAGCATTCATATAATCCAGCAAGGACTGAAGCAAACAGATACCCAAAAAACAAAGGTCCTCGGACTACCAAAGTACCACAGTTTACCGATCTGATCAATACATGCAACGCAAAATATGTGACAAATGCCTTGATCCAATCAATGTGTCACCCGATTATCAATTATGTTGAATACACAATAACTTCATAACAAACACAATAAGAAGATGGATAGAGATACCAACGGTTCAGATTCTCATTGCTCAAAATAAGTTAATGTACGATTTGACCATTACCAAATAAGAAAACGGACAAGCAAGTGATAGGCTAGCTTCAATCCAAATTAAACCTATTAAAGACTTGGATCAAAGGCTAGAAAATGGCACAAAATTTTGTAAAATCATTCTAGCCACCGCTTGTTTAGCGAAATTAACATATTTCTCTCCGCCAATCGGATAAATTATCAGATCTAAATAGACCAATAACGATTCAGATATAGCACTATCGAGCACCAAAACCACATATCTCCTATCACGCACAGTCAATATCATCAAATTCCGACAAATAAATAGTATTAAAAATTTGGTTAATAGCGCTTTGAGTATCCTTAATGAGCTCTTTAAATTTCACTTTTAGCCAAAATTTGGTTAATTTTCATAAAATACACACTACATCAAGGTCTCTACTTTCCTCTCCATTTTAGAGTTTGTCAAAAGTCTCTCCAAATATGGAGAACAAAATCTTTTCTCTATTCCACTTTTTATATTTTTATATTCCCTCCGCTCTCTCTCTCCCTCCCTCACGGCTCTTTCTCTCTCTCTCATCTCTCCTTCTTTCACACCATACAGAAGCTTTGGGCATTTTCTGAATGTAGTTCCTGGTTTAATTTTCGTCCTTATGGCATTTAAGTCTCTTTTTCTCCTTTTGGAATTTTCTGGAACAAGGAGGAATGCACAGTTTTTGGTTTAATTTTCTAGTTTTCTTGTGGGCATTTTCTGGGTAATTTTTTGGGCATCATGAGTTTTAGAAGAATGTGAGATATTGAAGTTGGTGGGGACTTTTGGTGAATAAAAAAAGAATATTTAATTAAAATAGAGAAATATTTAGGGAGTTTGTTGTGTAAAAGTTTTGAAATGTTACTACTTAAAATAGAGAAAGTGTATTTTTCTCTTCAAATTTAGAGAAATTTTGAAGAGCTCATTGGATGCTCTAACAGGAGCTCATCAAAAACTGAGCTGATCCATAATACGCCGATTGCTGAAACGTACCTAAAAATATCAATTACATAAGACAACACGTAGCTAACGATTTGTTTGCTTTCCGGAAAACTAAAGGGGAAAAAAAAAAAAAAGAGGAAACCATAACTTCTACTTAATCTTACATTTCTCCAGCCGAGTAAAAGTCATCTGAGATTTTCAAAGATTGATTTAATTTTGCCCGATTTTCTCCGGAACCAAACAAAGAATTAAGAGGAGAAAGTACTGATTGAACGTTTATTTGTACCAGGGAGCGTAGAACTCGACGAGAGCGCCGCGATCTAGGCCGACCTCCTTATGGAAGTTGTCGTCGGTGAGCACAACGACGTCGTCAGCGATAACCGACGAGGCAAAAAGTACCAATGCTAGGGCGACCGAGGGAAACCAAGTCCTTGACCTCGACATTTTCTGTGCTTTTTTTCTGCTTTGCTCTTTTGTTTTGTTTTGAAAATGGAGGAGACCGGAGAGAACTTCAGAGATAGGCGAATATATATATATATGCCTCGGCCTCCTGTCGGTCCTTCACATCCAAATCCGATCCTTTAAACGATGAAGAACCGCCTTAAATTCGTCCTGCATTTTAATTTATGTGCATGTATTAAAGAAATGCTAAAATGCTGTAGATTTTATTTCATCTTTTTTTTAAAAAAAAAAAAAACTTCACTTATTCCTATGTGTTAAGTGATTTTATAATAATTTTTTCAAAGTTTAAAAATTTATAATTTTGAGTTGCTATGTTTAAGATTTTGCAATGTCATTTTTCTGTTATAATTTTTTTTAAAAAAGCCAAAATCTCCAAAATATCTTCATTTAGAAAAAAAAATACACACACACAAAAACCGTTGTCCGTGGGTCAGGCATGGCCAGCAGACCCACGGCTAAGGCTGACCCATTACTATAGTGCATTTTTTTTTTAATTAAAGATAATTTATATTTTTATTAATTTTAAGAAGTATAAAGAAAATTTTACATGTCTTATTTGAAGTTTAATTTTTTGAGGAGTGTTTAAACACTTTCTAGATAATCAATTAAGGGATTAATTTCATTTTTTTTTTAAAAAAAAAAATTAAATCAAATTGGGCCCAATTTAATTTTTTTTTTTAAAAAAAAAATTGAGTTGATTCATTAGAAAGATTCCAAAAAGTGTTTAAGCCTTTCTCTTTATGAAAAACCATGAAGTTTTAATAAGATGAAGTTTTTACCTTATTATTTCTCAATAAAATTAATCAAAAAGGTTAGGGAAAAAATGAAGAGTAATCTTTGTAATTATATGAAATATATTTTATTAGTCTGTAGGTCAATTTGTTTGAGAAAGATCTTCTCTTCGAAAGGGAGAAAAAAAAATTTAAAAATTAGAAACTATTGGTCATATATTCAAATGATACATATATATAAGAGATTTGATGTCCTTCAAAATATTCATTTTTGTATTTTATTTTCTTATTGAGCCGGTACAATAAACTAAATAAGGCCATCGATAACATAAAAATGCCATATATCATATATTTGTGTACTAAAAGCAAATTTTAGCCTCGGACATATGCTATTTAACAAAACAATTGAACACTTTACAAATAAAAGCTATAGCATAATACTTAAGCTTCAAACTTCCTGTACAAACAAAACTATAACCAATAACCTTTGCGTATTAACACAAAATTTCATCAATGCTCCAAGCATTACAAAGAAAATCATTTACTCATGTCTTCTTAAATTTTTCGTTGATATTAAACTGAATTCTCACTTCCCATTTAATTTGTTTTAAACTTTTTCCTCAGACTCTTAATTATTCCTATACTTTAAAGCATTTTTATTTCTCCAAATGTTATAAATTGTAGAACAAAAAATCAATCTACAAAAATAAGCCTTTATAGTTTTATCCATCCACTCCTGCAACTCCAAAAAAACCACATCATCCCCAGAAGTAGGTATGTTTAGCACACAACAAAGCTCTATAACATGCTTCCGAATTCTGCAACTAAAGCCACAAGAGAAAAATAAATTATCTATGTCTTCAGTCACATGACTGCAAAAAACACATTTCACATCCTCTTGAAAACCCCAACACAAAGCTTCATTCTAGTAGATAATGCATCCTTTATTGTCAACCAAGTCATAAAAGAATGCTTAAGAATGGAAAAATGAAACCAAATCAAAGACTATCAATCTATAACATTTTGCTCTATCTGAATAGCTTTTCAAGTATCTTAACAAGAATATTCATCAGTTTTTGAATAAGACCACTTTGGGGTGTCAATCTTATCAAGAGGAACCAAAATCAGATTGTTTTGAATAACAACAAGATAATCAGAACGAGCATGTCTCAAATTTCTGTTACCATCATTAATAATAGAGTCTAAATTGGCTTTGAGTCTAAATTGGCTTCAAGTTTACTACGAGCATCATATATGACACGATGCCCATATTTTTTAAAAGACACCCCATTTGAATGTCATTTATCAAATCAAAGATGTATATTCTTATCATTATCAATAACAAAAGAAATAAATTGTCTATCATCACCTCTTAGCTTCAAGAGCTTCCGCAAGCTACAATAACAATTTGAGGGATACCAACCTGACATATTGATGTTGTTTGTGTAAAATTGTCATTCTCAAATCTTGACCGAATTTTACGGACTAGAGATGTCCGATTATTTTATTAGGCCGGGTCGACGTTGGATTGGGGAACATCAACCACTCACTTTGAATGAGATAAATCCATATTGACTACCATTAGCAAGCTTTACATTGTCAATTTATCAGAAAATATACTAATAGGAAAAAGAACAAAAACAAAAAACGCCTGGAATTCTCCCGCGAAGACGGCGGGGCGTTGCGAGAATCGAACTCGCGACCTCTCGCACCCGAAGCGAGAATCATACCACTAGACCAAACGCCCGCACTTGTCAACTTTCTAATAGTTATCAATCNTCCGGCAACCAGCAGCTTCGGCGGAGACGAGGTGGTCGGCAGACCACTCTGACCGGCGCGTGAGGTCCACGCACCCGCGAGTGAGATCCACTCGCGAGCGCGTGAAGTCCACGCTCCGGCGCGTGGATGCCGGAAGAAGAAACGGAAGGTGGCGAATGGAGCGGAGGACGCCGGTGAGCACAGTGGACAGGTGCGTGGCAGGTAGATTCTGGCAGAGGAAAGTAGATCGACTTTTTAAAAAGCCAATCTGAGAACCTTGACAAAACCGGCTTGCCACACGGTGGACGGCGTGGAGGAGAGGGTGAACGGCACGATGAACGGCGCGGTGGTCTGTGCTCTCCGGACGGTGTGGGGAAAAAGCTGCTGTAACGGAAACAAGAACGGGAACGGGAAAAAAGAACAAAAACAACCACAGGAAAAGGAGAAAAAAAGAAAGAGAAGGAGAAGGGAGGAGGGAGAGATGAGAAGCCATCCCTCCTCCCTTAGTGGTGGCAGCCGGACTGCAGAACCTCACCAAGGAGGCGGAGAGACCTTGACTCTCTTAGAGAGAAGGAGGAGTCTCTCTCTAAACAAGAGAGAAAATTCGAGTACAAGTGAATTTTCAGACATATGCTATTTAATAAAACAATTGAACACTTTACAAATAAAAGCTATAGCAGAATGCTTAACCTTCAAACTTCCTGTACAAACAAAACTATAACCAATAACCTTTGCGTATTAACACAAAATCTCATCTATGCTCCAAGCATTACAAAGAAAATTATTTACTCATGTCTTCTTAAATTTTTCTTTGATATTAAACTGAATTCTCACTTCCCATTTAATTTGTTTTAAAACTTTTTCCTCAGACTCTGGATTATTCCTATACTTTAAAGCATTTTTATTTCTCCAAATGTTATAAATTGTAGAACAAAAAATCAATCTACAAAAATAAGCCTTTATAGTTTTATCCATCCACTCCTGCAACTCCTAAAAAACCACATCATCCCAAGAATTAGGTAAGTTTAGCACACAACAAAACTCTATAACATGCTTCCGAATTTTGCAACTAAAGCCACAAGAGAAAAATAAATTATCTATGTCTTCAGTCACATGACTACAAAAAACACATTTTACATTCTCTTGAAAACCCCAACACAAAGCTTCATTCTAGTAGATAATGCATCCTTTATTGTCAACCAAGTCATAAAAGAATGCTTAAGAATGGAAAAATGAAACCAAATAAAAGACTATCAATCTATAACATTTTGCTCTATCTGAATAGCTTTTTAAGTATCTTAACAAGAATATTCATCAGTTTTTGAACAAGACCATTTTGGGGTGTCAATCTTATCAAGAGGAACCAAAATCAGATTTTTGAATAACAACAAGATAATCAGAACAAGCATGTCTCAAATTTCTGTTACCATCATCAATAATAGAGTCTAAATTGGCTTCAAGTTTACTACGAGCATCATATATGACACGATGCCCATATTTTTTAAAAGACACCCCATTTGAATGTCATTTATCAAATCAAAGATGTATATTCTTACCATTATCAATAACAAAAGAAATAAATTGTCTATCATCACCTCTTAGCTTCAAGAGCTTCCGCAAGCTCCGATAACAATTTGAGGGATACCAACCTGACATATTGATGTTGTTTGTGTAAAAATGTCATTCTCAAATCTTGACCGAATTTTACGGACTAGAGATGTCCGATTATTTTATTAGGCCCGGTCGACGTTAGATTAGCCGATTATTTTACGGCTAATCTATACCATTAGCAAGCTTTACATTGTCAATTTATCAGAAAATATAGTAATAGGAAAAATAACAATAACAAAAAACGCCTGGAATTCTCCCGCGAAGACGGCGGGGCGTTGCGAGAATCGAACTCGCGACCTCTCGCACCCGAAGCGAGAATCATACCACTAGACCAAACGCCCGCACTTGTCAACTTTCTAATAGTTATCAATGTGATGATATTTGTTAAGCCCTTGATTAATTTTATAATTCTTCGATCATCTCCCTTCGTTTCCGACACTTTTCTTCTCCGACTTCTCCGACTTAATATCAGAATTAGGGGTTTTCTCAAATTCTTCAATTTTCAGATAATTCAATCACAGTATTGGGATAATTTTTTATTGATTCAAGAATTTTAATTTTATATCAATGGCTCACACCAGCAACGATGTAAGTTCAAGTCTCTTACTACTACTTTCTAAACCCTTATAATTTTATCACATTTTTCTGTTTGGTTGCTGAGAAAATATTAGGAAGAGAAAAACCAAATAACTAAATAAAAACTTGAATCTTTTTTTTTTTTTTCTGTTCACGATTGATTGTTTGAGCGTAATATGTTTTCTTTTTTTGGCACTTGTTTGTGTAGGTTGTTGGGGTTGATAACACTTTCAGAAGGAAATTTGATCGGGAAGAGTATTTGGAAAGAGCTCGGGAACGTGAAAAGGAGGTTTTAATTTTTTGTTTACCAAATTTTTTCTTATCTTTTTTTTTGGTGGGTTGTTTGCGTTTTCTGATTGATTCATCCTAGTTGATTCTGCTTAATTATGTCGTGTGATAGGAGGCGGAAGGGCGGGTTAAATCCAAATGTAAGTAACTTAATCTGACCATCTTTGTTTTTTGTTTTTTTTTTTCGTTTCTGATTTTTGGGTTTCAGTTTCTCTTTGTATCTGTGTGTGTTGAAACTATGAAATTTGGAGTAATGATTTTGCAGAATTAATATTGGATGTTGTACTCTATGTAGCATGTATATTGATGAGGATTTAATATTGTGTATTAGTTACAAGTTGAAAGAATTGAATGTGCTGAATTTTAGAGTGATGGGTATGAAGAATTAACCTTATTGGTTGGTTCTGTTGCAGCGAGAGGTCCTCCGGTGCAAAGGAAGCCCTTGAAACATAGGGATTATGAAGTAGATCTTGAATCTCGCTTGGGAAAAACTCAGGTGTGTTGCTCTGTCTTCGTGTATTTTCTAGAATTGTATTTCTCCTTAAATTTGTGCTTAGCTCATTTTGCTTGTAATCATGCTTTTTGTTAGAGGATTTTTTTTTTAATGAATAATAATTTTATTGAAAGAAAATGGCGAAGCCTTCGTCCATGAAAAGTATACAAGAGAGATAAATACCCCAAAATCATCTACAATCTAAGATTTGGTAGAGGAATTCTTGTATGAGCAGCTCAATACAATAGGATGTTTATGATGTTTTTCCTGCTTGTGTGGAGTCTTTGAAATGCATTGACTAAGTTTTAGGAGTGCAATCAATTTGCATAGG
This sequence comes from Betula pendula, assembly GCA_900184695.1. NCBI lineage: Eukaryota > Viridiplantae > Streptophyta > Magnoliopsida > Fagales > Betulaceae > Betula > Betula pendula. Next base: position 364,625 of record FXXK01000143.1, on the reverse strand, counting down.
CAATAGTCGAGAGGGATTTGTTCATTGGTTCCTAGGTTATTTGCACCACTCTAATCCATAGAACTGTACAAAGTTGTGGCCTTTTCTTCTTCTTCTTCTTTTTGATAAAATGCAATAGATGGAAAGAGCATTACTGTGAAATGACTAATTATTATATTGAGTAATACTAGAAACTACACTTTTATGACACTACTATCTCTATTCTGCTGACGTGGTAGTGCCAATTAGTTCTTAATTTTTTTTTTTTTTTTTTTACAATGGTTGTTCTAAGAACTGATTGACATTGCCACGTCAACAAGATGGAATACTGGTGGATTGAAAGTGTGGTTTCTAACATTACTCTTATTATCTTATAGAATAGATATTTTGAAGTTATTAATCAAATGTTTGATTAGTGTGCATTTCAAATGACATGGTTAATCTGTAAAGTTCTTGTATTTGTCACTTTGAGACCACTGAATGATTCAATCTGTAGCTTGATGGTTTCTGATTTATTGATAAATATGGAGGTTGGCTGATTGGCTAGCTCTGTGCGCACTAATTTAGTAACACTGGCAGTGATTTGTCAAACCAGATTCCTCAAGAATGACTAAGCTTTGAGATTGATACTGCTGGTACTAGTAGATTGGGACACTGTTATGAATATTTGGTGTCTCCTTTGTTGCTTTATGCTACTTTAAAGAAGATAATGCTAAAAATTAATATCATTGAAAGGGGATTCAGTAGATAGTGTGACATGACACTACCGATATATGGAAATATCATCGTTGAAGAAAACATGCCTCTAACAGTTGACTATCTTAAAATCAGGCCTTCCAATTTACTTTGGAAGTAGAAATATGGAATGCCCTTTATAGTTAAAGAGACTCAAAAATTAACGTCCTAGATGAATACTATTGTGATACTGGAGTGATAAATCTGTGGGCCTTAATGATATTACCATTCAAGATATAAACGCCTTAATCAGGTTTCTTTATGGATTTAGGCTTTGGTGTAATGTCTGCCGTGGTCACTAGCCCTCTTCTTGGAGATTTACAGTAGAATTTTGGTTGCTTTGCTTGGCACAATCTAGATTTGGAATTTATGGACTACAATTTTTCATGGGTTTATACGTTTCATGCTCTTACGATGTGGTATATGTATACACCACTATTGTTTTCATGTCTTTTGATTGTCCTGTCTGATAAGTTTCTTTACACATATAGCATGAATTTTTATTTCCCTGATAGTTTCGAAAGTTCGAAACATTTCTAAGCATTTTGTTGAATATTTTTTGCCCGAATCTTTGCTTGGCATAATTCATGACTATATTGTGCCATTTTTACTTTTGCAGGTTGTTACTCCCGTGGCACCTTTAAGTCAGCAGGTAAACGACCATGTTCTCATGTGTCCCGTGTCATCATATGGTTATTGTTGATATCTACCTTCTCAGTGTAATAGTCTAATTTGAATATGGCCTTATTTTTTCTTTTTAAGTTTTGGGTGCTATTTAGATGCTATTTCATTGCTAGGTAGGATGAATGTAGTGTAACTGGTTGGGTGCCAAGGTAAATTTCTACTAAGGGTCTGTTTAATTTGGATTTTTTAATTGTATTAAATCTTTAAAATTGATTAGATCTAACTTTTTTTATTTCAAAGTAGTGTTTTGTTAACCTAAGGATTTTTTAAACTAAAAAATTGATTATATCACAATCAAACAGGGAAATTGATTATTAAATAAATCAAAATCATTTTGGAAAATCCAAACTGAAGAGGCCTAAATCCTGTCATAGGTCTGCCCTGGCTGAGGTAGGCGAGGACCAAGGTAATTCTAAGAACCATGCTTAGCTCAAGCTGATGTAGTCCCTGTATCCAATAGACTTTAGTTTAAACTCAACCATGAAGTAATCATTAAAGAAACACCTATTTGACAAAAAAAAAATATTTGCTTTGCTGAAGGAAATGCTTGAACTCATGATTATGAGGGAAAAATCCATTATGTATATCACTTAATTTTAATTATAAAAAAAGATATCCATATGGTACATTTAATATAATATACATTAGATGCAGTATTAAGCCCATATCTCATCCTGCGTTGCGCTATGGTACTTTTTGATAAGTCATTCTTTGATCGAGGGAGATGATATTCACTGGGTAGCTCTTGGGGAATGTTGGAAAAGTCTTGAACCTTGGGGATAGTTTTTATCTCACATGACTGCATTTAATTACTTTACTAAGAATGGAACACACAATCTTGAAGAGATTGAAGTTTTGCTTATGAGGACTGTCCGTGGGGTGACTTAAATTTCATAGAGATGGGTGCTTCTTATTTGGGAACTGAACTGATTGGCATAGTAAACAAGATTTCCCAGTCACATTTTGTTTGGGACCATTCTTGGTGGGCAGAGATGACAGCTTTTTGTTTTGTTTTTTGTTTTTCTTTCTTTTTGCTCTATAAAGGAAGAACAATAATGGCACCATCATTAAGTTGAGCTGAATTGAGTTGTTAATTGAAATTCTTGTTATATTTAGATGGTTTACCATGTCCTGTTGTGAATAAATCTGTACTTTTTCAGGCTGGATACTACTGTTCAGTTTGTGAGTGTGTAGTGAAGGATTCTGCAAATTACTTGGATCATATCAATGGAAAGAAACGTATGTGGTTATCTATAGACAATATAGTTTCATCCATTCTTTTAATGAAGTTTTTTTTTTTTTTTTTAAAAAAAGAAGTTTTTTCTTCTCTTCTAATGGTTATTTGGATTTTGTTTCGTAGATCAAAGAGCACTGGGTATGTCTATGCGGGTTGAACGTGCATCTGTTGAACAGGTACGTATTGGCAAGTACTTTGAAAGGAAGTTTAATTAACACAGCAATAATTAAGTGAAAAGGGACGCAAACTCTCAAGCATAAGCTATATGTATGCAAAGATATATAGAAATAAACTGCGTAACATATAGAACATGGAGGCTAGAAACCCCACCTGGAGATTTTAGAAGAGGAGATTACCGCAATTCTTTTAAAAATAAAATTTATTGTCAGGCCTGAACATTTCATTTATCACAAAGTACATATTTATCTAGGAATGGTGCATGTGAGCTGCAAATTTTATGGTTTACAGGTCAAAGAGCGATTTGAAAATCTTAAGAAACGCAGAGTTCCTGGCAGCTTCACAGAGCAAGGTAAAGAATTGGAAGGAGGCAGAAAGAAATTGCATATATGTTCTCTCTCTCTCTCACTCTCTCTTTTGGTGTGTGAGTGTGTCTGTGTCTTTAGTAGAGGCTTTTCTAATTGGTTGGTAGTCTATGGTTTGGTGGTGGAAAGTTCATGCTTCTCTCTTTCACTCAGATCTTGATGAGCGAATCTTAAAGCAGCAGCAAGAAGAGGAGGAGCGGAAGCGCCAACGTCGAGAAAAGAAAAAAGAGAAGAAGGTGAGACTGTACTACCATGGTCTGCTTATTGCTAACATTCGGGAGTCATAAGATTGTAGGGAGAAACAAAGGCATATGCTGTTTTCGCCTGTCTCTAGATGCGTATAGGCAAAACTGCATTTATTCCCCCTCAATTTATCAACCAATTTGCAATGTCCCTCCTATCTTTCAATTTGGTTAATGTACCTATTAATCTACAATTTGGGTTGTAATTTCCCCCCTCTTGCAATCCAAAATGAGAAAGAAAAAAAAAAAAAACCTGCATAGATTAAAAAAATTCCAAAAAGACAAAATTCAGAAGAAAAAAAACCACTTTGGTCTATTCTTAGAATTTTGTTTTTGTTTTTTCTTTCTGAATTTTTTGCCTTTTTATTTTTTATTTTTTATGCAGGGTATTTTTGTTATTTTGGGACAAAAAGGGGGACATTGCAACCCTAATGGTAGATTAGTAGGGTACATCAACCAAATTGAAAGATTGGAAGGGATATTACAAATTGGGTGCTAGATTGAGGGAGTAAACTAAAACATATTATCTTTTCAATGTGTAAGGATAGTATTTTTACCATGATTTTTCCTGAGAGTTTTGGTTTATTTCTGTGTTCAGAAAGAGAAGACGGCAGAAGAGGAAACTGAAATGGATCCGGACATTGCAGCTATGATGGGATTTGGGGGGTTTTCTTCGTCCAAGAAGTAATGTTTGATCATTCTGTCCTATATGAGGACTGAGCTTTGCCATGTAATCGTTGGAGCCTTGTTTATGAACATGTGACAATAAGGAAGAACTTAATTTAGGTACCTTCTTGCAAATTTTGTTTGCTTCTCAAACGCTGCTTTTTTTTTTCTTTTCTTTTTTTTTTAAATATCAATTATCCAAAATTCCAAATGGATTTTGGAATGCGGCCTCCACTATTAACATAATTTTCAAAACAAGTCTTTTCATAAAATATTTCTAAAAAATTAAAACACAAAATACTTATAAAAATAATACTTGAACGTCTGGCGGCTCCTAGAACTTTTGGGGATGCCTTGAACTTCTTGAACTTTTAGTGGTCTAACGACGATTGCCATGAACATTCGAGGGCCCTACAATGGTTGCCATGAAAGTTCAGTGGGTGCTAGAATTGTCTGGTGTGAAAACCGTAATGGTTGTCGTTATGCGGCCACTACTGTAGAGTATAAACTACAACAATTTCTTCTTTTCTTTTCTATTGGGAGAACACTTCATTTTTTTTTAAAAAAAAAAAAACACTTATCAAAATTTTACAAATGAATTTTTGTTTGTGAATCCTATATACAACATTTTTTTTTTCAAAAATGTCAATTACCAAATCAGTTCCTAATTTTTACATTTTTTCAATTTTCTTTCCTGCAGTATGAGAATGTTTTTTTGAAGCTTGGATTAGTACTATGAACATAAACGTGGTGTGGTTTGGTTTGACAAAAGAGATATGTTTAGCATCATTTTCATACATATTTTTTGTCAATCTCTTTTTTAAATTTAATATTGAATCTGTGAGATCTATATATGGATCTCATATATTTAATGATGAATTTACACATCTCTTGAACGGAAACGGACAGATGTGCAAGAGAATTTTTTTTGACAAAATAGAATAATTAAAAGCAAAAAGGGAAAACAAAAATGGTCAACAGAAGGGAAATTAGGCTGTATTCTATTTGTATTGTATTGTAAGGAGAGCAGAACGAAGACACCGCCAATCCTAATAAACGGCATGTCGATCTTGATGCCAGAAGCTCCCAAAGCAACAGCTTGTCGTTTTAAGGCACCCCATTTTCCGCTAGCCCACCAAACTTTTCAAATTTCAGTTAATTCTATAACCCATTTCTCTCTACCACATGAGCAAAGCTTGCCGCGAGGTGGAGCGGCGAGTCCTCCGCCTCCTCCATGGCCACAAAACCCGAACCCAACTCACCCAAATCCACGCCCACTTCCTCCGCCACGGCCTCGACCAATCCAACCAAGTCCTCGCCCATTTCGTCTCCGTTTGCGGGGGCCTTCACAAAATGGCTTACGCAAATCGCATCTTTTGCCGAACCCACAACCCAAATATCCTCCTCTTCAATTCCATGATCAAAGGGTATTCGCTACGTGGACCCTTTGAGCAATCACTCCACTTGTTTTCCCGTTTGAAGAGTCGTGGCATTCGGCCTGATGAATATACGTTCGCGCCGTTGCTTAAGTCGTGTTCGGGTATTTGTGATTTCAAACTCGGGCAATGTGTTCACGCGGAGATTATTAGAGTCGGGTTCGAGTGTTTTAGTTCCATTCGGATTGGGATTGTTGAGTTGTACGTGACCTGTGAGAGATTGGAGGATGCTAAGAAGGTGTTCGATGCAATGTATCATAGAGATGTGGTTGTTTGGAATTTGATGATTCGAGGGTTTTGTGAGGTGGGTGACATTGAAATGGGGTTATATTTTTTTAGGCAGATGAGTGAGCGGAGCAGTGTTTCTTGGAACTCGATGATTTCTTGCTTAGCACAGAGTGGGCGGGATAATGAGGCTTTGGGACTTTTTAGTGAAATGCGGGATCATGGTTTTGAACCAGACGAGGCAACTGTGGTCATTGTGTTGCCTGTTTGTGCTCGTTTTGGGGCCATTGATGTTGGGCAGTGGATACACTCTTACTCTATTTCTAGAGGGCTTCTGCAAGATGTTATTTCTGTGGGTAACTCACTTGTAGATTTTTATTGTAAATGTGGGAATTTGGAAATGGCACGGAATATTTTTAATGAAATGCCTTGCAAAAATGTTGTTTCATGGAATGTGATGATCTCAGGTCTCGCATTTAATGGGAAAGGTGAGGTTGGGGTCAACTTGTTTGAGGAGATGATGAACAAAGGTGTGAGTCCTAATGGTTCAACTTTTATAGGCGTTTTAGCATGTTGTGTGCATACAGGCCTTGTGGAAAGAGGGCGGGAGTTGTTTGCTTCAATGACAGCAAATCACCAAGTCCAGCCAAAAACTGAGCATTATGGGTGTATGGTTGATCTTCTCGGGCGTAGTGGATATGTGAGGGAGGCTCATGGCTTGATTAGAAGCATGCCCATGAAGTCAAATGCTTCTTTATGGGGTGCATTGCTCAGTGCTTGCCGTACTCATGGTGATGTAGAGCTTGCAGAAGTTGCAGTTAAAGAGCTGATCAATCTTGAACCATGGAACTCTGGTAATTATGTGCTCTTGTCAAATATATATGCAGAAGAAGGGTGGTGGGATGAGGTTGAGAAGGTCAGAGTTTTAATGAAGGAAAAGTGCGTCAAGAAAGCACCAGGTCAGAGTGTTATTGGATGATTATTGAAATTTTGGTTTGACGAGAAAGTCCTTTTTCTTCGCTGGTGTCTTAGATATATCATCCTTCCTTTGTTGTGAGACTTTCAATAAGCTGGATGTTTATGGAATGACTTGCAGCAAAAGCAAAGGAGGCTTATTGCTTTGGGCATCTACCTTGATCCTGGTCATATCTACGAAGAGGATGTTGAGATCACATGAAAATGTGAGCATGAAGCAGAAAGGAAGCTAATCTGCTGATGGGGCAAGGGAACTTACAACTAGGATTTTTATGGAGAGAATACACAAAGAAAGACGCTTAAGAGTTTAAGAATATCCCGCTTGGTGTATATCTTCCAGTCAAGTTTGAAATGAAAATATGGGGAAGGAGAAAATGAGAATTTTATGCAAGTCAGCAAGGATTGATATAAATTGATCTTCCTCTTCATTACTTTCTCTTTACTTGTTTTTGTACTTCTTTATAATAAGCTCAAAGCCCAACAAAGCCATGCTTCTTAAATTGAAATCGGCGCTATTCTCACCCCCCCCCCCCCTCCCCAACTTTCCTCCCTTCTGTTTCTCAGAAAGCAAAAAGAAAAAAAGAAAACTATTGGTAACATTCTTTCCAATGAAGTTCATCAAGCCAGCCATCAGATGTCATACGTTAACAATTTCTTAAATGCCACCTGAGGCTGTCATATAAGATAGAAACAACATGCAGTAATCAGCATGAATGTGTAGAAGCTGATCAAATTTGGCAATCGGTGTGCATTGCTTATTAGTCCAATATAGTCTCCCACATTGAAATTCCCTACACAAACAGAAACTTTTGTTATGGGTTGAAGACTTATTGACATAATCTATCAATGAGAGAGCTATTGCTACCTCTTTGGCTGGTGTAGCTGCAGCCAGCATTTAGAGCATATCTTACTTCTGGCATGGTGGCCTTATTGTAGAATATGAAGTTTGATAATACGCTATCGATGCAATTGAGAACTTGTTGTGTCTCGGCCAGGCAAGGTCCATTGCAGAACAAGTCAGTAGCCCCAGGAGGTACATTAATGTTCCCACTCGGGTTCAATCTATATGCCTCATCACAGCCAATATAGAGCTGTGCCACATCCCCCAAAAAAAAAAAAACAAAAAACAAAAACAAGATATTACAGGGGCTTTTAGCTTACAACAAAAGGTAAAAAATGAAGTTAAATGTTCAGAAGTTTGTCACTACACATGAATATTTATATACTTCTCACTCACAAACTTATTGTTGAAACACAAGAAAGCGTTTGCTGCCATTTGCCCGGGGTTGTCCTCTGCATAACCTGTTGTTCAGAGTAATGTCCAAACATCCATAAGGAAATGAATGAGGATAAGAAAATGTTTAGTGTGAAGAAAAGATATTGTTAACCTGAGGAGAAGCAAAATGTTGCAATGGAAATTAGAGTGAGGATGAAGTATTTCTGCTTTGGCAAGATTGAGAACGCCATTGCAAGAGCTGTGAGGAAGAAGAAGAAGAAGAAGAATTGGGTATAAAGAGGAAGGACTATTTAAACTGATGTCAGTAACAGAGTATGCCATTTTTGTATCCCCTCGAGTCACGTGGGTGATACAAAAGAGGAAATGAAGATGGGTTAGTTGGTAACTGTTGGAGACAAATGGACTCTAAAGAAAGAGTGAAGTTGGTTTGTCAGCCACCAACTTCAACTTGCAGTTGCTTTCAAAACTTTATAGTGTTAGAACAGTTGAACAAGTTCTGGCCGGAGGGAGCGACATGTCCTTCTTAGAAGGCCCAAAATAGGAAAGAAAGAGGGGGAAGTTGGTGCGGCAGCCATCAACTAGGAGTTGCTTTCAAACTTTGCGTCTTAGAACTGAGAAGCGAGAACCGTGTTTTGTCATCCTTTTAGTGGATTTGCTTCATATATATCTATCCCTGAGCATGTCACTAAAGTACTGTAAGGCTGTAAGCATTATCTTTCCCTGAGAAAGAACGTAAATGAAGAGTACATGGGGAAAAAATTGGGTACGAAATAGTTGAAGGTTTAGTTGAAGGTCCAAAAGAGAGGACGACTAATGGTGAAAAAAAATGGAGATGCGGGGTATCGATCCCCGTACCTCTCGCATGCTAAGCGAGCGCTCTACCATCTGAGCTACATCCCCTTATGCTTTGTACCTTTTTAGTTTTATTTGACTTACTAAAGTTTTATCTCTTTAAGTAACTACGCACGTATTTTTTTTGCCTTTTTTTTTTATTGAAAAAAAAATCCCTTTTTTTTTTTTCAAACAAAAGAATAATTTTTTAACTCCATAACTGTCACAACTAGTAATATTTGGACTTCAAAACTCTACTAAAAAGGATAATGTCTTATGAACGAATAAGACATTTAATATTTGGAAGATATGTATGTATGTATGGCACAGCAACAGTCTACAAATCCTTTAATAGTTTAAAAGCTATACGATGTTGGTGAGAAAAAATGATTATCTCCATTTCAAATGAAATGAATAAGATTCAATTAATATAAAATGGAGGATATAATTACAAAAATAAAAATAAAATGACAATTGTATTATTCACTTTGCACTAATTGGCTTCTTTCCATTTTATTTGAAATAGAGAAGATTTTTTTTTTTTGTTGATAAGTTAAAAAAAAAAATAGAAAAGATCTTGATCCGTTGGTGAGTAAAGATATAATTATGACATACACAAGAGTATATATAAAAAAAAATAAATGCTGCCCACTCTCATACTCTCGGGTGTACACTTTTTAATGTGAACGTGACAGTAAAAATTACTATTAGATCCAAAATTTAATAGTAGTTTATCCAAAACTTAATAGTGATATTTGCTACTACGTTAAGAATTGTGCCCTTTGGAATATAAGTAGCATTTCTCTAATTATTAAGCACTAAATAATACTCATGTTTATCTCATCAAAGGAGTTTTGAAAGCACTTATTTGCAATTCAGTATGTTGTTTTTACTTTTTCCCACCAACATGAATCCATCCATCAAGTCGGTTCTTACACAAAAGGAATCCGATCAGGCTCATTGGGGTTAAGCAATCCGTTGAAGTAGGTATCATTGCAATCAGATGGGATGAATTAATGTACAGAACAGAGAAATTCAGAGCCGACTAGTTGGAGAACATTAGCCTAGAAATTCAGACAATCTCAAAGAGAGAATTGCAAGGCTCACCGGCACCCACATTCTACATGGCCCGGGACAGGTGAGCCCTGCAGCCCCATATTTTAGACTATTCAAATTTATGTATTATTCAAGCAATCTAATAACAGGAAAGTCCAGCGCTAACATGCATCACATAGTAAAGAACCTGGCGTGCTTGTAATTAGTGCAAAAAGGAGGTTGAGTAGAACGTTGAACTCATCATTCATCACATAAAAAAATGGGTTTGACTTGTCCTGAAAATGCTCCTCTTCCCTTTCTATCAGAGTACAGATCATCAATTACTTTTCGCTCATCATAGAACAGAGGGTTATCTTTGTCGTTTGAACATAAACAAAAAATCAAAAACGAAACATGTGAAATATCTCCAACAGTAATTTTCGACCTGACAACATGTCCAGCTCCAATTAGTGCCAAATAACATATAGAAATAAGATGCCAAATCTTCACTTCTGAAGCCCTACTACTTAATGTACTGAGACAGCCACTTGAAACCTTCTCCATAACCCATTTTACGGACAATACTACACATGAATACCTCAAGGGGGCGGACATTTGAGTCTGCCAGGTTTACTTTACCCTTGCCTGTGGTGAAGTTGGTCAGGCCCAGGTGGTAACGCAATTCATCTTCTGAGGCAGCATATGGTATATCAATCTTGTTGCCAAGAATAAGGAATGGAACATTTGCCAAAGCCTCATCAGAGAGGAGAGCATCCAGCTCCTTTTTTGCCTCAGCAAATCTCTCCTTGTCATACGCATCCACTAAGTAGACAACTGCATCCACCTTCAGAACAAAGACAAGACGTATTTAGGAAAAGAGCATTAGTGAACAAAGAAATAAGGGCAAGAATCTTGCAGGGTTGTGGAGGAACACAGAATGATGAGCATAAATTGAAATATATTCCTCTTCGTTTGGCAACCAGGCAGCAACTTGCAAATTCCCAATCCAGAATCTCAAGAGATTTTTTTTTTCTTGCTTAGTAATTTAACACATGCACCTTGCAGGACCAGTGTTTCTTTAAATTTCCCAAATGCAAAGCATTTTCATACCCATAAATTAAAGGCATCTGGTATTAGAAACAACTACCAACAAACAAGGCCTAATCAAGAAAGAATAATTACCATGTGCGAAGGCACTGATTAGTGATCACTCACAAAATTATGAAATTACATATTTTACGTAGGAATGGGCAAAACTCGCCCCGCCCCGAAAATTTCGGTTTGTTTGTGTTTTTTCCTGGGAACAGGTTTTTTTTTTTGGATACCCGGACGGGTTGGGTCAGTTATCTGGTTTTAAAATAGAATTCGGGTATTTACCCAACCGACCTACGTGCAATTGATGGTATAAAAACATATTTTTCCCCAAACCTAAACCCTAAAGCCGTCTCACTTCTCCCCTTCTCTTCTGTCTCACCTGCCACACTCCTGCTCCCAAGGCGCTGCCCACGCCACGCCCACACCGCCCCTCGCCTTGCCCACGCCAGATCTGATTTACCAGATCTGTTAAAACAGATCTGATTGATCAGGTCAGATCTGTTATCAGATCTGATCAGATCATCAGAATCTTATTTGATCGGGTTTTCACCCGCCCCACCATACCCGATGCCCTCTGGTTACTGTTTAGTAACTTCGGGTATCGGGTATGGCATTTTCCAAACCCGAGGGACTTGGGTCGGGTATCGGATATCTTAAATATCCAGCCTGTGCCCACCCCTAATTTTACACAAGAGATCTGCATCTAATATTTTTTTTTGATAAATAAATATGCATCTAATATTTGACCTAGATACATTTGGTAAAATTGCAAAGAGAATGAATTATGTATGGCAGGATACTATTAGCAGACCTTTCAAAGACAAAAGGTGCTATCAGCGAACTCCCACAATCAATGTCTGCCTCCCATGAATCAGATAAACATTGAGAAGTTTGTCTGGGATTATGAAGGCAGAAGTATCCTATTATTTGGTAAGAAGTTAATCAAATGGGTTGAACATATAATTAAGAAGGCTAAATTTTCCATTCTAAACCAAAATATTGAATATTTTTAATTTATGGTGTATACAATCATAACTCAAACTTTATCACTATTCAGATCAGGGTGAATCTGGATCTTCTATCTTACTAGCAAAAACTAGTCACAATAATTTAAATCATGTTTCCTATTGTTCGACCTTGAATCATACAATTGATTCTGAATAAAAAACAAGTATTAAAAATGAAAGTTTTATATATATATAAGTTTAAAAATGCAAGTATTCTCAAAAAAAAAAAAAAAAATCAAGCATAATTACCATAATTGATAGACAAAGAAATCTACCTTGGCATAGTAATCTTTCCAAACCCGACGAGCTATCTGATGTCCTCCCAAATCAAAAGCCTTAAACTTGATTTTCCCAATACTCAACTCCTCTGATGTCGGATGCTGCGTTGGCTGGTGTTGAACTAGTCTCTGCAATGGCAATCAAATAAGCAAATTAAACAATACCCACATATAAGAATATCAAGTCAATTGTAATCATATTAAACAAAACCCTACCCATCATCTTTGCTGAGAATCAAAAATAATAAACAAGTATTGGTTTTTCAGCCTTAAGTTTGGTTTTGTTTTTGTTTTCAAACATTCAAAATCTCACATAAACTGATTCTAATAACCATTTTATGCCGAGCCTGATGGAAATACCCTTTTTTCTCTTTTTTTCCACACTTTTCCTAATTTCCCTGACTCTTCCAATCAACCGAGCAGAATTCCCAATGAAAACATTTACCAAATTTACCCCCCCCCCCCAAAAAAAAAATAAAGCAGGGCAAGCTCAAATCAATTTCCAGTCGAGTCGAGCATGTAGCACTTATTACATAATTTATAGTATACTCTCTGAGAATCTAACATCCAAATCACTTTCTATTTATTTCCTACATTTTCTCATCAACCAAACAAACCATTTAATTACACCATTAACAGCTCAATACCCAAAATTTCCAATACTCTCTAAAGATCCATAATACCCGAGTCCAATTCTTCTCTATTCCCTTCTCAATAAACCCATACCCACCACTATCCAACCAAGAAAAAGAAAAACCCATTTTAAACTAAAACATCCATATTTGATTTTCATTGAAAAAATTATAATACCATCAATGAAAGCAAAAATCCAAACTTCCCTAACTTTTCTCAGCAACCAAACACAATAATCTTAACAAAATTAACCCAAATTTTTCAAAGTACCTCATCTTTGAGCATATGAAGCAACGTCGTTTTGCCGGCATTATCGAGGCCCAAGAACAAGATCTTGGCCTCCTTTTGCCACAATCCCAGAGACGCTAGAACCCCGTAAAACCAATCGAACAAAAACATCGTTTTGCTAATACAACCCTATATTTACCGCCACTGCCACCCGATTGAAACCAGAGAGAGAGAGAGAGAGAGAGAGAGAGGCGGGTTGGTAAAGGAATGAATATTTTGTTTATGTTTGATTTGGGATTGTTGGGGGTTGAGGTGTAGACTGGTGACTGGCTGGGCCGGTTGGAGGTTTTGGCGTTGGTAGGTGACGAAGCTTGGGGTAGTATTGGTGGACCGGGTTACCGGGTGGTGGTGCCCTTTGGAGAATCTGGGCCGTTGACTAAGAAGTGCACGGTGTGGATGCTATTGTAAAGACTTCTGGTGTTTTCCGCCCACCCGCGTTGAGTAATGCTATACGTCTTACCCTGTCCTGTAATGTTCCTACAAGAATGATTACATTATAATAGTTTGAGTAATGGTACAAGTCACCATTTATGTCTATTTTGTGTCAATCAAAAGTGACGTGACTTTTAAATCCAGCATTAAATCAAAAGTCAATAATCATCGATAATAAATTCAATGATAATTTTAAATGCCACATCACTTTTAATTGACATAAAATAAATATAGAAAGTGACATATATAATTATTCTAATAGTTTATTTATACCGACATCTCATTCTATTAGTATGATATTCATATGATAATCTATTAAATTACATTTTTCTTTTTGAAATTTCACACACTAAATTGAGATCAAAACTACAAATCAAATTAAATGCTTACTTGGGTTAAAAAAATAAAATAAATGGTTACTTCAAAAGAAAGAACAAATAAAATGGAATTGGTTGCCTACATATTTTTTGTGAACTTGGCACCATGGGATGACTCCCTCTCTAATGAGTACTTTTCACAGCAATTTTATAGCATCTTATCATCATCTTACTTCAAAGAACTTCTAGATCCAAATTTAAGAGATCGAGGTACAAGAACAAGCTAACGGACATTAGTAAAATCACATCTCACTTGATAAAGAATGAAGTTGTGGTTTAAATACTTGGAATATTATGTAACTTTTCAATAAAAGAAAGGAAAATATGCAAATTTATTACAACCAGCCAACCAGGTATGACAATTCATGTAGCATTTATTATATCAGCCATATCAATCACGTCAGTTTCATATTCAACCACATAGCCACGTCAATCTACAGTCTGACCACAATTAAGTTGAAATTGGTGCCCAAACAAGGAGAAAGATGAGATGAGTGGTTGGCATTACTAGTGCGAGTGCGGAGACAACAATAGAAGAGGTGAGACAAGGTGTGAGGGGAAGCATGGTGTCATGTGGACCGTTAGGTTAGTTTAATAATTAATATGATAAGTGTTATATAAACTGTAATATTAATTTGTAATGAATTTATAGTAAATGTTGTAAAACTCTTACTAACACTTGTAAAAAAAAAAGAGGTAAAATCCAGCTAACAAGCCATCATATTTATTATGTCTCATTCCATGCCTCTAGCATAGCTAAAATATTGTATAAAGGGCTAGTAGGCATAAATGAATTTGGGAAAAATATATTTTACTCTTTAAAGTTGTATCACTTTTTTTTTTTTTTAATATTTTGTCTCAAATATTTAAAAAGTAACAATGTACCCCAACTAAATTTTTAAAATTTTTAATGTAACACTCCATTAATAATTTCCTTCTTCTTTAATGAAAGAAGGCTCACGTGTTTTTTAAGGATTGTAAGTCCTAAATGCCCTCATTTTCCCTTAAACAGAAAAATGAGTGGCTACGGCCACCCCCATGGGCCATTTGGAGGTGGCCCAACCACCTCAATTCTTACCAGATTAACCGCAGCTGCATCTTTCCTAAAATTGATATCCGCATTCGCATATGCGAATAATGGTTTTTGTTGGCTATATCTAGGGGTAGACAAAACCTGCACCGCCCTGCAAAACCCGTCTTTCCCGCCCTGCCCCACCTCATAAAACTTGGGTTTTCTCCGTCTTTTTTTTTTTTTTCCTCGAGTACGTGTCAACTTTTTTAATATTCGTTCGGGTCGAATTGGGTATTAGGTTATATTTATAACATTTGGGTATTACCCGACCCGACATGAGTTTAGGTATAAATTTATATTTTTCTAAACCTAATTCCTAACGTAAAGCTGTCATCAAACTCTCTCTTTCGTCTCTCCCTTATTATTTCTTTCTTCTCTTCTTCTCTTTCGTGACGTTAGTCGTGAAATCCCTATTGCTAGTCATGAAATCCCTATTTCTACAAAAAATCCCTAATAGCCGTACTCTCGCGCGCACGCCAACGCACTCTCGTGCCTATGCTACTATCTCAGACCCTAATCTCCTCTCATTCTATGCTCTCCAGAATCTTGCACCCAAGCTATGATCGATCAGATCTAATAAATCTGGATTTGATATATAAGATCAAATTTGTTTGATCGCGTTTTTACCCAATCCGCCCCGCATACCTAATACTCTGCAAATAAAAAATCTTAAGTTCGAGTATTGGAATAGCCAGATATCAGATATTCGTGATAGTTGGCCTGATTCGGCCCATGCCTATCCCTAATTTTATCTTCCCTAAAACTACTATTCACATATGTGGATAATGGTTTTGCTAACCGCATGTATGGATAGCGAATGCAGGTGGTTATTAATCGCCTATATGTATACCCCTATGAATGTATGTTATAGTTTTTTTAATGATTAAGATTTAATTTTACTTTATCTATTTTTCTTATAAAAATTTCTAATTAAATATTAGTTATTAAAAAAAATTATCGAAAAATACTGTACTTTTTACGGCATCCAAGCCAAATCTCACTCTTATAGTGGCCTGCCATGTGGTCAAAAAGAGATCGGCAGACGGTATGAGTAAACACACATAAAGCATTCTCTGCCCTAATTATTATTCTTCATAAGCCCTAAACCCTAACCATTGCAGAGCTGCCAAGAGACTGAGAGAGATGGCGAAATCAAAGAACCACACGGCCCACAACCAGTCCTACAAGGCCCACAAAAACGGCATCAAGAAACCCAGAAAGCACAGGCACATTTCCACCAAAGGGGTATGCTCTTTTTTCTCTTATCAATTGTTTGGCTGCTGCGAAAACATACGATAAGAAAAGAAACGAGAAAAATGAAATTCTGAATTTTGTGCCTGTTATTTTTTTAATTGTTTCAATTTATTTATTTTTCATTATATTCAGATTTCGTTATATCTATGTCTTTTGTTGTTTTGGGCACTTGGGTTTTGGAAATAGTTGCAAAAGAAAATACCCCAACTCAACCAGACCATGCCAAGTAGTTGAATTCGCCTCATTTTATAGGAGCGTTTAAAAAAAAAAAAAGAATTCTGGGTTTCATGTGCATGAAAATTCAAAATTGTACACTCTACCTGCAACTAAACAAGTTTCAATTAGTTATTTTATAATTTCGTTAATGGGTTTTGAAAATTTATTGGGTTTTGACGACTGTGATTTAACTTTATTATATGTTGTAGATGGATCCGAAGTTTTTGAGAAACCAAAGGTATGCAAGGAAGCACAACAAGAAGGACGGTGGTTCTGCAACTGAGGAAGAGTAAATTAATGACGGTTGGGACTATATCTTGTTGGAGTTTAGAGTAGTTAATTTAATTTTCATGTTTTTATCTTGAAGTTTACTTCTTATTTTTCTGAATTATTGACCACGTGGGTGAGTACCTTTTTGTGTGCAAGACTAATGCTACATCTTGCTGGAGGATTTATCTCCAGAATGTTATTTGCTTGCAATTAGCAGCATTGCCTTTTGAATTTGAATGATTTCTATCACGTTAAAGGATTTGTGGATTTTACACATTTTAAATATAACCAGTTTTGCTTGGGTTTGAATCTTATGAGAAATAACTTTGATGATATTTTTGAATGAGATATTTAGATACAACTTTTGTGGTATTAGATGAGTCATCCCCTCAAATAACCATATTGATCTGGTTTACATTAATTCAGCAAACATATGCACCCTAGTTCTTTCACTAATTGCAGTTGCATTGGATATAGGGTTGAAGGTGCGGCTTAAAGTGGGTTCGAAAGTTTGTGATTCAATCACAATTTTTCTTGAAAATACTTCCTAGTATGCAGACACCAGTCACCATGAATTGGTTAGGGGCATCAGCTGCTCTTAGACAGGCAGGTTCATAGAAAAATTCCTTCAAAAAATTCACCTGTTTTCAACTCGATCACCATGGTTGTCTGTATGGTTGTACACCTTTTTAGCTTTTGTCCACATGTGGAGAAGCAATATGCGTTGTTGTCTTGGTGAAAGCCATTATTTGAAATGGAAGCCTTGTTCTAAAAAAATGCTTTATTTTTTCAGACAGATAATTCCTTACAATTGAAGCACTATAAAAGTCATTCCCCCTTACTAAGATGCTTTGTGCTTCCCTTTGACCACCATGTGGCCACGTGAACCTCTGATACTCAAGTTTCAAATCTAGATTCATTCATTTTGGAGTGGTTCCCTTTATCATTAAGCTTGTTATGTGGGGAATTTAGATCCCGTGTAATGAAGTTGTTATAGTACATGCCAATGGGCAGTAGAGCAAGTCTACTTGCTTGGGTAGGTGCCCCGGTCTCACATGCTCGAGCTGCCCGGAAACTTGTCGGAGCAGGTGGAGCTCGGACAACCTTTTACATGAGTCAATAAGAGTATCTCCAGCAGAACTTCTAAATTGGTCATAGTAGCTAAATTTAGTTATTATAACTCACTTTCTCCCTCTAACAGACACTTTAAAATAAAGGTTTACCATCAAACTTGTTACAGTAAACTTTCACAAGTTTACTGTAGCAGCTTCTACTAATATTATAAACATTTCTGATTCTTATTTTTTTGGTTTCCCGACTACTTTCTGTCTCTCCCTCTTTCTTTCTCTTCTTCTCATCTTCACCGAGACTATCATGAAAGCTCCTCTCCCTTTTTTTTCTCTCCCTTCTCTCCTTCTTTCTTTCTCTTCTTCTCATCTTCACTGGAAGGAAGTTTGTTTTTCCTTTGATCGAGTGTTGGCAAAAAAAAAATAAGTGAAAAATAATATTTAAAAGCAAGTAGAGTGTAGAATAAAGGATCCGTTAGAGTATGTAGTGAAAAAGTAGTAGCTAAAGTAGAGGGTTATATTTTTTCACTAGCTAAAGTAATTATCATTGCTGGAGATACTCACAACATAATTGCATGAAGTTTTCGTCTAGCGATTAACTGAACCGACACATTTCTAAACTACACTTTGGGATCCTTTGATCTGACCGTTTTCCGTTTTCTCTTTTCGTTGGAGACATTGAGGTTTTAAATTGCAGATAATCTTTGTGCTCTCTTTTCTTTTATAATGCAATATTTTCAGAATCCATCTATAGAAACAACAAGACGATGCTCAGAGTCATGTCAATTGAACCCGTATAAAGTACTAAGATATGGTTCCTGAAGCCATGTTGTCTCAGAATCTAAAAATGTAGTGGTGGCCTTACTCTTTTTATAGGTAACTCCAGTTTATAGAAAATGCTCTCTTGCTATCGTTTGGATTCCCTTTGCTTGTATGTATTTTGTCATATTCTGTTACTTGTCTCATGATGATCTGCATGTTTAATCATGTTTATTAAATTATTATTTTTTATTTATAAAGTAAGAGCAAACTATTGCTTAGCAAAAGGTTTTTTGGGTCATGCGAACAATACAGGGAAAGGGGAAGTTACAGGAATCCTTCTCATTTCTAATTCTAATTCTAATGAAAGAAAAAAAAAGAAGGGGGAAGGGAACATGTGGGAATGTTCCAAATACATGGTGAAAAACGATCGATTTAAATATTTGGTGTACACGAAAGTTGGCACATCTGAATGTGTCATGTTTGAAAGTTACTTCTCACATTTTTTAACTTTGTCACTATTCTATCACTTTGTTTTCCTGCACATTCGTTCGTGTTCCTTAATATGATTTTCACTTACAAATAAAGACAGATCTAATCTTGTTTTTCTACGTGTTCTATCTAAACTCTCACTCTGCATGATTGGGGAGTGAATTTCATGTTCTGTCATATGCTCCATAATGTTTACCAATTTATTTTGTATTCCAACTTCAAATAAAATTAGAGTTATTTGAATCTATCACTTTGTCCCCTATCACTCCCATATTTTGGTTATCAACATTCAATTTTCTGAAACTTATATAATTAATTTACTCTTAAATATCAAAGACGGTTGCACCTGCAACATAGACCAATATTTTTGTGGTATATGCGGTTGAATCACCACTTATTTCAAAAGTTTAAATTAAAATAAAAAAGTAGACCAAGATTTTCACAGTATATATTGTTGAATTTCTATCATTATTTATTTAAAAAGTTTAAGTTGTAATCAGAAATAATAATTTAATTAATATTCTATTACTTCCCTTCAATAAGTAAGTAAACTTAATCATTTAATTAGTATTTTAGCACTCACCTTAATAATTATGATGCTCACCTTATTAAGTAAGGCTTAACGTGAAATATTTAATTAAAATGAGAGGTGAATTACGAAGACAAAATTCGAACTCAAGACCTTTGCTTTGAAATCATGTTGAATTACTTTTTGACCAAAGAAATCATGTTGAATTACTATTTGACCAAAAAAAAAATGTAAGCCGATAAAAAGTTAATTAATATTTTAATATTTGTATGCTATGTGATATATTTTTTTTTACCCAACTAACTTATCACCTTCTACAAAAAAAAAAAGACTAACTTATCACCTACTTTGTCTAGAGTGCTCGTGTCTCTCATTTTTTTTTAGAGAACTTTGTCTTTCTTCTCCCCATTAATCTTGATTTTCTCTTGTGAAAACCACAAAAGAGGAGGCCTCCTCCTTCCTTACTTTTCCCCATCTCATTTATTTTTTTTCCTCCAAATTGGAAGCTAGATCTACTGTATCTCCTTTTTCTTCATCACCCATGTGCCACCCTGTTAGACTCATCGACCCTGCAGACTCTGTTGACCATCCATGCTCCCGCGCGTGCTCACCACACGCCCAGGTGATGCATGCACCATCACCACCACCACCCCGCTTTTCCTCATGTAAACCAATCCTTCCTCCCCCCTTCTTCTCTATTGGATCTCGATAATTGGTATTCTTTTTTTTGTCTATGGAGAGCCCCATATTTAGTTGTAGATCTATGTGGTGTCCAACAAGTCTATTTCTCTACGTATCTACCTCATCGGACGCCACACTGGTGCTCCTCTTCGGCGACTTTAGTTAAGCCAACATCAGTGCTTCTCTTCCTATTGTGGTTCTTAAGAGTTAAGGCTACTTGTTACTACAATAGGTAATGCAACAATATTTATGTTGTCATTTAATTTGATAGATAAACAATATTTAATAATTTTTTTTTCTCTTTATCTCCTAATACTTAATTTAAATAATATTTAAATAATTAAAGGAAGTTATTATATAACTTATTTGAAAAAAGAAGCAAAAAATAATTTAATTTCTTACGTTTTAAAAAAATATATATATAAAAAATTAAAAAAATTACTGGTGCTCTAATTTTTATCAAAAGTATGGTGTAACTATCGATCCAGAAACATCGACACTAAAGAAAGTACTTCAACAAATTCGACTTGCCCATGGCCCATGGGCCCCATCTTGAAGACCAATACGACATGTTTGCATATTGGTATTTGGTGCTTTCACCGTACCTGACTAGATTTTTTATTTTGTAATTACTTTTTATTTATTTATTTATTATTTTATTTATTTAAGAGGGGGAAGGGGGGATTATTTTGTAAGTACTTGAGTAGATATTGATACGCCAGCCAAACCTTTTGTTTTGTTTTTCTTAAATAAATACTTATTTATTCATATTTTGGATCAGAGGCTCATTTTTTTTTATTAATATATCCCAAAACCAGATAATCATAAAACCTGGCAGACCCACTGACTCAAAAACTACCAAATCCAAACCCACAAACCCAAACCCACAAACCGCCAACAGATTTGCCCGACTCGTTTCCCACTCCCTATAAATAGTAACCTACCTCAGTGACTCAAACCAACGTTTCATTCACATTCACAACCTTGAAAAAGAAAGTTTTCTCCAACTGTTTTAACTGTCCGATCGAACAGAATGGCTGAAGTGGCAGCAAAGGAGCGGAGGATCCTCGTGGCCGTCGATGAGGGCGAGGAGAGCATGCACGCTCTCTCATGGTGCCTCAAGAACGTTATTTCCGAGAATTCCAAAGATACCCTCGTCCTCCTCTACGTCAAACCCCCCCGCGTCGTTTACACGTCTCTAGATGGCACAGGTACGAGGAGTGAACTCTCGAAAGGTATTTTTCTCTGAATCTCATGGATACTTCGGGAACTCGGGAGATTGATGGTGTTTTCTGTAATTTTCGCGTGTGATTCAGGGTATCTGTTTTCGTCGGATATTTTGGGCGTTATAGACAAGTACGGTAATGACGTGGCTGACTGCGTGATAGAGAAGGCCAAGAGGATGTGCAAAGACCTTAACGATGTGAGTCGTAATTTCTGTTTGTTGAAGGGTACAATTGTCATTTAAATGATGTGTCATTAATTACATATTAAATTATTCCTTTTAATTTTTTTTTTTTAATTTTTTTTTAATCAATAGCCAAATTGATCGGATTTGCCATCTCTTTTATGATGTAATATAATTTTAGATTAAAAAATCTATCATAACTACTTGAGCCATGTTTACTATTTTTATTTGTAGTTTTTAATGTTTTTTATTATCAGTCAATTACACTATAAGCGAAAAAAAAGAAAAGAAAAGACTAAGAGGGAATTTTTTCAAAATTGATTTCCAATTAGAGCTAAGCATGTAATTTAACCTATTTAATATTGGGTTTAACAAATTTACGGCTGGGTTAGGTTAAGGTGGAGACGAGAGTAGGGCATGGTGATCCGAGGGATGTTATTTGCCAGATGGCAGAGAAGTTGGATGCTGAAGCATTGGTCATGGGGAGCCATGGTTACGGCCTGATCAAGAGGTATGCCCACTTAAATCGCACCTCAAAATTATTAAATAATATAGAATTGTCCTGCTCATTATATTTTACACAATTGCTTTATTTTTTATTTTTAAAAGACAGTTGTTCTCAATTGGAGGAATTTCTCCAAAACTCCGTTTATAAAATTGTAATATATAACCTAACATATAAGAAGTAGATGGTAACACGCTTTTTTTTTTTTTTTTTTTTTAAATATAATTTTTTCTAACTATTTTAATGCTAGTAAAAAAGACTGAAGTTGAATTTTTTTTTTTAGAGGAAATCTCAAAAAAAAAATTGGACCATTTTTATATATTCCCTATGGGGGTCTATGTATGTGAATGGCTTGGATTTGTTTTTATTCCTCTTCTATTTTGGACCTGTAAAAATAGAATTATTTGAATTTTATTGAGCATAATTGTACTATGTGATTATGCTTTTGGTTTGTCCATGGTCCAAAGATTATTATTATTTATTTATTTACTCTTAAAAAAGATGAAACAATGACCATGTAAAAAAAAGTGGGAAAAAAAGTAATTTTGATAAGAAAATAATGTAATCCTAATAATTAAGGATATTATCTAGATAAGAGTAAAAACACTCCGAGTAGAGAGTATATAGCAGTTTAATATGGATTAAACTCCTATAGACTCTCGACTTGGAGTACTTTATTATAAGTCTACTACTTGTTTTCTCATACAAAAAAGAATCTTATTCCACTACTACTCATCTTATCTAGATAATATCGCAAGTATTAGGATTACATCAGAAAAACGAAAACTTGAAAATGTATTTGATTTTTGTAGTTTACTAACATATTATTGGTGGGGCTGTGGCAGGGCTTTGCTTGGGAGCGTGAGCAATCACTGTGCACAGAACGTCAAGTGCCCCGTCTTGATTGTCAAGAAGCCAAAATCTACTGCTGGAAATAATTAATCATTTTTCATCTTCTGCTCTCTCTTCTTGCCGAGTGGAGTACGTACTTATGAGTGTCTGAAGAGTTTTAGCATTTCTCCTTTTTTTTTTTTTTTTTTTTTTATGGCTCTTGTATAAAGTTTCTTGTAAAAAGATTTTTTATTGTTTACTCGTTTGCTTTTGTTGTTTTTTTTTTTAATAAATTATATAATGCTTTTCTGGGGATTTTTTATAATATTATTTAGTGGGGAATTTCCAAAGTTGAAGTGAAAGCTTGGGAAGAAGAAGCAAGTATGGTATCTTGTTAGGAGAAGCAATGACATATTATTATTTGGGGAATAAGCACAGAATTTTCTTGGAAAAGCTTATGCTCGTAAATCAATTACCAAAGATTTGTTCCCACAAATGCATATTTTAGTTGCAATATAGTAATATTATTTTTCTTCTCTCTTTCTCAAAGCACTTAATATTTTATAGATTTGGCCATAGAATCTATGCTGGCAGCTGAAGAAAGTATTTTATAATTTTTGCTTTATTTTGTAGGATATTTGTGATAAAATATTAATTGAATAATTAAGTTTATCTTTTCTTATAATATAAGATTTTAGAATAAGTAGTGATTTAATAAAGTATCATAACTAAAAGACTTTGAATTTGAATATTTTCTCCATTAATTTATTTTCAATTTTAATTAAATATTTCAAGTTTTACTTTTGCATGTCCAAGAAACAAGAATGAACTTTAGTGATGTTAGTGAGGGTTTGGCACTTTGGCTCCTCGTGATAACTTCATTATGGGTCATTTCAGTGATGTTCATAAAGATTGAAGTCGCAATTTGGTACAAAGCATTAATGTATGAAGGAGAAACACCTCCCCGCCCAAAGAAAAAAAGTATTCTTGCGTACATCTCTTGTCTATTGTGCCGGGTTGGACAAGCCACGTGATTTATTTATTTATTACGTCTCTTTTTTTTTTTTAAAAAAAAAGACGGGTAAAGACTTTAATCGGGGGGAAATTTTAGGGCAAATTTTTTCTTCCAAATTCAACCCCCCGGCGACGGCTCTCTCTTCCGTACGGAATAGAGAGAGAGCTAAGGAAGATAACTTTTGTGTAAACATTGCTATATTTTAATATTGTGAATCTATCCTTATTCTTAATATTAAATAAATAAAAATATCAAAAAGTTGGGCTCTTAAACTGTGTACACTGTGTTTTCAGTTACTTTTTTTTTTCTTAATCAAATGAGGAAAAACCTGAAACTACAAAGGAGGATATTTTTTACTTTTAAATCTTATAGAAGAGAGAATGGGAGAAGTGGTGAAAATGCTTTCAAATACTAGATTCGAAACGGCCCATTTGGCGGTATGGTGTGCAAATGAGTTTGCACATCTAATAATCTTCAAAGCAGTCCAACTTGGGAAGGAATTGAACTGTTGGTTGATGTCAACAAAAATGGGAGCTAAAGCCCATTATGTGGAGAGCTAAGGATGGTTGATGGTGAGGATGGTAGTGAGAGAGTCCCCTTCTAGGATGAGAGGAGAGGAGCCAAAAAGGGAGGCTTGCTGCACTACTAGGAGGGTAGCGTGAACTTCTCCTTGGTTTGCGTCCATTGGAGGGTGGCGCTTGGAGCTAGCTGCTAGGACTTCACCATAGTGGTCTCGAAGGATGGTTGTTGTTACTGCAAAGTGTGGCTTGATAGCCACATCAAAAGTGGCTTTGAGGGAGCCTCTTGGGGGAGGAATCCAATCCTCAGATCCACCTTTAGAAGCCTTCCAAGCTGAAACGTGATGCTTTACTGAGGTAGATATGAGTTTAAGAGCAGCTTGGGAGTTCGGAGGAGTCCCTTTGTGCACAAAAAAATTACGAGCCAGCCAAATATTGTCCATAGTGACCAAAGCAGTAATTCAAAACATGAACAAACTTGTAAGGGATGCCCAAATAAACGTTTGGATTGAGGATGGCAGTGATCCAGCAATTGATGGGATGTGAATCAAAAGTGGAAGTGTTTAGAGGCCAAGAGGTATTCCTCCAAAGAGCTCTAGCAAAAGGGCAAGAGAGAAATAGGTGGGTTATGGTTTCAGCAGGGCCATTGTAGAGAGGGCAAGAAAGAAGATCTTGGATGGCAAGGGGGGAGAATTTAAAAATTTTGGTTTTCAAGGTGAGAATATCTCAGGTAATTCTCCAAAGAAGGTGTTTGAGTCTATGTTGGATTTTAAGGCTCCATAGGGAAGACTATTCAGATGGGGTAAAAGGTAGGGGAAAGATGTTTGGGGGGGGGGGGGGGGGGGGCTGATTTAACAGTGAAAGCACCCATGGGAGGGGGTCCAGATCATCTTGTCAAGAGAGGGGGTGAAAGAGAGGTGAATGTCAAGGATTTTTAAGATAGTGTGAGGATCAAAAAGGGAATTATGAGGATGTTCCAACAACGCTGGAGGGGGCAGATGAGATTGGCCACTGTCAAGTTGGGAAGATAAAAGAGTAGGGGATTTGGAGTGGGTTTAAAACCTAAAATAGAGGGGATCCAGGGGGATTTCCAGACGTCAATAGAAGAGGCCATAGAGACAGACCAACAAGCACCTTTAGCAACAAGATCCCTATACTTAATGATCCCTTTCTAGAGCCAAGAGGCAATGGGGGAGGTAGAGGAGTTTAAGAGATCAGAATTGAAGAGGAGTTTGGATTTTAGGGTAGAAACCCATAAGAGGTTTTTATTAGACAGAAGATTCCAGGCCAATTTATCAAGGAGGGACTTGTTTTGGGATTCAAGAGGTCTAATGCCCAAACCACCTCAAGATTTTGGGGAGCAAATTTTCTTCCAACTTAGAAGCATGAGATTGTGCTTTTTTTTTTCAAGAGGGACACCCCACCAAAATTTTCTAAGAAATGATTCTATGCTTTCACAAAAAGATTTAGGAAGAAGGAAAAGAGACAGAATATGAAGGAATGACATTATCTATGGATTTAATCAGAGTGGTACGAGCTGCTTGGGATAGGAGTTTGGACTTCCAACCAGAAATTTTAGCTAGGATTTTCTGTTTAAGATCAACAAAAGCTAAGCTTTTATTTCTATGGAAAAAGAGAAGAAGAACAATATGCATAGCTTTAGGGGGAATCTGGCAGAGGTTGAAGATTTGCAGAATAGAGGAGATAGTGGTAGGAGTGCAGTTCTTACTAAGAAAGATGGAGGATTTGGAAAGATTCACCTTTTGGCTGGACCAGGCAGAGTATCTATTAAGGCAACTAAGGACATAGGAAGCTTCAGAGGAATTTGCCTTAGCGAAAATTATTAGATTATCAGCAAAGAGAAGGTGAGAAACAAGGGGACTTTGGTGGGAGATTTTAATCCCATGAAGGTTGCCAAGAGCCTCCTCTTTGCTGATTAACCTTGAAAGAATTTCCGTGCCTAGGATGAAGAGAAAATGAGAGAGGGGTCTCCTTGCCTTAGGCCACGAGAGGGAGAGAATTTGCCATGCCATCCAACAAAACAGAAAAGGAGATAGTGGAGAAACACTGCTCAATGAGATGGATCCAGGAATGGCTAAAGCCTAAGGCCAAAAAAATTTTTGAAAAAAATTTCCATTCCGAACAGTCAAAAGCCTTCTCCATGTTTAGTTTGATGGCCATGAGACCACCATTGCCCTTTTTGTTTTTCATGGTATGGAAGATCTCATGGGCAAGAATAGAATTGTCATGAATTGATCCGCCTTTGATAAAAGCGGATTGATTCGGGGAGACAAATTTATCAAAGTGAGAGTTAAGGCGATTGGCCAAATTTTTTGAAATGCTTTTGTAATTAAAGTTTGCCAAGGCTAATAGGCCTAAATTGATTAACCCTAGAAGGGTTATCCACTTTAGAAATTAGGGCAATGTGGGAGTGGTTAAATTCTTTTAAAAGAAAACCATTCTGAAAGAAAGCTTGTACAAAATCAATGATACTTTTATTGATGATATGTTAGTAAGTTTTCTGAAAGAAAGCTTGTACAAAATCAATGACACTTTTCATGTACTCTTTGTGTTCGCCTTTTCTTCTCTTAAATGGACTGTCAAGCACACGGTTAGATAATGAAGGCGAAATTGAATCTATATATACATAGATTTCAAAAGACAATGCTTTAACCCACCAAGATGACCCTCAAATTGGTTAGACTTTTCGTTTTTGTTTGCGTTATAATTTTGCTTTAACCCACCAAGATGACACTTAATTTTGTATCTTTTTTTTTTTATAGATGTAGATGAAAAAATTGAAGAACATAAGGAATCAATGACGTTAAGTTCTGAGGAAGAGTTTGATCATAAGGAGGACAATGTCGCCCTATACAGGATGATCAATAGGGAAGAAAAAATTGAAGAAAGTAAGTAGTGAATGACGTGTAGTTCTAGCATGAAGTTTCCTTATATTGTAGGAAGTATGCTAAATAAGTTGGTTTTGGTGTAGTAAGAAGATGTGAAAATAGCCTGATGGTCGTGTAAGATACATAATCCTTTCATGTATTCATCAAAGCTAAGAACGAAGCAGCACAAGTAATGCTCATAAGATGTACAAAATTATAACCGATAATGCAAAAACCAGATTGTGAGGAACGGCCAACTACTTGCTACTTTCTGGATATATTTGGGTAAGAGGAAAAAAGTTGTACATTTACACAACTAGAGATATCACATGAGAATACATAAACAATTAATCTTGACAAATAATGAACATCTTAAACTCAAATTTTCTAAAATAATACAAGGTGTTGTTTCATACAGAGTGCACAATACTAGATGAAAGAGATCAGACAGAGTGCCTACCTATAACAGGTTTGAAGACCCAAATAGTTGGCTGTGGAGAGAATCTTGCGCAATCCTCTATTTATTTTAATATTTCATTTCATCTCATATAATTATGTACTGAATTTTTAAATAGCACACACATCTTTCTGATTTACAGTGCATAGCCGCCATCATCTACTACTCCATAAATTAAATGCAGATTCTACAAAGCAGAGGTTTCAGCCATAAAAGTGAAATCCTCTTTAGTGAACTACTGCTCAGCAATAATATGGCGGCCAATTTGTTTTCTCATAGTTCTAGTAATTAATTCCCTCGTCAAACTTAAAAATCATATTGCTTAATTTGTTTTATGTTTTATTTAGGAGGGTTCACATTCAAGGAAACTCGATGACGGTATCTTTTCCTTACCAACCCGTGAATGACCATTGCACTCTACTAAGTAGACGGAAGGATACTGAAGATTTTAGATATTTTGTTGTTAAGCTCATCCAAAAGACAAATCAGTATATGCCATTACTTGTAGACCTGGAATTCTTTTTTTCTAGAGTGTTTACCACTTCCCTGAGATCAGGTAATTTGAACGTCGTAAAACAACACAGTTTTCTTCAGCTGTTTCACCCAGCAACCTTCAATAATGCTGATAGAGGGTTTAAGGTTTAAGTAATGGCATATACGGATTTGTCTTTTGGATGAGCTCAACAACAAAATATCTAAAATCTTCAGTATCCTTCCGTCTACCTAGTAGAGTGCAATGGTCATTCACGGGTTGGTAAGGAAAAGATACCGTCATCGAATTTCCTTGAATGTAAACCCTCCTAAATAAAACATACTGGCAAAACTTAAATAACAATCAACAAGAGCCAAAATCCACGGGGCTTTAATGTCCAAATTACTTCATAATTGTGATGATATCGAACAGATACAACATCCTCTTTGTTCTAATGGCTCAAATAGTTTGAAAAGACATTAAAGCAATCAGTCAAGCAGAGTTCTGCATGAAGCCCAACCGTTTCTGAGAAAAACTTCTAATACTACAAATAGAAAAGGAAAAAATTTAGGAGCATTTCGCTGTCAACTTATCTCCAGAACCTCACGTTCTTCTCTCTCCCCTACAGTTCATCCTACAAACACAAAGCACGAGAAAAGAAAAAGATCAATGAACAGTGAAAAAACCAAAATTGGTACACTTCAATTAAGAGGGAAAGAAAACCTACATGTTTCTCTTCATTGGTTTCAGCGTCGTCTGTGCTTTCATCTATTTTGACTTCAGAGTCAGAATCTTCTGCTGAGTCATCATCGGCATCATCTTCATCCTCAGCCTGAAAAACAGGTTAGCAGAATTAGGAAAACAGTAAACACTGCAAAACATAATTTCCAGAAATCTGCTCGCAGGCTTACATCAGAATCAACTGGATCATCCTTTGCTTCCTGGTAAAGAACAAAATTCAGGAGTAAGAAAGGAGCAAATAAATAAGTACCAAACCAGTATTGTTGAATGACTCTTCAGCATTCAGTACTGCCATGGGTAAACTTTCCTATAAGGACAAACAGAGGATATGGACAAAGAGAGTACCTCCTCCGCTATCTTCTTCTCTGCCTCATCAAATGCTGCCTTCTCAGCCTGCATAATCAATTGATCAATCAGAAATCACCTCCAACCGAACAGTTTCTTCTATAGATTCAAAGATTGGAGGAAATTTCAAACTTACATCCTTGTGCTTGCCCCATGTTTCTTCTGCCAGCTGCTTGGCATATTCCGGATCATCAGTAATCAAGACATTGTTAAACAAGGTACCAGATTTCACCTGAAAAATTACACATTTGCTTGTCAGAATTAAACTTGTATGGAAAAATAACACTGCCCAAAAAAATAAAAAATCGAAGCATAACCTGCCACAGTTCAATGCCGACATACTTCAACTTGGGGTATACATAGAGATCTGGGTCATCCTTGAAATCTGTTTACATTAAAACCAACAAGTGTTATTGAATACCATTATCACCTCAACCTCCGTATCTGAACTAATAAGATGTCACAGCATATCATACAAAGAATCGTTGATATTATATTATGCTAATGTTCAACATAAGAAACGAACCTGGGTTGTCAATCATTGGTGCCTTCCACTTGCCCTTGTAGTTGGGGTTCTTAATTTTCTACATGTAGGTGGAGCAAAGTTAAGAAATAGGGGGTCTAAATCACAACATACATCATAACTTGTACTAGAATTCTACAAACCTTTGGCTTCCATTCACCCTTGTACTCAGGGTTGGGGATGGTTGGGGCTGTCCACTCACCGTCTTCCTCGTCATCCCAGTCCTCAGGCTGAAACAACAAACCATCTTATCAGTAACTATACTACTATTTTATGCCAAGTACAATGCACTCAGTAACTACATCATCATCAGAGATGTGTTGAAAAAGAGGGAGTTCAGTGAGTACCTTCTTGGCATCAGAGTCAGGAATTTCCTTAGGGATGTCATCGTAGCCCTATGATACATCAAAAGTGTCAGATTCCATGTACTTTTTAAAAAACTAAAAAGAACAAAAGGGTGTTAAGAATTAGGATACGTTACCTCGGGCTTCTTGTCTTCAGGATCAGGAATGTACTCTTTGTCATCCCAATCTTCTGGCTGTCAGCATTAATATAGTTGGGGCAACATCAATATCCAACACCGAATAAGAGAAGCTAAAATAAAACAGATAACAGACTGTGCATGGATAAGTAGTTACTTTCTTGGCTTCAGGATCCTTGATTTTCTTGGGAGGAAGGATACTCCAGTCGCTGTAGACACTCCCAGATTGCTTCTCCACATTGTCAATTAGGATGCTGTATGAGGCATCTGGCTTGAGAATGAATGTATAAACATGAGTGAGTTGGTCAGTCTCACATGGAACATCCTTCTTGATCAAGTGATTTGTATCATTGTAGTGGAGAATAGCATGGACTTTCTTGGTGCTGTAGCCACAGATATCTGGTCCAAACATGATACTGCAGAACAACCAATTATCCAATACCAGATCAGCAACTTTCAACAAGAACATAATTCACAGTGAAAGAGAAAATGTCAAATTGTAAGGGAATATGGTATAGACCTGTAAGGGGTATCACCACCAAATTTCTTCTGATCAGTTTCACCACTGAGTAATTTCATGTAGCCACCACCACAGTCAAGCTTCTGCTCATGCTTGACAGAAAACTGGAAGACTAGTGTCTTATCCTTGTTGCTGAATTCAGGGAACTCAGCTGAAATAGCATAGAATCTGTAGTCTTCACTTGTCTGGATACCTGTTTAGAAATCAAAATGTAAACATTAAAAAGCTTCATATTTTTTATTTATAAACCAGAGACTGAAGCATAATAAAGAAAAATGCCAAAACCAACTCAATGCGTCAAGTTGTACTCGTACATATACAAATATCATACAGTTCAGAAGCGTACCTTTGTCATTAGGGTCTCCATGCCATTTACCCGCGGTGTAGTTCCATTCCCCAGCCAAATTTTCATCTTTCTTCCAATCAGATTTAACCCACCGACTTTCCCATCCATCTTTAGCATTTAACCAATGATACATGCACAAAGAATACTAAGAAGTTAGATTTAAAGTCGAATATTGAAGTTGTTTTCTGAGAAGCGAAAAACTCACATAGACTAAGCCAGATAGTTGCATCTGATTCAGTCACAGTGTAAAGCATCCATGAAACAGGTATATACCCTGCCCCTTGGATAGATGTGGGGGGCCACCTAAGGATCCCACCCCATATGTACAATATACACTCACACACAAGATACCTTCTCCAGTTTAGCTGCAGGTTCTCGTTTTCTTATATGTCAAAGAATGGAATATACAAGATTCAACCGTTTTACTTTTCTTTTCCTTCCTTTATCTAGCTTGGGATTATTCAAAGTGCAATTCAATTCTAAAGAATATCTGCAAATCGATCAGCGTAACATTGAATGCACCTTGAGGAAATGTCACCAAGATATGATACTAAAATCTCTGGTATAATTTTCTTATTCATTCAAGGAGCACAAACCCATAGTTCTTCAAAATGCAGGTCTTTCTATTCTAATGATTTTATATCCTTTCCATGTACTTCTATAGACGTATACATTACTGCACGCGCGCAATAAACATCTATTAGGAATCCATTATGAGCGTACATGACCTAAGCAATCTTTTTCAATGGTTATTGAGCACCGAGACAATAAAAAGAAATGATATAATCACAAACTAAACTAACAATTAAGTTTAGAAAACACAATTTCATACAAATCTAAAACAAAATCAATCAAATCCAATTTCACACATTTCACATTACGATCCCCTATCGTGAACGAAACCACTATTTGACCATTTCCACGACGAGAAAATTCAAAATGAAACACGAAAATGCCAAAGTTTTCACAGATCTAGTTCAAATTATCACATTCACACCAAAAACTAAATCCAAAGCCATCGGATCGAACCGCAGATCCAGACAAAACTCCGATCCTTCACGAATTGTATAGACATCTACATTAATTTGAGCATACAGACCCTCCAAAATCTTAATCCACTAAAATGCAAGCGAATTGCAATGGCATAAAGCACGATCTAAGCACATACATAAACACGCACACACACACACAGACTAGAGAGGAAAATATATATATATACCATCGAAGCGTTCTTCGAAGAAAACTTTGGCGGAGGCTATCGCGAGGAGAGAGAGAAGGAGCAGAGAGAGAAGGCTAGGGTTTCGAGCCCTAAACGCCATTGCTCTGTGAGAGTGACGGAGAGAGAGAGAGAGAGAGAGGAAGTTGGAGCTACAGAGATAAAATGTGAGCTTTGGGGATTATTATAGGTGGTCTACTTGGTTGCTCTTTCGGTGAGGGATAGAAAGGGTAACTAGCCCGGTAAATGCTGAGGCGGATAAATGTGGTGACATGGACGAGTGGCGGAGTGACATATAAGTTTAGCTTGTCATTGTTGTGACATGGCCAGATGTGATTGGTCTGTACTCCAGTTGTCGATGTTTTAATTGGACCTGACACGTGGGGTAGAGTGTATATGACGCGTCTAGGTAACTGCCCTCGGGTACGTAGGAATTAACTGGGTATCAGATATCCAAAGAAGAATGAACACGTGTCAGGTGGATACTGGTTAGTGGTGGACTGAAAGTTGGCCCCACTTGAATGTTCACCGCGCCAGCAGATAACCTTTATTAGGTTGTTTTAGTCGTTTTTAAATGTTGGATTCGGCTTGTTTTATTTGGTCCCAAATGGGGTTGAGATTGTGGGATAAATCTCAACAACAGCCTGGGCTGATGCTACAGTGCATCAATGGCTGATGCACTGTAGCATCAGCCCAGGCTGTTGCTAATCAGTGCTCGAGATTGTGTAGGTGCTATAAAGAATATTTCCCAATTGAAAAAGTTATTGTAAAGTTTTCTTTTAAATAGGTTTTAGAAATTTTAAGTTAATTTATTAAATTGATATTTGTATTTAAAGTATATGATTTTTATATGTTTTAATAAACTAAATCAGAAAAATTCCTCTAATCTAATTGATTTAGCTCAAATTTTTCCACCAAATTTGTGTCTTAAACATAATTTCATGGTAGACGGCTAAGTGATTACTGATATGACCCAAAAAAAAAAAAAAAAAACAAATACAAAAAGATTATTGATATGACATGTCATATGATTGGCAATGGGGTAACAACGTGAAAATGACACCAACAAGTTGGCACTTGCCTTATAAGACTTAGGAGTGACGCTTGAGATAGTGGAAATTTTAAAAGGACACTAGTTGGGACTTGGAATGGATGCCCAATTAACCCATGGAGTGATGTTTCAGCTTACTATTTGTTCAGCTCAAAAAGGAAAAAAAAAAAAAAGAATTAATGTACTACTAATATTAATTGAGATTCATTATTTGAATGGTAAAATAACTTTAAAATGAATGGCTTAAATTATAATAACAATTTTTATTTATACTATTCATTTGAAATGAACAGTTTAAATCGTAACAACAATTTTTTTTTAAAAAAGGAGGTGACTTTGAGTGTCCGTCAAGGTGGCCGACTTGGAATCAATTTCAAATGAACTGTTCAAATAAATATATTGCACTCGGATCTCAATCCTTCTTTAAAGCAAGTTTTGAGACCATAAAAATTTCCTTAGCGGAGAAAACTAGGATCCTTGGCTCGTGGCTTGTGGTAAAGGTCTAGATGAAAATGTAGTAAAAGAAAAAAAAAATAAAAAGATCTTTCTAGAATTGTAAATGAACATGGAAATGGAAACAATGTGGAATAGGTCGTCATCCTAAGGTGCGGGCGACAAGTAAAATAGCATATTTTTAGTGGAATCGTGATTCGTGAGAGGCACAAACTCCATAGTAAAAGACAAAATTAGGAATGTTACCGAATTCTTCCAAGTGGGCCGGCACTCGTTGTGCGTTCTAAGCGTTTATGAATGCTTAGATTGGAAGCCACTCGTAAACCTCGTTAAAGTTTAGGCGAAGGATGCGGACTAATCGGATAAGGTATAGGTGTGGTAAAAAAGATTATTTTTTCAATGGTTTAAATTTAATTTTAACTTTTTTTAATGAAAAACTTGAAATTTAATTTAAACTATTAAAAAAACTATAACACATATGCTATAATATTCTAATAGCATTTTTTTTTTGAAGATTTTCAAGCCGAGTTGCTTACTATGAAATGTTACTTGAAAATTGCACCTCTCAACCTCACGGTGGAAATTATGCTTTTTTTTTTTTTACTCTAAAATTCAACCAACACCAATTAAATAAAAAACCAAGAATTAATGTCCTAATTTTGATCTCAATATCCTCTTGAATTGATTCACTCTGATGTTTGGAGTTAACTGGCGGCTTCTATTAGTGGTTGTAAATTTATTTTATTTTTGTCGATAAATTTTCTCGTTTTTATTGGTTATTTACTTGAAGAACTAAGTTTGGAGTGCTCTCTTGTTTTGTTAAATTTAAATCACTTGTCGAAAATTTGTTCTCATGCAAAATAAAAAATAAAATCTAATATGATGGTGGTGGTGAATTTTTGTCTGCTCATTTTTAAAAATTTACTCGTGTCTAATGGTATTTAGATCGCATTTCTTGTCAATACGCGTCCGAACAAAATGGACCTTTTTTTTTTTCTTTCTTTCTTCTTCTTCTTTTGAGATACAACCGAGAACAAGGGGACGGGGGTGAACAAAATGGACTTACTGAGCGCAAGTACATGCATATTATTGAATCTAGTCTTGCATTATTAGCTTACTCAAACTAATCCTCAAACTAATCCATTATGTTTTGGGTTGATGCTTTTGCCACCACAATCTACCCTATAAACCGATTGCTTACGTTATTTAACAATTCTAGTCCATTTACCAAATTATTCCAAAATGAACCTGATAATTCTTCTCTTAAATTTTTTGGACGTGCATGTTATCCTCTCTGGCGTCTATATGTGTTTTACAAATTAATATTTCAAAGCAAACGTTATATCTTTTTAGGATACAGTTTAAATTGCAGAGGCCATCGGTGTTTTGATCCTCTAACTCATATAGTAATTTTTTCTTTCACTCGGTCACTATAAATTCCCACATGGTCTTGAGGTTATTTTATTTTATTTTAATTTATGGAATTATTCAAGATCTATATTATCATAGAATACTAATGAAACTCTACCATAATCAAGATTATCTATATGTCCATATTGTTAGAATATTAATTAAATTATTAAATCAATCATTTTTTATTAACTTAAGTTTTGAAAATTTAAAATGGTATTAATTTAGCCCACATATATGAAGTTAGAAACTTAGAATATTAATTAAATGATTCAATTAATAATTTTCTTATTAGTTTAAGCTTTTGAAATAACTGATGATTTAATAAGAGAATGTCACAACTAAAAGTGTAATACCCTAGTATCACATTGGAAAGATGAATAACATATATAAAATAGGTAAATTATAAAGGCACTCATGCAGGCTAAGTCCCACATTAGTGGACCATGATCCTCTCCATTTCAAATGAAATAGAGATGATCTAATTAGTGTAAATTGAGGGGTATAATTATTCAAAAAAAAAAAAACAATTAAAATAATAATTCTACTCAATGTACACTAATTGAATCATCTCCATTCCATTTAAAATGGAGATGATCATTTTCCCACATTAGTTCCTTATTATGTAAGATTGAACTTTATAAGTGATTTTCGAAAACTCAAATTATAACTTAACTAATTTTTTTAAAGTAATGTCACAGATGTGACTAGCGCTTTTTTTTAAAATCATTACAAATGATATCAAAACAACTTAATAACGTCATGTGATATTGAAACACTATATAACTTGGCCCCGACGAGATGTCACAGACTCAAGGATTTAGGGGGATCACATTGAGAAGATGATGTAACTAGCACTTGACTTGCTCGTTACAAAGAGCGAAATTGATGAAGTTCATACAGATTATTAACTGGAAAATTTTCGAGTAAGTAAAGCCGCATAGCTTTTCATTTACATCTGGAAGCTACTAATTACAATAAGAAGTCCACCAGCTTCAGTGCTCCAGTAGTGAACATAAATATACCAGGGTTAAACTGAACACACAGCATTTTAAAACCACTTGAAGATTAAGCCGCCATGAGTTGCAAAGAATGGAGCAAACACCAGGGACTCAACTGCCATGAGCTTAATGAGGATGTTGAGTGAAGGGCCAGAAGTGTCCTTGAGAGGATCTCCAATTGTGTCCCCTATGACAGCTGCCTTGTGAGCATCTGATCCCTTGGGACCTAGTGTTTTAGCATGTTCGTTGCCACCGGCCTACAAGGTTAAAATATTAATTAAATAATTAAATCAATTATTTTTTATCGGCTTAAGTTTTAGAATGAATGGTGATTTAACATGTTAGAATAAAGGTCTTGTGAGTTCAAACCTTGTTTCCGTCTATTCATCTTCCACTTTAATTAAATATTTCACGTGTTAACCTTTTCTTATTAATGAAAAGTTTGAACCCACACGTGAATGAAAGTATTAAAATATTAATTAAATGATTAAATCAATTATTTCTTATCAGCTTAAGTTTTTGAAAAAAAAATAGTGATTTAACAGCAAGTATCACATTAAAGTAGGAAATCAAAATCCTAACTCAAAGTTTGATGCAAAGAGAGCTCCCCTAAAAATTGAGTGCGAAATGAAATCTTCTTCTCAAATCTAGTAGGCTGAAAGAACTTACCTCTATGTATTTCTTTGCATTATCCCATGCGCCACCTGTGTTGGAAGCTGAGATGGCAACCTAGGAAGAAAATCATAAAATAGAATGCTTGTTAAATACTAGGGATTCATTAGAAGGAAAATGACAACATATAAAAGACACTGTTAGTGTTAGGGGTGAGTCTGCTGTCATGACAAACTAAAGTACTAGACAAAAACGAGAATATATGAAGCAAACAAATTAGTGGACCTGACAAATATGAAAAACCAGAAGAAACTGACAAATTTGTGAAGTAATCAAAGTAGAAGGGGCAGCAAAACTATGGCTAAATATGAAAACAGATTATCAACAGCTGAAAGCAAATATTTTCTGTATTTTTAAGGGTGATGGTAAGGCAGGTGGACTAAGACAAACAAAATGCATCCACACTAGTAGGAGGAACAAGTATGATAGCATACCTGTACACCAGAAACAAGTGAACCAGCAAGAACCCCAGCAAGAGTCTCCACTCCAAAGAAGGTTCCAGCAATAAGTGGAGTAAGCATGACCAAAGCACCAGGTGGGATCATTTCCCTTAGTGAAGCATCAGTAGAGATCTTGACACAAGTTGCGTAGTCTGGTTTTGCTCTTCCTTCCATAAGGCCGGGAATGGTATTGAACTGTCGGCGAACCTCTTCAACCATTTTGAGAGCTGCACTTCCCACACTCTTCATTGTCATGGCTGAAAACCAGTACGGCAGCATCGCTCCCACAAGCAACCCAATGAAGACCTTTGGAGTCAACACATCAACAGTACTGATGCCTGCTCTGCTCACAAAGGCACCAAACAAAGCAAGGGAAACAAGAGCAGCTGATCCAATAGCAAAACCCTGACACATAAAGGTGTAACGTAGAAAAATTAATTGAGGTTCACTTGAGACCTTAAAATGAAAGCAGGTCTCGTGGAAAACCCAAGAGTTGAAGTTATGACGCAACGCTTTGTTAGCAAAAGCATAAGGGCATATGTCATTATGATCATTATTAGCAGTGAAAATATTACTTATTACTCACTTCTTAATTTTTCTTTTTAAATTAAACAAGTTGAACAAACAGTCGATGTGAACTCATTAGCCCACTGGTTATGGAAAACATTTCCAAAGACCGATGGAAAGAAACAGGGTTATTTAATTCAACCTCTTTGCTTTTGCACTAAACAGTTCTAGGCAGTCACGTTCCTCAAGATTGATTTCTATATTTTCTCCTCACCATTGTTTTTGTTATCTTTAACTGGTATTCTAAAAGTTGACAGAAACTTTGTCTAAATTAGCAAGTTCTCAGGACAATATGCTTGAAGTTACTCTACTAGGTTGAAACTAATGCCAAGATTTACTGATCCGTAGCATGGTCATGATGACCACATACGGAGTACAATAACTAGCTGTGTCTACCAGAATCTCTAATATTGTGCTAAAGTACTAGTTTTGGATACTGCTCCAACTAAATAAAAAAGTATAGAACCAGAAAAGAAAAGAAAAAAATCACCTTCCCAATAGCAGCAGTAGTATTTCCAGCAGCATCTAAAGCATCAGTTCTTTCTCGTATCTCATGGCTCATACCAGCCATTTCTGCAATTCCACCAGCATTGTCACTTATGGGGCCATACGCATCAATTGCAAGACCAGTGGCAATAGTGCTGAGCATCCCTAAAGCAGCAACAGAAATTCCATACATAGCAGCCAAGCTAAAGCTCACATAAATGGCAATGGCAATGGAAAATATGGGAATGATGACAGATTTGTATCCCAGAGCCAATCCAAAAATCACATTTGTTGCAGCACCCGTCCTGCAAGAATCTGCCACATCCTGCACTGGGCTGCAATATTTGAACATGGTAATAAGCATCACAATTGCAAGTTGATGGTTATAATGCATACAAGTATACACAAAAGCATTTGTGCTATGAGACCGTTGCACAGCGCATAGTAGCAAATTGCTGGGATTGAACGAGGTCATTTAAATTTGTTAGAATAGTTAATGCTCTCATTTCCAGTTAGGTCACAAAGGGATGTAGGGATCACATTTATCTACATACCATAAATTGATTTTGCAAAAGATCCATAAACATTTAACAAATTTTGATATTTCATTTTTTATTCAAAACCACTATGAGTTAATCTCTAGGCATGTGCAATTCTAAGGACTGCTATTGCATCATAATTACGACTAAAGATGATTGGGGATATATGACTTTCAAAGAGTGTGATATCTTTGTTGGAACCAAAATCTGGAAGGCCTGAATAATGAAGAAGTTTGATTGGCAAATACAAAGCATAGAATGCCACATGCCTGCAGCAGAGGCAGGAAGACTGGAAATGAATCAATATTAAGATCATATGCAGCAGTGCAGAAGAAAGTCTAAGCATTAAATATAAACTAAAGAAGATAACAAACCTGTAAGCACTGCTAGTATAATACTCTGTAGTGTATCCAATAACAAGTCCTGCCCACAAGCCAATTGCAACACAGAAGAAAAGATGCCTGCAGTCACAAATAATTTAATAAATGAGACAAAATCTCTCGAGGAATACACCAATTATGCCTAAGGACAGAAGAAGGGGCAGTGCTGGGAGGAGGCATACCAGTTCTTTACAGCCTTGGCGGTCCCAAAATTATAGAGAGTAAATTCTGATGGCAAAGCAAAGAAGCTGACCATGGCAATACCAGCAGTCATCAAGACAGTTGAGATAAGAAGTTGTCTCTTCAAGGTTGGCTCAATCTCACTCACATGCTTAATCTCAAACAGATCAGTTGCAAAAATTGTTGTTATTAAGCAAACCACAATCCCCATTGAACTTATAATTAGAGGATAGGACATGGCTGTGTAGTCATGACTGATACCGAAGGATGATATTGATGCAACAAAGAGTGCTGCACATGATGATTCAGCATAAGATCCAAACAGGTCAGAACCCATCCCGGCAATGTCTCCTACATTGTCACCCACATTGTCCGCAATAACCTAAAAGAAAGTAACATAAAACTTATTCAAACGGACCAATAATGACTGTACTAAGTATGATCAACAGGTAAGGAATCTGGAAACTCTATGTCTCTGGAATTTGGGAAGTTATTGCTAAATAAGTAAAGATACAAGAATTGATATGTGGAAATGAAAATAATCATCTTAAAGACCAGGAAAAAAGCATGTGTTTACTCTTCACTCGTTCTGAGATTCTGATTATTCTATCTGAATTTTGAATAAGTTGGGAAACAAAAACCATGCATGTTAAGATCATGTAATGCACATCAACAAAGGACGACATTTAAAGAAATCTGGAGGCTTTGGTCATAATCATTCAAACAAAGAGAACAGAAGAATAGAAATTTACAGCTGGGTTACGTGGATCATCTTCAGGAATATTCCTCTCAACTTTTCCAACAAGGTCAGCGCCAACATCAGCTGCCTTTGTATAAATACCTCCCCCAACTCTTCCAAAAAGTGCCATTGAAGAACCTCCAAGTCCATAACCGGTGATAGATTCATAAAGTCCTTCCCAGTCATCCCCATAGTACAGCTTGAATAAATTGATGGAGACCCACAGCACCAAAAGGCCATTGGCAGCAAGAAGGAAACCCATCACAGCACCAGAGCGAAAAGCTGTAATGAATGCCTTCCCAACACCCTTCCTTGCTTCCAGAGTTGTTCTAGCATTGGCATAGGTCGCAATCTTCATCCCAAGAAAACCAGAAAGGACTGACGTAATAGCCCCAAGCAAGAATGCGATGGTGCTAAAGAAGGCATTAGCCAAGGCTGGTTTACAAATATTCCCTGTGTTGTAAGTGCAAGGTTCACTTTTGGTGCTGAATCCCTTAACTGAACCAAGAAAGAGGAAAATGATGCAACCAAATACCCCCGTGAAGATAGCAAGATACCTATACTCAGTGAAGAGAAATGAGGTCGCCCCTGAGAAGATGAGACAGATCCAAGTAAGATAAATTATATAAGGATATGGTGACATTATCCATGTCCAACAAAATGGCAGATCAATTTCATACTCTAATGATAACTTGAAATTCAAGATTGCTACTGCATTCTACATGCATCAATTATATCTGCATGTCACTCAAGTGCATCAACATAAGAAGGGTCCAAACTCCAGAGTACAGTATGATGTTTGAGAGAAAAATACAGTCGCAAATCAACATATCACATATCATAAAATTACAGATCTTTCATGAGTGCCTTTCTCCTTTTATGTTTACTCACACATGCCTCTGGCTTGCATCTAGATTTGCGCATGCCTTTCACATGCAAGTAGTTAAGTTTTTGTGCCTATCCAAGATTATTTTCTCATATGAAACTTGAGTTTTAGAAAGAGGGTATTAGAATATTAGTTTAAATGATTAAGTGCACCATGTCCCATCATCTTAAGCTTTTTGGATAAATAGTAATTGAATATTGTATCAGAGCAGAGGTCATGAGTTTGAACCTTAACTCTATAATTCACGCACATTCCAGTTAAATATATTTCACGTGTTGGGCCTCACTTGTTGAGGAAAAGTTTGAGCCCACATGTGAGGAGGAGTATTAAAATATTAATTTAAATTATTTAAGTCTACCATTTTAAGCTTTTGAAATAAATGGTGATTACAGGAGAGAACCCCAAAAAGTCTTGAAACTTAGGAGAAAACAAATACATTGTATCATTATCATCTTTTTTGGGATCATGAACATAAAAAAGAAGCAAATTAGGAAATTTCCTCTTGAAAGAAACTTGTATGGTTTTTAAAAATTTCATGGGACCATCTCAGATATATAATCCAAATGAAAGAATGGCAATGGCATCTTCAAAAACTAGTCATTCTTGGCATATGCATCACAGGGGAAGACAAAAAAGGTTTATCAGCACTTTGTGTTCGAAAAGAATTTTCAAAACCATCAAAGCTATGAGAATAATCTGATGGAGAACACATAAGGATTTTACAGAAATTTGATAAGAGGGGTTTGTGAATATCATCTCATTAGGTAGTGAGGAAACTACCATGTGAAAAAAACCAACTATTAGTTGGTCCATAAAAGCACCCGTAAATAGAAGACCATGGGACTAATTACTAAGTAGAGCCCATCTAGCAGTCCTGGATAAAGGAGCAACAGTGAAATTAATATCATCACCCCAGCCATAGGTTCTTGCTCCTACGTGTTTAAGTTACAGATAGAAAACCTACATGTTAAAAACATCAATGATGGACCCTGTTCAACAGATTGATTGTTTGATTCATACAAAAAAAAAAAAAAAAAAGAAATAGCTGCCAAAAATCAATATATCATAATTTTAGTAGTTGCTTTGATAGATAAAGCTCCATGACTAGAAAGATCTGCTTAAATTCTAGTTTCCAAATTTTACTTTTTTTTTTTTTTTTGAGTTGTGAGGCTTGTACGCGCTTTTCAAATGAATTCACTTAATCTCAATGATCAATTCAACAAAGGTGACATATATAAGTGATAAAAGGGATGAAAAAAAAATGATCATAATAGCTAGTTCTTGAAACATGAATGAATTACTCAGAAATCTCAGGGGTCATCTACAGGAAGAACTCATTTTGTGCATTAAAAACAAAGAAAAAGAAGGCAGATCTATTTATGCACAACTCAAACAGCTATCTGAAAAAGGAGAAAAAAAAAAATGGGGGGGGGTGGGTTGGGGGGGGGGAAGGGGACAAAACATGCGGTCATAAAACCAGAACAATGAATGAGAAATGTAAAAGATATAAAATTAGCGCGAGCAAAATAACAAACAACAAAAAAAAAAAAATGAAAAGATAAAAGAGAAGTTCAGAATTTTAAAACTTAGTATTTAATACAAAAAAATTCCAAATAAATGGACAGTAAAAAGTTCCTGAGTTCAGCTAAACATTCCCAATGTATAACAGACAAGAAGAGATAGAATAAACAACTTTAAATAGAAATTCACATATACCATCAACATGAAACCTTTCTCCCTTTTTTTTTTTTCCTTCCCCTCTGACATAATGAAACTCATCATCTTCAATTAAATAACATAATCCCACTAAAAAAAAAAACACAACAACAACACAAGGATATCTTTGTCCCATAATACAACACCAAAAATAAAAAATAAAAATAACAAGCAAAAAAACAACCAGAGATCTCAATCATCAAGAGCTCAACCAGAAGATAACACAAAACACAATTAAATAGAAATATACAATGAGAGAGAGAGAGAGAGAGAGAGAGAGAGGAAGCTCACCAACAGATATGGCATTCTGAATTTCAGCAACCTTGATGGAAACCTCAAAGTTGTCAACACCCTCCTCAAACTGTCCTGCATCAATCAAACTATCTTTATACCCATCATAATCACTAGCTTCACCAGAAACCCTGACCTTGGAGACCAAGAACCACTGAACCAAAGAAAACACAAGCCCAATCAAGGCAGCCACAGGTATCAGAACCTGTGTAAGACCCTCACTCAGCAAAGCCATAACAAAAAAAGAAATGCCCAAATGATTTCTTTACTTGTCTTGGCAAATATCACAAAACCCAGTAATGGGATTTTGAAGTACAGCCTCTGAGCTCCAGAGTCCAACCTATAAACCCAGAAAGTGCATTATCCTGAAGTTATCCTAGTGGCCATGCATGGCCTTTTGGCATGTATGGAAGAATATGGCTTTGAATGTCAGTTAGGACTTTCAGGAAGATTCTTCCTTGCCTTGGATTTTGTAAACTGGTTGTTTTGATTAACAGGTAGGAGTTATGTCACCGCAATCTTTATCCAAGTGGCGATATTATTTCTCACCGATGGATGGAGTTGGACAAGTCAGCATTAGAAAGATGAGAGGAAGACAAAGCCAATTATTACTTCTCAATTAAGGCACAAAAGAGAAATGTTGATCAGTATTTTTAAATAGTATTTTTTTGTTTTTTTTTGTTTTTTATAAAAAAAATCAAATGGATATTAGTGTCCCGCATAGACAAAAATACAGTGAAGTAGTACTTTTCTATCGAAAATTGAAATGTTTTTTTCTACTTATATTTTTGTATCATTATTTATATAAATACACTTCCATTAATCCCAAGTTAAAACATAATGGTATCAAAATTTTCGCTACTATAACAATTCTTTGGATATGTTTGGTAAAGAGTTGGGTTATGTGATATAAAGTAAAAATAAAATTCTAAATTTTTTGTCTAAAAAAGTGTAAAATTTTTGAGCCTGTTTGGCAAAAGGCTAGACTTTACTGTTCATAGATTTTGATTGATTGTTGACTTTTGATATAATATAAAGTAAAATAAATGTTGTAAATTTTTTGTATGGAAAAGTGAATTTTTTTTTTTTGTTTTTTAGTGAGTATTTTATTTAAATAGTAATAAAAAATGTTTGATGTAATATAAAAAGTGAAAAAAAAAATTGTTAGAAAGTGATCGATATGATATAAAAAGTAGGAATATTTTTTAGTTTTTATTTAAGCAAAACCCAACTACAATAAAGTCATGACCTTTGCTAAACAGGCCCTTTATTTTTAATGAATTTTTTATTTA
The DNA here is from genome assembly GCA_900184695.1 of Betula pendula. Classification (NCBI taxonomy): domain Eukaryota; kingdom Viridiplantae; phylum Streptophyta; class Magnoliopsida; order Fagales; family Betulaceae; genus Betula; species Betula pendula. Next base: position 319,982 of record FXXK01000143.1, on the reverse strand, counting down.
AATTTTAATAAAAAATATTTGATGTAATATAAAAAGTGGAAACTAAAACCCAATCTCTTGTCAAGCACGCCTTAGTATTTACATGCATCATTGCTCTTCAAATTCTTTTGTAGCTTCTATTCAAGAAAAATGCTACTTTTTCATGGTTTATTGAGAAGTGTTGAATGCAAAATGTAATGTATTCTTTAATAGTATATTTATTTACATCATACCTACCAATTGCATGCTGTTCTTAGGGGGTAGATCTATATATATGTCGAGTCAATCAATTGCACTATTCTAAACGTTTCCTTTTTTTCATTTTCTGATATCAAATCAGAATGGAACATTTTACTTTTTTTAATAGGCAAAATTAAGCTCGTGGCCATTTCTATATGCAACTATCGAAGTTGTTGTTTGTGACCTGCCCATAAGATTGGCTCTAAAACTATCACCGTCTGACAATAATTAAAAATAAAATTAAGGTTGTGTTTGTTTAATAATTTTTATTCATTATAAGATATAACATTTGATAGATTGTTTTACTAATTTTAATTCATTATAAGGTTGTATGTGCCTGTGTGTGCGCTTTTATTTTTTTAATATTCATTTGAAAAGAGAAAAAAGATTGATTCTTTATGGAAAAAAATAAGAAAAGTTGAACACCAACCGTTGAATAAAAAAAATGGCAAAAAATATTTTATGTCAAAACAAATGCAGTTTAAAAGAATTTATTTTAGGGTTCGTTTGATATTGCAATTTTAAAAAGTGCTATTTAAAAATGTAATTTTTTAAAAAGCAGTTAAGCGTTTGGTAAAATGGTTATTTGGCCTTTAAATCGCAGTTTAACTTTTAAAATTATGCGTTTTTTAAAAAAATCCCCTTATCTACAATTTGAAAACGCATCTGCGTTTTCAAATCGTAATTTTGTAAAAATATAGTTCCCAAATAATTAAGTTTTTGCAATTTAATTTAAAGAAAAAATGTAAAATTGGTCCTTGTGGTTGGCCTAAATTACATATCACTCATTGTGATATAAAAAAAAACTCAAAATTCCTTATGGTTGACCAAAATAACAAATAACTCCCTAAAACAAATTTTCGCTAATCATTTTAAAATAAACCTTAAAAAACTTATAGATGTAGATATAGATAGATAGGTGTATGGTTGAAAAAAATCAATTATTTATTTAGATAAAATAAATTGATAGATAGATGTACGTATGGTTGGACAAATTCTATTATTATTTTGTGAGACAATCCACCTCGACCTATTGAAAGTGAGAGCCCTACGAAAATGAAAGAACGAATCGTTTAAAGTCATATCAATTTTAATAGGATAAAAGTATAATAAAAAGATGAACTTTAATATTATTCCCACAATCGACTCAATAGGATTGAGATTAATATATAACATTCATCTTTTTAAAAGATATTATCTCATATATTAATATAACATTGCTAATCTACCATTGGATCAACAATAATATATTAACAGTACCACATCATCGTAGATAAAAATATAAACTTATATAGTTTATAGCCTTACTCTTTTTAAAAATACATTCTTAATCATCAACTTTTTGCAATTTTGTATAAAATAGCATTTTTTTTTTTTCACTTTGTAAAATTAGAGGGCGAAATAAACTCTTAAATAAACTATTCCTTCAAACACAATACATTGCTTTTTTATCCACCAAAAAAAAAAAAAAAGCTTTTTGAATATTGCAACTTGCAGGGAAAAGTTGGTATGGTAGAGTGTATATGCTAATGTTCATTGAATTTCCAAAACCACCACGTTTACCGCATTTATTGGAGCTCAGCGAACCACGTTAAAGTCCTCGCTTTTTTGTTTTTAATAATATCTTTTTTTCTCGAAGATTGTTTTTTTGTTTTGGGGATCTTGTTCTGGAAGTAACAGAAGATGAAAAAGTATGCAATAAAATATGTGAACAAGATGAGGTTGCCACGGCCTTCTTTCCGTCCCATTTGCACGCCTAGGAGGCTCTAGGCCTGTCCCCGGAGAGTGGGGATCATCTTCCCAACCTACTAATAACAAAATTCCACAACACCGAATTATATTACATTTTTTTTTTTTAGATTTGTCTTTGCGTAGAGTACCTTTCATTTGGGAAAAATGCAGGTTGAAAAAAGAAAAAAGAAAAAAAGGTTTTCAAGTGATTCATCCCAACACCTATGTCTTGGGTTGCTAAAATAATATATCACATGAAATGGTGACGTATCATTTTAGAATAAACTTTTTAGAAAAAGAAAGATTGAGAATTAAGGTTCAAGGTGTTTTAGGATAAATTGAGAATTAACATTTACGCTTAAATGTTCATTCCAGATCATTATATATATATAAAAGAACAAAGTTTTTTTTGTTCAAATTAACATGTGAAAATCATTTGTTCTAATGACGTATATTAATTAAATAAACCAAATTGGAAGAATTTATTTTGATCCAATTTAAAGAAAAACTTTGCTATTTATATAATCTTTGAGATCCTTCCATACAATATCAAAAATAATTATTGGCAAGGGAATAATAAGAGGGGGAAAAAAAATAGAGATGGAAACATTAATAATCTGTTAAACCATAGTTTTGCATCTTATTATCAGTTTGAAAAGGATATATTTTTTAATTTAATAGATGTAGTGTTCATTAAGCTCATCTCTCTTTGCTCTATTTATTTATTATTTATATTTTTTCTATTCAGCTCATCTCTCTTTACTTGGTCACGAATTATGTTACATTGTTCAAATCTATAGGCCAAAAGGTGGACATTCTAAATTGAAAGTAAGTGCCGGAGCCATGAATCACGCATTTTTGACAAGAAGTTTTCTGTCCTTTAAATATTATGTTCAAACATTTTAGCAACTTAATACTTTTTGTTTAAATAACTTCAATAAAGTAAAAAACATAAGGACGTAACTGAAATTCCAATAAAAATAAAAATAAAAAAAGGCGAAAAATTCATTAAGGTTTTAATACCATTAGATTGAATGACAGAAAATGTTTTCATTTCATGAAGGGTATTCAAGCTTAAGCTCACAAGGAATCAATTTGCACTAAAGAAAGATTAATCAAGAAACTCTTCCCACCAAACTCCACCTGCAAGGAAATAAATAAAGGTCAGCATGATTTTGTTTGCCACCTTTTCTTTGCGTAGCAATGAAGATTTGACACGATCAAAGAAAATTCTCAATTTTCCTCCCTCTTAATTAGAATATTGCAAGAAAATCTAGTATCTATTGGCATATGCATATACCTATTTTCATTGCACATTTATCTGATTAAAGCTTGTATTATGTGTATGTTGCGGTGCATACAAGACATTAACTAGAAATGTCACGTCAGTAACTGAAGACACGTAACACTCCTAACTTGCATCTCCAACTTGCATCCCGTGCGCACAGACACAAGACACAAACCAAAAGCTCATTTACAAAGTCTTATATCATAGTTTGCGAAGGATAATGGTAAGAGTTCATGTGGTGCACTCTATGGTAAATTGTCTTCTATTATATATTTGATGGGAGTAATAAGAAATGTTCAATTGAATATTCAAAACCACATCAAATTCTTCGCTCTCTCTTTTGTTTTTTTTCAATATCTTTTTCTGAAAGCGATCGAATGAAAAAGTATACGACATATAATATTTCACAAGTTGAGCTTGCCACGGCATCCTTTCCCATTCAAATGCCTTGACTTGTCCTTGGAGTTCAACTTCTGAACCTACAAATCAGTACAATACTGAATTAGATTATGTACTTTTTTTTTTTTGGGTCTCCTCATAGAATACAGAAAACGTAATGTTGTAAACGAGGACTTTACTTGCAGCTTAAAGGACCACTGGTATAACAAAGAAGTGGGGAAAGTATACCGACTCATTTATTGCGCTTTTTAGGGTAGGTTTTTAGTTTTTTAGCAAAAAATAAAAAATATTAACAAACAACTCAAAACACTCACAAAACCTTCAAAATTACTTTTTATCTTCACATCACAACCAAAACGCGGAAAACACATTCTAAAAAGTTTTGTCATACGGTCCAGTGAAGTAATTCAATACAATACATTGGCATATTGGATGAACCTCAGGTCTGTACTACAACAGACATACAACAATGTCATCACAATCACTTTTTTTATCTCATTACCCTCCTCAAGTTGAAGCTAGGTCCTCATCTTCATAGAGTTTGCATGGGGCTGCAACAAGCAAGATCATCATTGAATAACCCACAATTATCAACCTCCGTTTTCCAACAAATCCATTATAATCGTTGTCCCTAACTACTTACAGATGAATCGGTGACTTTCCACCTTTCAGATTATAAAGTGAACAAAACTTTGTTAATCTCAGACAGTGCAACTTCAACAATTCTGCTCACCTATATTGCATAGCAATTACATAATATCAAGCTGCTTCATACAATTGTCCAAGTAGACAGATGTTCAACAGAAAAAGAAGCTTAGCAATTATGTGCACAAATTGGCAGGATAACATATTTAAATTCCGCATTTCTTACATACTTTGTAATTGAGAGGTCATGCCCAAAAAATCAGGAACAAAAATTAAATTGCTATAGAAAATTGATCCAATGGTTTCCTAATGAATTAAAGTTATGTTTGATACGTGGAATGACTATTCATTGAAATATGCTTTATTAAGAATAAAAAAAGTGAAATAAATTAGCCTTATAATAGTCATTCTTATAGTCATGAGGGAATGACTAATCTTTTAATTAAGGAAATAACTATTCATTTTAAATTTGAGAGAAATATTTATTCCTCTTAAATTTGAGAGAAATAATTATTCTCTCAATTGAAATAATAGTCATTCCCTCAATTGAAATAATAGTCATTCCCTCATGACTATTAAAATGGCTATTTTAAGGCTAATCCATTTTATTTCTTCTGTTCTTAATAAAATTCTTAATAAAGGTAAATCTAAGGAATAGCCATTCCGCGTACCAAACGTGTCTTAATTTTTTCAAATGAGAAAAGTGACCTCATGATGTTGATAATTTCATCATGCCCTCTTTATGCATATGATGTCCTAGAGCACTTAACACAACATCTTCTGAAGCCACTTCAGGGCAAGTGAAGCCTAAATGAAGATGTTTTTGGCAGCTTTTCTGCTACAGCTGACAGAGGAGAAGTGATGGTGAGGAAAGTGCTGTACTTGCAACAGGAGGGATTTTGCTCGAAGCCCTTGCCTTTTGCTTTTAGCAACATACCTTTTACATAGAGAACAATCTGGCAATTGAAAGAGTGAAAAACCAGCCCCATCAGCATGAATTGGCTATACTTGACATCCACCTAAAATCTATAGCATCATGTCCATGCATAAAATTTCCAGTTTGCACCTCAGAAAAGCAAACTGTCTAATATCAGTTTACCTCGTAGTAATGTTGGGAGAATCCTCCCCAGCCTTAGAAGTCCAAACAGTAGACAAGGAGGTCATTTTGATATTAGTGCTGCAATGCCTGGCTGGCCCATAAAGGCAGAGGTGCTTGAAACATGATTGGAAGACCGGTAACAGGATGCTCAAACGACAAGCTCTCTGCATGAAGTTCGTGGCCATCATAAATTCTCCCTTCCCACTCATAGATGCCCTCATATTTCACATCTCCTCTAATAGAAATTCCAAGATACTGACAATGCAAGCGAATTTGATGTGTTCTTCCACTCCGAGGATAAGCTCTTATCACTATCTCATCCTTCTTCACATCACTCTCTGGTACTGCTTTCTCTTCAACTACTATAGTATTTTCTTCATCTTTCCTAAATTCAGATAACTCTTTGAAGCTCCCTTGTCCATTTATTGATAATACTTCAAATGACGTTTCCATGTCCTTGACTAGTGACCCACCCGGTAGCGTCCGACCCACATCTGACGCAGCATACACACGCCAGACCCCAAACTTTGACCGGCCATGACCTGATTTGATGGTTATTTTTTCCCATCTTGGAGCTGGACCAACACAGAGTGCAATGTATGTTTTGGTAACCTTGTGATCAGTGAATGCCTTGACAAGCTTAGAAGCTACTTTGTGGGACTTTGTAATCAACATAACACCGCTGGTATCACGATCAAGTCGATTAGCAAGATGAAGCTCTGGAAAGTTGACCTTGGTCCCTGACATATTGAAACATTTTAACTCAGTTCCGCATTCAAGAAAGAGCTATGAATAAATTAATCAGAAAGCACTCTTAATCTTTCCTCTTCATTATAGAGTTCAAGGCTTTAAGCATTCAGTATTCTCAATCCATATCAACTCTATTGCTTGCAGCTTACAGATTCTGGTTACAGATATCAGAGATGTCAAAATTCACGTGTTGTTGCCTAGTGATTTGAAACATCTAATACTCATGATAATCTCGTGTAAATTGCATTTCAACCTTATTACTGATCAACAAGTTCTGTATAAGTCGTATTAATTGGATCCCAATAAACATTCTAGGTCACAGAACAGATCTCTAGATACCCCATCCAGCTTTCCCCAAAAGCACACACGAAAAATGTAATTTTTCCTCCTAGTAAATTTACAATTTGCCATATATGGGATTTAGTTGACGTCAATAAACAACTTTATTTTGGTCTTCTCCCAGATGAACTCTAGAAAAATGACCAGCAACTGCGTGAAAAAAGCATATTTAATTGAGAAGCGAATTTGAAATGCAGTAGAGCAATTGAAAAATTTGTATTAGTCAACTTAGCACTATCAAGTATCAAAATACTTTGTATCGTCATCTTGTAGTATTTGATATGTCATTGAATTGATAACAGCCTTATATATAACAGACGAAGATGATGATTTTGTTGCCTAATACTAACAAAAAAAAATGGTTTTGTTGCCTAACAATCACATAAACTTAGACAAAACAATTCCAGTATGAAAAGAACAAGAAGTCTGGTCCAGCAATTGGTAGACTTTTGGTGAAATAACCAAGCCTTTGAAAACCAAAAGTTAATTTACTAGGATGTGCATTTCACAGATATCAATCAAGCAATTGAAGAAGCTTCATATGACGATACCCAAGCTATCAAGCAAATGAGCACCTAGTTATTCTTCCTTCTTAGTAGTCTAATAATAACTGTCTTATTATGATTCGTCAAAAATTTATCTTAGTTTAACATTTCCCTATCTCTTCCCTCCATGTGGTCGCCAAGAAAAGTAAAAACCACCTCACAGAATTTGAAACTATTCACAAATTTTGAACTTTATGCAATTATGCTCAATGTTAACTCTAATTTAAAAGAATAACCAAAGGCACTAAAATTTATATTAAGCTAATGAGCAGCCTTGCATTCAAGATTATCAAACTACTCCTCTTTTCCTAATATTCCCAGGCAAACTTATCAATTTTATGTAGAAATTTCGGCTAAACACAATTTACATAAAAATCAACATTAACCACATTTCTTTGCAAACAAGCAAAACCACGGTCAACTCGGATCGACCCAGATGGCCGAATCAACACGCCGTCCGAGTCAAAACCGATCCACAAAGCAAAAAATCGAGAGCAAGACAAGCAGACCTTCCGAGTCGACCGAGTCACAGAGAAGCTGAGGTACCGAGGCGAGCACGGCCTCACAGTAGACCCCCTGGGGCTTGTTCACAGCAATGAGCCACTCATCATGGTACAGCACATGGGTTGGTAACAGAGTGAAGAGGCCGGATTTAGAAGAGGCCGACATGGCTCTTGTGAGCTCTATGTTCTTGGAGATGGGAGGGAGTGTGGGGGAGAGTGGTACAGGGTAGTTTCGTGGGGTTTGGAGGATGTTTTCTGAAGTGGGTTTTGTTGGGTCGGCCTGGTTTGACATGGTGGCGGTGGTGAAGTAGCAGAGTATGGAGGGGGGTTTGGGGGGTTTGGGGAATTTGGTGAGGAAGAGGGTGGTAGGTTGGAGATGGAAAGAGAGTGCCATTTGTTGTGGCGGACTTCGAAGCAAGGAAATAGTCGCCGTTTCTAAATCGAGCGTTCTCGCTTTAATAAAAGCTCTCTTTCCTTACGAGATTGGTTTGTAAAGGCGGACGTTTCAGTTCATAAAGCGACAATAATCGCCACGACCAATTTCAGTACAATTTTTTAAAACAAATACCTTTTAATTTGTTTCCTTTAATTGTTCATTTGAAAAAACAAATTATGTAATATTGTGAAATTTATGACATATTGGCTAATATGTCATAAATATTTTACAAGCATGACTATGATATTGATTGAGATTTCAAGTACTCTTACTTTTTACAAACATTATTTTGCCCTTTTTAATTTACTGATTTAAGCATTAGAGGTGGTTCTGTTTTCAGTTCCAGCGAGTCATTTTAACCTTCTATCATTTTTACAGTTTTTCTCCACCAAATGTTTGGTATGTGGTCATTGTGTTAACCATATGAATTTTGTTAAAATTAGACATATTGAACACATATTGTATCTTTTTCTAGTTGGAATGACAACCATTTAAATTCATGGATTTGCATCATGTGCCCTAAACAAAGCAAATTATACCTAAGTCAGGCTGGATTGATTCTGAAGCTTAAAGCTATAAATTTAAGTGAGGAATAGCAAACCCGTTTCGTCCGTCGAAAGGTCTTGGAATAGTCGTAAACATACGACGACACGTCGTCGGTTCATGTAAGGGTTACATCGTCTTGGAGCTCTAAACCCTTGGGCCTTGGAGCTTTAAACCCTGAACGTTCCAATCCATCAAAAAGGAAAGGAAAAAAACCAAAAAAAAAAAAAGGGAAAAAAAGAAAAGAATATCAATCTTAGTTTTTTCCCATTCAAATCCCAAAAAATGTCATTTCTCATACTCAGAAAATCATTTAGAAGCTCCAAAATTTCCAGGCAAAACCCTAGAATTTCCTTCCTATTCTCTTATGGGTCTCCTTCATTTTCGTACAAAACCACAGAAACCCCATCTGGGTCTCGCCGATTCTCGCATTCAATACCAGAAAACCCTATTCCACCATCTGGGTATCCCATTTACAGGCATAGCTTTTTTGGGATTTACTTCAGTTCACTTCCAAGCATAAAAAACTCTAATGGGCTTCACCAAACTCCTTTCCTTTCAACACCTGTTGGATCCGAGAAGCCTATTTCAGCTTCTGGGTCTTCCATTTCTAGGCGTAACTTTTCTGCGGTTTGCCCCAATTCACTTCCAAGCATAAATTGCCAATTTCGCCAAAGCCCAGTAATTTTTACGCCGTTTCGATATTTTGGTACTGAAGCTGTTGTACAGCCCTCAACTGCAGACGGGCTCACGGTCGAGGCGATCTTAGCTAGTAATTGGACAATTCTTGATGAGAGTGAGAGTGATTGGAAGAGTCATGCTGCTGCAATTGCTCAATCCATTCATCTTATCAAGAAGCGCTTGAAGGTATGACATGTAATGTATCTGGGTCTGGGTTTAAGCATAAGCTCGGGTACTTATGTTGAAAGTTCGACATTTCTTGGTCATATGTTGATTGAGGTCTGATAGGGTAGTCTGTTGGTGTTCGAGTGATTTCATTTTAAGTTTGAATTATGATTGTTATAGTTTTTCTGATCATAAGAGGTTAACCAAGCATTAATTTGGGTTATCCTGTTATCATTTTGCTTATATTTTATTTTCATCAAAATTTTAGTTGGGTTTAGTTATTCATCAAAGAAAAATTATATATTTAAGAATAGTTTAAGCATATCTTGTGTATATATATATAGATATATTGATATTTTCACTATTTACTGTGTAATTGTATTGGAATGGTTTTCAGTTGTCTGAAATCTTGAAGTATAATTTTGCTTTACTGTGTCTGATTATAAGAGCTGAAACAAGTTTTGGTTTTGGGTTTGTGTATGACCTATTTTATGTAAATGTGTGTGTTTTTTTGGTATGCTGGCAGTGGAAGAAATTGGTGGTTAGGTTGGATTTGTTATCAATGGAGCTGAATAAGCCAGATCTTTGGGATGATCCTGTGCATGCGGGGAAGATTAGCCGTGAACATGGTTCTCTCATGGGTAAAATGAAACAGGTGAGGGCATTTGAGCGAGAATTGCTAGAGCATATTGACATGATTAAGCTCGCTCGTGAGGAGAATGATGCGGACATGGAATCGGTGGGCACTCACTTCTTTATCTAGGCATGTATTCGTTCTGTTTTGTGAGTTTTTTTTCTTGTATATTGAACAATTTGGCAAAATTTGATCTATTCTTTTCTGATTTTTTGGATTTACTATATGGCTTGTACTTTTGTGAAAACTTTGGTAAATACACAATTCAGTGTGCTTGAGTATCTTTTCATATGTCTTCCTACTAATTTAACATTTTGAAAGCAAACTACCCAGATAGCCATTGGTTTTACATGTTGAATCCTTATATTAATGTTAAACCTTTTCTTTTAAGGTAGAAGGTAATACTTGGAAATCTTCTCTTATTACCTGGATACCAAATTTTATACATGTGGCTTGTCTTCACGTTGCAGGAATCATTGAAAGCTTTGCTTAGGATGAGAACAAATTCAAAAGAGAAAGAGCTTCAAGCTATGTTAGCTGGGGAGCAGGATTCTTGCTCTTGTTACATAGAGGTTATTTTTATTGTATCATTGTAACTACATTTAGGTTCATTGCATCTTTTTTGCATTAAATATTCATACTTTTCCTGAAGTCCCCTGCCTGATGGTGTTAACAAGAAATTTCCCCATAGTTCACTTATATTTATCTTCTTTCTTCTCCTTGATTACTAGTAACAGTAGCTGTGGTAATATGTGCATGATATAGGTTCAAGCTGGAGCTGGGGGTACTGAGAGCATGGATTGGGCAGCAATGGTCATGCAGATGTATAAAATGTGGGCTCAGCGACAAGGATATAAAGTAACTGTTGTGGATGAAATGCCTGGTGAGATTGCCGGAATCAAGGTTCATCTTCTTACTAGTTTCTGCCCATCCTTATTTTCAATTGAATTTATTGTTGGTGATAGATAACATGCCCTTTAAAGAAGGAAATCAGCACACACCCACTCTAAGCAACCTATCTGTGCTACTATTCAACGGTGGATAGCGCTTTCATTTGCTTCTTTCTGAATTTTAAATGCCTGTCAAGCCTGCTTGATCTGAAAGTTTGGTCAGCATTTAAGTCTTTCCTAGGCATTATTGTTAAATACAACTAATTTTCTGATTTTAAATTAATCTGTTCTTTCAGCGGGCAACAATCAAAGTGGATGGTGAATATGCTTTTGGATATGCCAAAGCAGAAGTAGGAGTCCACAGGTTGGTACGTATCTCACCTTTTGACAGTAATAAGCGCCGGCATACTTCATTTGCTGCTGTTGCTGTAATTCCAATCATGGGTGATGGATCTACCCATGTACAAATCAATGAATCTGATCTCCGTATTGAGCGGTTTCGTTCTGGGGGTGCTGGCGGCCAGCATGCTAATACAACTGACAGTGCTGTGAGGATAGTTCACATTCCCACAGGAATTACTGCCACTTGTCAAAATGAAAGGTATGAAATTTGTGTGTGCAAAAGATTAGAGGAAAAAAGAAATATGCCTTCATGCTTTTATTTTTGGTATTAATGGATTTAGAAGTAACGGTTTTCTTAATTCCAAAAGATACATTTTTGTTGTAAACACAGATCACAACACCAAAACAAGGCTTCAGCGATGGCTGTGCTTCAGTCTCGAGTGGACCAGCTGGAGATGGCTCGCCAGGCTCAGATGAATGCACAACATACTCAATCTCTCACTGACATAACTTGGGGCAGCCAGATTCGTAGTTATGTGCTTCATGTATGCTCTGGGACCTTTACTTCTTTCATCAACTTATTTGGATCCATTGACCATCTAAGCATCACTAACTTCCATTGATATTTTTGACGCAGCCTTACCGCATGGTGAAAGATCTGCGAACTAGCTATGAAGTTTCGGATCCTGATTCTGTCCTTGAAGGAGATCTGGATGGCTTCATCTTGAGCTATTTATCAGCTTCCATTGATAAAGATGAAGATGGCCAGTGAATCCATGGCATTATGCATATTGTCACATAGCTGAATCCATGCAAGGTTGAACATCTGACTGATGATCATTAGCCATAAGACTTGACTAACAACCCAATCAGCTGCAAGGCATAGGCTTTTGAAGGTCATGTAGAGATGATATAGTTAAATTTAGAGAGGGCATGGCATTTATAATTTTAGTAGTAGGGATGAATAAAAGGCCTTCAAATATTCATTTGTGGTGATACAAATTACAATCATATGCTTTCTCTAAATTTTTGGATAGCATACCCGTTTTCATTTTTCTTCTCTTGGTCATAGCAGGAAGGATCCGCCCTTGTATCATTTCTTTTCCTTATCCCACTCAAAAAAAAAAATCTCTGACTCACCATTTGAGTTTCACTTGGTAAATCCTCTATGCATAGAATTGTACCTTTTTTATTTCCTTCAATCAAATTCCACTCCCTATTAATGAGATAAAAGTAGATAAGTAGGATCATTATTAGATAATGACCTTTTTTTAGTTGATTAGTAAGTAAAAATTAGGCGTCAAAAATAATTTGGGATGTGTCAAGAAAATAAAATAAATGAGTTAAATGTGAGATATATATATATATATATAATTTTTAAGATTTCGTAACATGTATAAATTTTTTTTAAATCTCAACCATTATTGTTATTATTGTTATTATTATTTAGATGAGACAAGAGTACAAACAGCATTACAAACAATTATATAGTAAATAGAGGCATAGATAATAGGATAGTAACAAGAAAACTAAACTTTTGGGAAAAAATTTAAAAAACCTAGCAGTTTGATTGACCGCCCAATTTCGGCTGAATGATATCACCTTGTAGCTCGGATTCCAAAACTTAAAATCGATACGACGTCGCCTCTTGTAAACTCGTCCGCATAGAAATAAGGCACAGTTTTGTGCGTGTTAAAAAGTCGATGCAAGTCACCCTTTCCCCTTCTTTTGTATTGCTCAGGAAAAAAAAAAAAAAAAAAAGAGGTCGACGCAAAACTTCGAAAGATAGAGAAAACCACAAACGCTGTGACTGAAAACAATTTCAGGTACGAGGCTGCCTCAACTCTCAAGTTATCTTACTTTCTCTGTCTGTTTTTTTCTTTTTTAATTTCTTTAATTTTGTGACTGAAAAAAAAAAAAAAAGAATTGATTTTTTTTTTTTCTTTTGCAGGCGGTTTTCGAATTTGGAAAAGAAATTTATTCATCCGAAAAAGTTGAAATAAAATAAAATACGAGAGAGAGTGAGAGAGAGAGAGAGAGTGTGTGTGTGTGCGCTAATGGATTCATCTTCATCAGTGATAACTCCAGAGGATGTGTTGGAATCGCTGATGAATGACGGTACAATCGACGCGCTCAGATTGAAGATCATCAACCAGCTGAAAGCCAATGTAAATATATGTCCCTCCCCCTTTATTTTCTTTGCTTAGGTTCTCTCTATCTCTCTCTCTTGTTTTTGATTTTGTGGGTAAAATCTAAATTGTGGGTTTTTTTTTTTAATTTTATATTCTGAGAGCTAATGGAGCAGTGAACTTGTCGAATTTCATGGTTTTTGTGGTTTATTTATGTGCTAAGCGCCTGTATTGTTTGTTTGTATAGCTTCATTCATTAGTCACTCATGAGTTACACTAGCATATACATATATACACACACGTGTGTATATATTAATGTATAGAACAGTTCTATAGATACCAATGAATCATACAAAAGATATTTTTAATGATGGGGTTAGTGGCAGAGCCAGGGGTTTTTGTTTTGGGGGCTGAATATTGTTGCAAGGCCGAAGAGGGAGGTGGTTTGAAAGGCAACTTGGAAGTTGTGAAGAAGAGAGAAAGCAGAGGAGAGGGAGGGAGGAGTTGAGGGGAGGATGAATGAAAGGCACACGTCTAGGTTTTAGAAAAAGAAATCTTTTGGTTTATAGAAACCTTTTAAGGGTTAAAGTTTTGGATTTAAAAAAGAGCTCAAAACGCTTTTATCATATTTTTGAGTAGAGAACTTTTAGATTTAAAAAAGAAAAGAAACCCAATTCTATTTCGTGATGGTGCACTTTGTAAGAGTTTTTCATAAGAAAAGAATTGAATTTCATATATTTACATTGTGTATATATTGTAATGTGTTGATACGAGCTATTTGTTAGTTAAAGCCCTAGTGTTGGTATCATTGATTCTAATTTGGGAACTAATATGCAATTCGTGTGGTTGAATATAAGAATTTGTGGGGTTGTACTGTTTGCTCCAGTAGATCTTTGCAAATTGTTGACAGTATTGGTAGACTGACATGGGATCCTCCTCCAGAAGTTTAAATCAGTGAATTTACTTAGTCCAGTAATTAGAAATGCAAAAAGAACGGAAGTAGAGCAAACATAATTTATGAGTATTTTAATCAAGGATTATCAAACATTTCAATGCTTAAGTACTAGTTTATTTTTCTCTTAAAGGGAATAATACTTATGTCGGTGCTTCTTGTTGCAGGAGGAGCTTAAGAATACCACTATCAAAATGGCTGAACAGAGCAAAGTTCTTAACACCCCTGGAGCAGAGAAACAGACGAAAAGAGAGCTGTTTGATGCGCTAAGGCAGGAACTTGAGTAAGTGATAGTGTTTCTTAACCATTTTCATTTGTTTTTTAAGATAGAATAGCCTCCCAGGTTCGCACTAAATGCTCTTGCTTACTTTTGAGAAAACTCATAGCTTATATGCAGTATTATAAGGGCTTTTGATCATCTATTGGACAATTTTCATTATCTTGAAGTTGTCATGGCTGTATCAAATGTTAATAGTGACAGAGTTTTAAATATCACGAGATGATCGTATCTCTGGCAAAAGTTAATAAGATGGCCCATCCTGTGTAAATTTTGAAGATTGCTTTGGATAGATAGAAGCAACTTATAAGTGGGTGTTTGAGCAGTTGTGAAGCTGAATCCATGGCTAAAATGGCCATATCCATATTAACTGCCTCTTAGGTGGTGCAAAGTTTACATGCACTCTATCAAATTTTAGTAATGCACAAAGGGATAGAGCTTTCTTAATCCCTTTTTCCACTTTTTTTCTTTCTGAAACTGACACCTTATGTTAATTTGTTGCACCTATCTCTATTTGAATCTTGAAGAATGTCCCACACGGTCAGCATGAATGGTTAGTTACTTGTCATGGTTTAGAAGGGGCTTCTGATGTATGACAATATCAATTTTTTTTATGTCACTTGTTTTCTACAGCAGTTTCTGTTCCTTACAGTTTTCATATTGATTTCATGCAGAGCTCCAGTTCTTGAGAAGGCTTCTAAATCAGTTTGGGAGCTTATTCTAGACAATAATGGGCTGGGGAAGGAAATTAGTGAGATGGTTGAAAAAGTATTTTGTCGACTGAGTGGCCGGGAACCTCCTTTGTTTCCTTTGCCAGATGCTGAAACTTGGCCTAGTAAAGAAATTCAGAATGAGAAAGGAAAAGGAAAAGGAAAAGAATTTGTAAATGAAAACCACAAGGAAAAGGAGAATTCTCCCTCTGCATCAAAGAAAAGGAGTTTTAGTGACATGAATGTAGAAGGAGGTGCATATGAATCTGCAAGCAGATCCGGTGATCCTCCTGTCATGCAGGAAGAGTCTAGTAAATCGCCTCAAGCAAGTTCGAAGACATGAGTGTCAGTATGTCAATCAAGTTAGGTATGACAAAAGTGGCTTCTGCAAATCTGGATCTTTAGTCTTGATTTTGATTTTAATTAGTTTCTGAATTCCTTTTTATGGACTAAAATCAACATTATTAGGATCTGACTAGAACAGAAGTGAATTTTAGCTACTTAGGTCTAAAACAGTGTTTGCAGAAACTGCATGTTTTATGCTGTAAAATTTGATTTATGCAGTTTATTTACTATTGCATATTGTCAATATTTGTACGAGGGATGGTTGTATTTGTTGCTTGAATTTTTTATTATAAAATGTAGATAGACTTGCTTTTTACATGCCCGCAGTTGAGCATATCTTCTGTCTCATTTGCTGACTCATTTGACTACTATAATGAAAACCCGTTTCTGATTTCTACTGCTGTTATCTGGGCTGCAAAGTTGCAGCAGAAAATGATATTATGATGATATCTTATTCTCAGTAGATTGAATAGGAAAATTTTCTGATTGTTAAGCTTAACCTTATTGCACAAAAAATTAAAAGAGAGCCAGCTGTCATAAACCGAATATATAGATTTAACTATTTATATACTATAGTAAATAAAATTTTCAAAAGATGCGGAAGGATCATGGCCAATACTGGCCATCTTCTCCCTCCGGCGCTGCTTACTGTGCGTGACAAATTTCAAAACAACCTTATCCATACGTAACTTATTTTTTTAGTATGTCTAAGAATACAAAAAAATAAAATTTTCAAGACTTTGTAAATAAGATAGTTCTTATTTAATCTATCTTGTAAAATCTTGACATCTTGTAAAAATAATGGTTATGGGAAAGACATTTAATCTAACGTTATTCAATTTCTTGGGTTTGTTTGATTTGTTGGATAAAGATGTAAAACTTCTAACCTTTATTTTGAAATTTTACTACAAAAAAGGGCTACTGTTTTTACTTGATTTTTGTGTTTTGGGCACATATTTTCATTTCAAAATTGTTGTATATATAATTTTATTTCTAGCTTAATTTATATGGTTTTCACAAAAGAGAATGGCTAGATACTATAATTTTATCCAACATTCATCTAATAATCAAACGATTCAATTATTAGGATAAAAATATAATATTTGGCATTACTCTCTTCAATTGAGCTGTACAATGTAGAATTTTTTGAACTAGAATATATATAGAATAAGCCGGCAAAATAGTAAATTTTTCTCATCTTTATTCAACTGAGCCTTTTGCATCACCAATCCAATTGAGTTGCAACACTTTGTTATATTGATTTATCATTGTGCTATTACAGAACTCTAACTTTAAAGTATACACTTGTTACTCCACACAAAAAAGGAAGTTAATTTGATGTGACAGTAAAATGTTCGAATATTTGTTGCTAATTTCTAAATATTAAATGTTACATTTGACTAACTAGTGTTGAGATTAGCTGCAATAATGTTAACAACAGTAACAAAGCAGAAGATGACAGCAATGTGATGGAGAGAAGAACAAGTCAGAGGGTCGTTTGATCCCTCTCAACCCTCCTCTTTGCCCTTGCTTTTATTGCAGTGGACTTTTTTGTTTTGGCTGCTACGGAAGTTGCAGTAGAACTCAAGTTAGCTTGTGTGCTTACAAGGGGAGATAAAGAGAGAGAGACAATACAAGAGGAGCGGAAAAAGAAAGAGAGGGAGAAAGGAAGAGGCATCCTGAATGAGAGAAAGAGAAAGAGGCATAAAAGTATTGGTTTCCTCCAATATACCTAAAAATTCTCCGTTAGAATATACCCTAAAAATTCTAAAGAATTTTAAATCCTCTTTCCTTTAACCACTCTTCCAAAACTCCCACCAAGGATAAGATATTATGAAATTTTATGTATTTGAAATATTTTAGCTTCACACTAATGAAATAGATTTATTTATTTTAGACAAAAAAAGAAGAAGAACCTAGCTCGAGCTTGATTGAGTACATGGCTCAACTCGAATAGTGATATATATATTTCCAACAAGCCTAATTTGAACACACGTTTCATAATTTGGCTCGAATTTGAGTTCGACTCGAATAGGTATCCTCATAAACGAGTCAATATTAAGATCGGTTGTATATGTTAACTTTGTAGCGAACTTCTCTACTTCAGTTGCTACTGGAGTTGCAGTAGAACTCAAGTTAACTTGTGTGCTTACAAAGGGAGATTAGATTGAGAGAGAGAGACAAGAAGACAGAAAGAGCAAGAGGAGCAGAAAAAAGAAAGAGAGGAAGAAATGAAGAGGCATCACGACCGAGGGAAAGAGAAAGAGAAAGAGGCAGAAAAGTTTTGGTTTCCTCCAATATTTCACCATTTTTTTTTTCTCTTCATTTTTTAGTATATATATTGAAATAGACATGATCATAAAGGTGAGTTGGAGTCCTTTTAATATGGATTGAGCCACAATTCCAATGTTCACTTTTATGAGCATATTTCTTGCTTTTTGACACATTTTGTATGTCTCTCATGTAATAATCATGACCAAAGCATCAGGCAATATTTATGAAAATCATATTGAAAGAAACAAGTTGGGAAGGGAAAAGGGAAGCAAGGAAACGGAAAGTTATCAATATCACATTTCGTATTAAGGAAATGCTAAAGAAAGAAGTTCCTACTTCCTATATTTTTTGAGATATAATTAAATTTACTGATATATTTTACAAGACAAAGCATGGACACTTACTGAAGCAAACCAAACCATTTTTATGTCTAACCAAGGAAAGAAAGAAAGTGAACTTTGCGGAATAATTTCTGTTGGAATACTATTGGCAAACCCACCAGATTAAATGTCTTTGCTACCCTTACTTCTTATTCATACATTACTTATTTGTTTAGTATGTTTAAGAACACAAAAAATTATAATTTTGAAACACTTTGGAAAATGGTTATGGGAAAGACATTTAATCTAACACGGGTTTAACAAAATATTACTGTGAAAAAATATTTATAAAATTTAATCTAGGAGAATTTATTTTTGGTAATTTATTTTTTTGGTAAATTAAATTTTGGAAGTCAAAATTCAATGATTGCTAGGTTTGAGTTTTGTAGATTGATCGATCCTATGGTTTTTCTGCTTGAGTTGATCCTTCATCCTTCTGTGTCAGCATGATAAAGGGGTGATGATGTGCTTGCAAGAAAGGCACGAAGCAATGTGAATCAATGGTAAATATTGAAATTAGGAAGTACAAGGCAACAATTGAGAATGAAGTGTTAGAGTATATGATAAGAATAAAAATTATTTGTGATAAATGAGGATTTGTTTACCCTAAATTAAAGGACTAGATTATATTTGAAAGAGTAATGCTCCATCCAACTTTGTATATGTGGACAAAGATTGGACTCATAAATACAAAAGGAAACTTTTTAAAAAATCAAAAAAAAAAAAAACTACATGTGCAAAATTGGATAAAGTTGAATACTAAGTATTACTCTTTCATTTAAGTTTTCATTTCATTATGAAATTCTTTATGGTATCAGTGACATTACTTAACACCAATCTTCAATCCCTAATGGCCTTGTGGACTCCAATTTTTTTTTTCTTCCTTTTCATGGTGGTGCCTCTCTCACGGGATTCCTCACCACCGTTCAACAACTTTTTGTCTCGAATCCTTATCATCCAGGCATCCAATCAAGCTTTTAAACACGTCAGTCGAAAGATCATAGGCCGATCTACACAATCCAACAAAAATCAACCAAATGGGAACTCTCATGCATCTAAACGCACCACTAGAAGATTTTGCCAGTCATACCATGTGCCTCACGCACTGCCACACACCATTACGTTCATCCTTCTCGATTGTAAACGACACATTGTTTAGGTGGTTCAATAGATTTGACCCCTAAAGGATACGTCGTTTATCTCCTATCCAAATAAATAAATAAATAAGCGGGAAAAAAAAAATCAGTTGAAAAAAGGGCCCATGTGACCCATCTTTTGGCTGTGTTTGTTGGCCCATTTGGCCCAATCATTCGGCCTATTATTGCCCCATTTATCAACCCTATTATTTGGCCCATAGTTGATCCTATTTTGGCTCAAGTTGTTTGCCTGTTGTGGTCCATTTTCGGTCATTGTTGTTTGCCCATTTTTCTGCCCATCTCCGGCCACCATTGTTTCCCGTCGCCATCGTCTTTGGCAATTTTTCGGCAGCCACCATCTCCGACAGCTTCTATAAATCCTTTGTCTCCATTTTCTCCCTCTCTTCCGCTTTTCTCTTTTAAGTTTCCATTTCATTATGAAATTCTTCATGAAGTTGCTCGGTATCGTACACAAATAGAGATCAGGGAGATCAAATATCAAACAACGAAGAAGAATTATCTGATAGCATTAGCTTGTTCATGGATTTTTTTTTTTTTTTGGGTTATTGTTTTTGTTAATATATTCTGCTACTTACAGAGGTGTAAGTGATGGCAAGGTGAACCATACTATATTGCAGTGAATGTGAAATTACCATATGTGTTGTAAAGCTACTATATTCTAATTCTGGTTTTTTAATTTGTGTATATGCTGTTAATGGGTTTCAAAAAATTGTATGATCAGTTCAAGATTCTCTCTCACATATATAATTGTATCCACAGTACGTAATTTGGTTAAGTAGGACAACAATTACTCGTTGCTAATGGCATTTTGTAGTCTAACTCTTTTTTGCACCCTTTTTACTTATCTACTTTAGTTTCTAAGCCAATAAATAGAAAAAATGAGGTTATGATATGCGGCAGTACCAGTGTACGTAGGCTCCCTTTTTTTTTTTTTTTTTACAACCGAAAACACTTTTGGTTGATTAGAAAAATCTTCTTTAATTTTCGTAAAATGATTTCATTTTTTTAAAATTGTAAACTATTTTTTGAGTTTGAATTTCTCCCTCTTGCACACACTCATTCTTGTAGTTCATTTTTTCGCCGCTGCTCGCCGCCACCTCCAGAGGTTGCCGGAATCCATCATTGGACTTCAACGGAAGTAGTAGGCTACCATCAGGAGTCATCGATAGTTTTTGCCCGCCATCGCCAATTTTTTGTATTAGCTAAATGCCGAAAAGTATAAAATATTTTTACATTGGAAAAAAATGGAGCCTTAGCATCCACGTACAATATAAAAAACACTTAACAACATCACCAGGTCCTATATGAAAGTACACTTAACAATTGTTTTGAACTCAATTTCTCAAGTGCGTTTTAACAGCATAAGTTGTCAAATATAATCTTCCTCAATAATTTTATTAACATTCTCCAGTCTTTAAACAAACATACAAAAAGATAAAATAACAAACTAACTAACGATCAGCCTAATCTTAAAATTCTAATGATAAAACTAATCCTAATCTTAAATGATAAAACTAATCAAAAAAAAAAAAAAAACTAACCTTTATTGGATAAAACCCTACTTTATCACAACACTAACACAAACAGATGGCAAACTATAGTTTGCTTCAAATGTAGCAAACTCTAAATAGAAATTGCACATTTTTATGAAAATTGCATGTGCATCTTACATACAAATGGACACAAAATTTTTATAGACCGAGTTGAATGAAATTCCTCCAGCCTAGTTTGAGAAAAATTCAGTGCTATAAAACATTTGTTTCGCCAGAAATTTCGGCTGATTCGAGCATTAAAGTGGATGCCAACCGCCATTGGAAGGTGTAGAGAGGCTGCTTCGGAGGCTTGCATGCTGTCTTTTTAGTGATAATTGAGGAATTTCGGGCGTAAAAGTAGTTGCCAACAGCCATTGAAAGGTGTAGAGAGGCTGCTTCCTTCTTGGTGATAATTGAGGTGTAAATCCCTCCAACATAGTTGCATTATTTACATAATAAGGGAAATAACCAATTAGAGATTCTGGTCCCAAAAGATGGCAGCAAAACCTCATAACCAGCAGGATGGAGCTCCAAGAATATTGTTGTTGCTTTCAAGGTTCTCTTCCTTTCTTGAATCAATGAAGTTATTCAATGACGATCTCACCCACCCAATATACTTGTTCTGATCAATGCATTGAAGTTCTTGGCCGCTCATCCATGGGTTCATAATGTTATTATATACTTGAGGGTCTAAAATAGGCCTTCCTGGTCCACCATCATCACAGGGAGCTGACACAACATTATAGTTTTGACAAGATGTTGCTGGATTCACTTGGGTTGCTGCTAAAGCAATAGAAAATGGTGGCTCTAGAATGATCTGCTCTCCCAGTACTTGGGTTTCTATACCAGTAGAAAATGGTTGTTGAATATGATCACTTCTCCCAAGAACTTCTGCAGAATCAATCATCCCTTGACTCCAGATATTTGCCATCTGTGGATTATTAACTCCTAATTGGTTGCTAACCATTTCATTTAGGGGCGAAGAGAAGTCCATAACTATATTATCACAAATATTTGAAAAACAAAGTCAGGAGTACATTCTTTGTAGTTTAAGCTTTAAAGAGAAATATTACACAAACTTCCAAATATTTACTTTTTGGTGATTTACAATGCCACGTCAGGGAGTAAGCCTTTAAGAGTGTAAACTTGAGAGTTTGTATAATATTTCTCAACATTAAAATTGTTATAGAGTAGGAAGAAACAGTGCAATACCTGTTGAATCTTTAATACTAAGGCATGGTTGGTGGATTTGGTGATCATATGCCTGAACTTGTTGCATGGCAGCCAATGGCACAGGGAAACTTGAGAAAGGCAGCTGCAAACCGGATCCGATGGTGTTTGACCCAAGTCCATTCAAATCAAAAGAAGTTTCTCTAATCCCATTGTAGGAAACCGAATGAAAGTAGGGAGAACGTAAACTTGGGAATGGTCTTTGGCTCAACATTAACAACCGGCTATCGCATTGCAGAAGCTTCTCATAGTGTTTATCAAGGGTTCCTGGAGGAAATGCAAGATAGTGCTTCCTGATAATAGCATATCAGCAACAAAATCCGTTAGTTGTAATTTTTTTTTTTTAGCAAAATATCTATAAAATTAAAGAAAATAAAAACTAAAACGTGAAATGGATCCAAAAAACTTATTCAGTAAGATTCATAACTCGTATTATCATATTACTAGAACACAATGATATATTCCCCCCAAAGTTTTACTTCGTTTTCAACGTTGCCTCTAATATTTAAAAATTTGTAATGTATCTCATCAAAGTTTTAAAAAATTACAATTCGATCTATTTGTTAAAGCATTCCATCTTATCTAACGGAAATTTAAGCACATATACCGCACAGGCCATTTTTTTGTTTACTTTTTCAAATTACCCTCAACTTAACTCGTATTTTTTAAAATGGCCTCATTTTTTTTTTTTTTTTTTAAAGAAAAAAACAAAATCTTTATGAAAAAGAAAAAAATATATATTGGGGTGGCTGGGCACCCCCATTATGGCCTCGACCACCCCCAAATTTCCCATGAGAGTGACTACGGCACTCCAATATTTTTTTTATTTTTCATTCAGATTCAGATTCAGATTTTTCTTCTTTTTTAAATAAAATAAAAATAAGGGCATTTTGGAAAATAACAAGTTAACTTCAGCAAAAATGGCATGTATAGTGCACATGCTTATATTTCTGTAAGATAAGACGGAATTATCTAACGGATGGGTCAGATTACAATTTTTTAAAACTTTGATGGAGTACATTATAAATTTTTAAACATTGAAGGCGACATTGAAAAAGAGGTAAAACTTTAGAGGGTAAAATATATTTTTCCCATGATATATTTATAAACTTCAAAATTTGTGTTGAAAAAATGTGATAGATAACAAGTAAATTGAGCAGATGCATATATATAGTAACTAACATTTTACTAAGGACTCTATATCTTTAGTTCCAAATTTGATAGTTTGACAAACTAAAATCATACTTTGCACGCTTAAAATATTCTCCATGAATATGAACAGGACTGTGCTATTTTATGATTTTATGATTAGAAAACCAAATGTCAACAATAAAATTCCAAAAATAAAATACAAACCTGTTAATTAGAGCTTGCCCATTAGTAAAGTCTCCACTGACTTTCCATAGAGTATGTTTTCTCGGCATTGGATCAGTCTCTTGATAGAACGCAGGTGGACTGTTAAGCTGAAAAAAAGTTTCACCACATTAAATTTGAGACTCCAATAAGATATAACATTGCACTTCAATGAATCTGATCAATCTCATTAAAAAAATAATAAAATAAATAAAACAACCTCAATTTCCAGAATTCCAGGCTGATTTGCCACAGTTGAAGCTCTAATTGCTAAAATATCAGACCACTGTATTTCAATCTTGCTTTTCAAACTCTCCTTCATAATCTCCCACACCAATTTTTTCTTTGCGTAGTAACACTTAGCCACCAAAGCACCTTCTCGTTTAGCAACTTCCTGCAAAATTTCTAGTAAAAAAACTATAAAGAAACAAACTTTTTCTCATCTTCTTTATTTACTGCAACTTTTCGGATTGTGTGATTGTTTTTTTTTTTCACCTTCCATGAGCCAATTCGAAGTAATGATGCACCGAAGTTTGAAGCCTTCAACTTCTCAGCATCATTAATAAGCTTTTCTTCAACCGCACCATGGCCTGGGTTTCGATTAGTCCCAGAAACATTTTTTGTGTTCTTTGCATGAAAAATTCTCTTCTCTACCAAGTCCAAGAAAGAGTCTGTATTCGAAAATGTCAATCCAATAGGACCCAAGTTCAAGAGAGTTTCACTCAAGTAATTAGCCTGCAAATTAATACATATCGAATCAATGTAAACCATGAAAAGGAAAATCACAATATATAACATAAATGAAAGGAAAAATACCCAATAATTAAAAAAACGATCAATCACTAAAAAATACACGGAGAAAATAGTTGATATAAGAAAATGAGATCACATCCAAGAGAAGGAAAAAAGAAAAAAAAGTAAAAATTATACTGGACTTGGCTAAATCACTGAAATGGGAGGTAAAACTCTTGGCTGAAATGGGACGATACCATTTTGGATGGCAAAAGATTTAAAGGTAAATCCCTTGTTGATCTGATCGTTAGATTGTTTATGGTAATGTTTGTATAAGATTTTGTTTTGGGTTAGAACTAGAAGAAGCCTATCTTTAGTTGTTTTTGTCCTCTTTGGGCAATTCATTATTCAAATACCAAAAATAAATTATCTAATCACTTTATACATAAAAATAAATTAAAAAAAAAAAAAAATCAGTTCGGAGAAACCACCAAAAACGCAGATACCAAAGAAACAGAACCTTCCAAAACTTAAACCAGAAACAACACTCGTAATGCATCCTTAGCAGCCGTTTTTTTTTTTTTGGCGGATTCCAAGTTCTCGTATATTGACAACTATAGGAGGCTTACATTTTCTTCCTTTTCTTTGTTGAATCCTTTACACTCTACACTCTTTCGCAAAAAGCCAACAACTCTCACCAGAAAAATGGAAAGAAAAAAAAATCTAAAACTCGAGAGATATCATATATCCTAAAAGGAAAAAAAGAAAAGAAAAGAGCTTGAATCCACCTTTCCTCCTGTGTCTGCTGATGTTTGTTTCAGTCTCTTGTTTACAGATTCGGAGATGTGAAAATCACAAGCAGAGCTCCTCTTCTTATTCATAAACGTGTTTTGAAACTGCTCAGAAACAGAGTTCTCACAAAATCCCATGTTTCAATCAAGCTACATAAGGAAGAGGAAACAGGGGAAACAGGGGAAGTACCATAATGTGTTCTGATAAGATATTTACATAAAACAAGTTTCCGTCGGAATCGGCCGCGGAGTAAGAGAGCAAATGAAGGAAAACAGGGGAAGTACCATAATGTGAACCTAATCGTGATTTATAATGGTAAGGAGTCTTTTTGACGCGGGACTGATGATGTCATAATTAGGTCCCACCTCTCCTGCGGATTTGTAGGGTTGTTAGATTTGTTAGTTTGAGAGGGGAAATTAGATAGATACGTTAACTTGAAATAAGAAAATGAAATTATTTTTTAGTTACTTTTATTCTATTTTACTGCTCTTAGCA
This sequence comes from Betula pendula, assembly GCA_900184695.1. NCBI lineage: Eukaryota > Viridiplantae > Streptophyta > Magnoliopsida > Fagales > Betulaceae > Betula > Betula pendula. The sequence goes on along the minus strand of FXXK01000143.1, from coordinate 294,415 downwards.
CTGTTAATCAATTATTGGATCTTGGTTTAAAAAAAAATAAATAAATAAAAAATCAAGGACTTATTAGAAGTGCTTCATCAACAAAATATGATAAAAATGTGATATATGGCATTATTCTCCTTCGATTTGCTGGATAAAGATGTAATACTTCTAACCTTTATTTTGAAATTTTTATTATAAAAAATCGACTGTTTTTACTTGATTTTTGTGTTTTGGGCACACATTTTCATTTATGTATATTTCTAGCTTAATTTATATGGTTTTCATAATTGTTCAAAACTTCAAATCAATCCAAATGAGTTGCAATGCTTTGTTATATTGTTTTGTATTATTGTGCTATTACAGAATCTTAACTTTATAGAATACATTTGTCAAAATATTGAATTACCCCACACAAAAAGAGAGAAGATAATTTGATGTGACAATAAAATGTTAGAATATTTGTTGCTAACTTTAAGTTGTTAAGAACATTGAGATGTGGCATTTTACAATGTCTAAGGTTTTAATCATGCATGCTTCATTATCGATTTCATAATAACTTAATGTTTCCATAAAAAGTGTGGTATATTACACTGTCTAAGCGAAGACATGGCTTAATTAAACGTTGATTAAATTGAATGAAGTATATACATCACTATTAACACTAACCAAAATGATACATGAACCCATTTTAGCATGTAGCTATAGTGGAAGAACATTTTAATATTGGCATATATATACTTACTAGAGATATGCTATTTAGCATGCCACATCAGCTGAGAATACTGCGAGAATGCTAAATAATATTTTTCTATTTATTATGAATAATATCAGTCACGGATCATATATGGTCCACATTAGATTTTATAGATTTAATGGTGTATATATTGCCACATAATCTAAAACTTTAAATGACGTGCCACCATGTACACCATTAAATACAACAAAATAAAATTGGAACCATGAAATGAATCAGGCATGAGTAATAAAATTTCAATTCTTATGTCAGCTATCTGAAAAAACAAAAATAAAGCCACTTAAAATATGTCACGTCAACCGATGTGATAAATATGTGTGAAGTATAATCTTACTCATATTTTATTATTAGTATACTCTAATATTTACGCATTCAACTATTGAGATCAATTAAAGTTTGCTATCAATTTATTCCAAGAAATGTATAATTTTTCCATCCTTAAATACATAAACATTTATAAATTTTTAAGGAAACAATTTTTTTGAAGTAGAGTGAACATAAAGGAATTGGATGGAAACTTTTTATATAATCTTATATACTGACATACATTAACCGGAATTTGTTGATTGTAACAATTAAATCGTTCAGGAAAGACTCATCTTTCAATTAACTCATACTTGATATATGAAAAAGGGGTTAACTTTTAACTTGGAAACTCATAGGACTCTCTTTCCCCCTTCTTGATCGTACTTCATATTTAGTTTCAAAGTCTTTATTCTCCAATTTAATTAGATAACACCAAATTAGAGTTTAAATTTTAAACAACAATAAAACCGCTGCATTTTCTCACTCTTTTTAATTTGACGTGTTTATCTTCCAAGAAGTTGTGCATTGAGACTCCCTTGACTCCCTTTTACCAAAGTCATCCCAATTCCAATTTCAAAATAAAATGTATGCATCTGCCAATTATTACAAAGTATTTAAACAATTAAATTATTGAGAAAATTACTTATTTAGTCTATGCAGTTGTAGTTATGTCAAACTAATATCTGATTATTAAAAGTATTTAAACATCTATGGAATAAGTTATTTATTCAAAATGATCCATGTTGCCATTTAATTGAAATCGTTAGATGTACATATGGATCCACGTTACAATTAATCATTGATTAACATGTGACATAGCCGATAACTCAGCATGTTGTAAAATTATAGATTTAGCACCAAATTAAAATAAAATAAAATAAATATCGCCCTTCACGAGGTAGGGAGCAGCCTCCCCTCACCATATGAGGGGGGATCGGTTGCCCCTCAGTAACCGCTCATCTATGGTGGGAGGTCACTCCTCCCAACTAAGGGGCAGTTGGCAGCCCCTTTTAGAAAGGCCTCCCGTCACTAGGTGAGGAACAGTTGACTACCCCTCTTTGAGGGGAGATTGCCTTTCCCCAAGTGAGGGGCAATCGGCTACCCCCCTTTGGGAGGCAGCCCCTCACAAGTGAGGGGTAGTTATTCGTCCCTCACTTGACTACTCATTTGGTGAAGGGTGGTTTCTGTTTTAAAAATTTTGTTTTGTTTTGTTTTATTGTATTTTTTAAGTTGGCTGGATCAAACTATAATTTTAAAACAAGGCGAGTTATCAGTTATGTCACATATCAATTAGCAATTAGTTCTGATGTGGATCAACATGAACGGTTTGCATCAAGAGGTTGATGACATAGACCATTTTAGACATGAGAAATGTTTGGCTATATTCTCCAAACCATCTATGAACCATCTTTGTAGTGTAATAAATTTTTTATTTTTTAGAAAAACATGAAGGAAGATGGTTGATAGATGGTGTGCAGAATATGCCATAGCATTCCCCTTTAGACATATAGTTTATCCTATAAATATTTAAGATATTTTTGATACCCTAGGAATCAGTTTAATACAAGTGGAAGTCCCATAGACCAAATAAGTAATTTCCCCTAAATTATCAATAGGCACCGTCTTTCCCCATCTTCACATCTTATATTCACCATTACTTTTTTAGACCTAATTTTCCATCCAAATTATCGATTGAGTGGTTCTCATATAAAAGGTGATTATAGGAGGGCCTTGGTGTTTTTATTTATTTATTTTTGTTAAATATATTGAAGAATAATAAAGGATAAAAGAGAGATAGAAAATGTTATGAGATTGGGGTCTAAGGGATAACAGCATGCCGCATGCCTAGTGCAGTCCAAGTGAATTACTTCTTCTAAGAATAATAGTCTTTTAATTCAAGTCAAAGTCCAAGTTGTATTGTTATCTTTAAGTTCTATTTGTTTAAGAGTCTACATCTACTGCAATGTAAAGATAGAGGAAATAGGTGCACCGTATCTATATCTCTACTTCCCAAGTTTTGTTGTAGTAGAACTTATCATTAGATAGCCGGAGTAAGACGACTATCGGCAGCCAGTGATTGGCTATCTATATTATGGTATCAGAGCCAAATGTCTTGAGTTCGAATCTTAATTTCGTCATTTACCTCTCATTTCAATTAAATATTTCACGTAATGGGCTTCAACTATTAAAAATAGAGTTTGAGCCAAAACGTGAGCGAGAGTATTAAAGTATTAAAATGAGTGGTGATTTAACAATTTTTAATTTTTGAACTATGGTTTTTTTCATTTATGGTATAATATTTGCCCATGTGTTGGCACACATCGACAAATATTATACATAAATGAGTAGGAACATGTGGTTGATTTTAAGATTTTAATATTGTCATATAATTAGGTTAATGCACCAAAAAGGATAGCACTAAACGTAGTAGAGGGGTTTCATATGCGTGGACAATCAACATGAAATTTAATTGTAAGGAAAGTTGGGAACACATATCCTGTGTTTCTTTGCCTCTTGCAAACCATATCTAATGTAAGTCACTTTTATTGATTGATAAAAATAAAACCACTTTTTTTTGTTACGTTTGTTAATATTTTTGTTTTATCTTCTCAAAACAAAAATATTAACAAATAACTCACACACCAAACATTCGTAAAAACGCAAAATTGGTTTTTATTTTTATGTCATATCAAACACTTATTTAATTAAAAAAAAAAAACACTCAAAACACATTAATAAACAAAGCCAATGCCCTTAATTAAGTTGTGAATTAATGAGAAAAAGTTGGCTTGGTGAACGCTTTTTGTTGCTTATTTTTGACGAGTCGGAATTGTCGGATATGGAGATTTGGATCTAATTAGTGATTTATGATCTCATTGACACTGAACTTCAGTGACCTTAACATCATCAAAGTTTTTTTAATTGTTTAATGCTTTTGAGTCATGAGATTAAAATGCAAAAACTGAAGGCTGGCTGCTGGCTGCTTTCAAATTGTGCCTTTACATGTTGGGAAAAGTAAATAAATACATAAAAATGTCTCAGTTGGGTGAATGCTTGTAACGCGGAAGTAAAAAGTGATGGCTCTTTAATTGGAACTAAAGTTTGACTCTGTTTGATAGGCTGATAATTCCTGAAGCATGGTGCTTTTTTTTTCTTTTTTTTTTGGTTCTTTTATTCACATTCATATGGGACTAACAGATTATAGATGAGAATAAAATGTTGATGAGTTGTGCTTGATTGGGGTCTTTGATAATATATTTGAGACAAACTGATTGAGTACATGGCAAGCAAGCCATTGGCCATCGAGTAATGTTAAAAAGAAGATTCAAGTCTTTTTTAAATCATCTCAAAAGTGATATAACTTTTAAAATCATCATTAAATTTGTAGTAGTTGACTATTAAATTTTGATTTAATAATAATTTTAAAAGCCAAATCATTTTTGAAATGTCTCAATGAGGACTTTAATTCTCCTTCTAGCATTACAATAGGCCATCAACCAGGTAGAAAATTAGAGTTGAAATGAATTGAAATAATCATTTATTTTTGGCGGCTCTAACTAAACCCAAGTTTAATCATGATTAGTTTAATGTTTTGCTTCTACTGCAATGGAAGGCCAGAATATATGGATAAAGTTAAATCTTTATCACAATCATGCATGGGTTTTACTTTTAAGTACATTTTTTTTCTCAAGTTGTAAACCTAAGAAAAGGATTTAAAATCTTCACCTAATCCTCCGTGAAAGCGTGTGCAATCAACTTTAGATCATTAAGGATGTAGCACATAATAGCCTGCATCACCATGATTGGATTTTCTTACACAAGCATAGAATGTGGGTAATTAATTATAATATAGAGCAGGCTAGCTATACCAATCTTACTATAAAGAATAGGAATGAATCAAATCTTTCCAAGTAGGATTTGAACTTTCAATTAATAAAGAATTGGAAAATCAAGTTAGAACCTTCTTGTACTTTTTCCCACTTTGATTTAAAACCTCAGTTTTCAAGTTTTTCATTAAATAGATTTGAGATCCGAATTTAGGCCTATACTAAATTTGAGACCGACAAATACATAACAAAAATGAATGTGAAAATACAATATGCTCCTTTAATAATTTTTTATTCTTTTTAAAAAATCCAAAAAAAAAAAAGAAATAAAAAAAACCCCAACATGAGTGGCTTGTAACCATCCTCTAACTGATCGAGGGGGTGGTGCGCAGCCAGCGTTAACTCAAGGGGTGGCCACGAACCACTTGTAGTTGCTTCTAAATTAGGTAGTATTAGTCACCTCTACTGTTTTTATTATTATTATTATTAAAGAGGCGAGATTGTATTTTCATATTCATTTCTATTACTTATTTGATGAAGAAAATTAACAAAGTCTCAAATTTATAATATACCATAAACTTGGATCTAGAATTTATAAAATTGAAAAAAAAAAAAAATACATATTGAAAAATCTAACTAGACTGTTCTTTTCAATCCTGACGTGGCTAGTTCGTCAAAAGTCGCACGTGGGATTTTAGCATCCATGGATTGGCTGTTAAAGTGGATAATGGTGGTTAGGCGCCTACTATTTTAGAAAGCAAAAGAAAAAGTGCTGCTCTCATTTTCCACTTTGCATTCATTTCATAGGAAGGAAAAATATTTATTAAGAAGAAAGAAAAAAAAAAAAGGAATTATCCACTTTTGAGTATCACTTGCACGTCATCTAATCATCATCGATCCTTTTTAGAAGAGCAATCACAGGCTTAGATAGACGAAAAAAATGGTGTCAGAGATCTCCATGACTGGACCAACATTCTTCTCTCAATTTCTTGGTGGAAATATGACCTAAAATGGCCCCCCCCTATCTCTCTCTCTCTCCCTCCATTGGTGCCTTTCTCAAGTCCTAAAGTACATGAAAACTCACGTGGGTTTTCTTATATATATATAAATGCTGAAGATGAGCCAAGCATGAAATCTTTGTAGGGTCAATCAAGTTTGAAAGGTAATCAGGCCCTCTATCAAATTATCTTGAAGAGTAATTCTATTCAATAAATTATTATACGATTGAGATAATGTGACAGTGAAAATTAATCTTTAAATCAATAAGACTCTGTAAAAAAAACAGTTAAAAAACTAATAACTATTTTTCATTGAAGTTAAACACGAGCCACTCCTGAAATGCGTTTAGGGTTTTTCTCCCCAAAATCTAATCATTTCTCTCTCTCTCTCTCTCTCTCTCAGGTTCATGCATTAAATCTTAGTGGGGTCATTGCAATTGTCACTCCAAAACAGCATAAAGGCTTGGAAGATCTGGTTAAGGCTAATTTTGTTTCATATTTCAACTGTTTAGTCACGCTAGGAATATACAAAAAGAGGTTCCAAGTAGGCTTTGGATCTCACGGTCATGATTAGTGACTATGATTCCATGATTATGAATCTTATCGAAATGACATAATTAATCATGTTTCTTCTTTTTATGCTTAACCCATCGATCTGCACGCGTAGCCGCGTGACACAGAAAAATGTCATCAAGTAAAGATATTAAGGATTTCTCTTCATGTACCTTCAAGCCAATGATTAAGAAGAGGTAAATAATTATACCAAAGGATTCCCCCATCTTAAGGTTAGGTTTGGGGTAATAAAAACATTGACTACACAGAAAATTTCAATTGAACGTATGATTACAAAGCATCAAACCTCAACTTTATGGTTATTGGGATACATTAAAATTTGAGTATTAATTATTCAGGTTAAAAAAAAAAAAAAGAAATCAATTTTCTTTTGGTCCTCCTCTCTCAATATCTTTTAACTTTACGGTTCTTTTGAATTCTTTTAATGTGAATTTCACATCGTTGAATATGAGATGGAACTAAGGGATGCTTCTTTGTGGGTGCCTCTTTTGTCAGGTTGTATTAAAGGTATTTTGATGTAGCTATAAGGGATTCTTTTTCTATGGCAGTTGCTGTCATTAGTGACTCTTTTGAAACAATTATTTTAGCTGCTACTTAGAAACCGTACGTTACTAAGTGCATCTTTAGTAAACTCAACAAAATAACATTTTGATTATTTTGCAAAGTAATTTAATTAAAACACTAAAAAACTTCCCCTAGCAACCTCAACAAAATAACTAAAATAATCTGATGAATGTACAGTATTCAACAACTTTGGTGAGTACTGTACACTCACCAAAGCTTAAAATACCATTATTTTCTCTCTCTCCCTTTTAATTTTTTCCTCCTTTTCTTTCCATTTTCTCTCCCACACAGCCTGCTCCCCTTTTCTTTTTCTTCTTCCTTTCTCTCCCCTACATCTCTCTCTCTTCCTTCCTCTCCCATTTCTTCTCCCCACTTGACGAAAATTTCCAAGTGGTAGAAATCTTACCAATCATCAATTGGACCAAAATTGCTTAATATGAAGCCAAGTGGTAATAATCATCTCCTTCTGGAAAATATTATCTTAAACATCTTTTGCTTTGTTTTGGACTTGATAAACCAGCCAAGCTCCTATTATGGCAAACACTGGTCCCTATGTATATAAATATATAACAAAAATGATCAAAATCACATAGAATGTTAATCAAAAGAAACTGATTTTCCCCTGAATTGTTAGTTGTGCAATGATAAAGTCATTAAATTAATTAAGTTTATGAAGTACCAAATATGAAACTTAATATTGTTTTTTATATTGGTTTAAGATTATCTTCCTTTCAAAATTGGAATGTTTTGAAAGTGTCTCGTACTACCAATTTTCGTACATATGCTTTAGTTAAATGGGTCGCTTTCCATCTTTTTTTTTTAAGCATTCTCATAGAATCTTTCATTATCTCTTACATTCGGATCAAGAGTAATAAAGATCCTCCCTTATAGTTATTTTTTTTTTTCCATTCATTTAGGAAAAAAAAAAAAAAAACCCCTCCTCGAGCAATAATCCACCTAACCTTCTATAGCAATTTTTTGGCCGCCACCCCCAACAATTACCTAGTAATAGACGTAGAAGTCTAATACTGAGTCACCCAAAAATTCTTTGCCTCCATTTTCTCTCTTAGCTTTCTTCTGCTTTTCTCTTTAATTTTCCATTTCATTAAGAAATTCTTCCATAAGAAAAAATTTCAAAATCAAGGGAGGCCAATGCCCCCGAGCCCTTTTCAATCCCAAGATCATTTTTTGGGCATAAAAAATAAAATAAAAAAATGTTGGGGGGGGGGGGGGGTGCATCAGTCAGTGACAACTCATCAAAAAGAATATGTGGTGGGAAAAGAATTAGTAGAAGCATATATAAGTAAAGGTGCATTGCAGGTCTCGATCCCCACTGCCTCAAGGTCTAGTCTCCATTAGTGGGACACATCCACAAATGTTCACTTTCCAGAAAGAGTAACACTCAAATCACTTTATAGTTTATTCTACCGGTGTATGACCTGGACTTTTAGCACGTGACACTTTAGATCATACCCTCATATATTTCTTCTATCTCTCATCTGATTCAACTCTTAATTCCATATACATTAAAGTGCAGATTCTTATATTTTATTTTTTTCCAAAAAGTGAGATTTGAGAAAATACATGAGATTCTACTGAGATTGCAATCACCATCACCATCACTCCCTGCAGCCGTCAATGTTGATGCTTTTTTCTTCTTTTTTCTTCGTTTGGATTGTTGTTTACAATTCCACATTGAGTCCATATCTCCGCATTTGTATGTTTTAATAGCCATTTATTAAATCATTTTAATAGTACTTTGGAAGGAAGAATACATGTTAATAATTGTGTTCTTTCAAATCAAAATATTTAGTTAAGCACTCCTTTGGTTTACAATCTTTACCTACTTTTTAACTTTCAAATGCAAAAACTTTTTTTTATCTTTATTTTTCTGGCATCTTTAAATCCTTGGCCATTTGAGTGAATGATTTCTCTCCGTTAATCCTCTTTCACTTTACCACTCTTATCCAAAATTCCCACCATTTTTGTGTATTTGAAATTAATGAAATAGATTTTATTTTATTTTTAAAATAAAATAAAAAGAGAGGGAAAAAGACAATTCAAACTTAAAAGATAAAAAGATCTGTTAATTGGAGAAAAACCATGTCTCTCATGTTTTCCACTCATCATATGGTATAATCCCATTTCAGAAAAGGATCTCAGAAGGCTTACAAACAAAGTATATTAATCAACAACAGGCAAAGAATAAATCAATCTATCATTAAGCTTCTTCTTTGGCCGCCACTTACCTCAGATAATTGTATCCTTCTTACAGATGGGCAATGTCGATTTTACATGAATTTAAACAAGTAAATAATGGTGCATCATGTCATACCAAGTGATGAACACATCTCCTGAGATCATCCGCATAAAAAATTGATAGTACAAAACTGGGATTGGCTCTTAGCTTGGGTCACAAAAAGAACTCAACCCAGAATCCCAGATTGTTTTTTTTTTTTTAAAAAAAAAAAAAGGGGAGTTGTATGTCAAGAACTGGAGGGCACAAACCGCTTATTTTCCCGTATTCTGGTCATAACCGAAAGCCAAATCAAATATCTGACCATAATCATCTACAAAGTGAACATCAAGGCCTTCTTTCACATTAGCTGCAAGCTCATCGAAATCCCTCCGGTTAGCTGAAGGGAATATGATGGTCTTTACATCGCTCCTTCTTGCTGCTATAGTTTTCTCCTTAACCTGATTTTGTCCACGCGATGAAAGTTTCGTGAGTTAAAGATGAACAAAAATGTGCCCAATACACAGTACACCATAAGATATGGAAAATACAGCATGCCAATTGGTAATGGATCACAGAAATGATCAAAAATCCAAGAGTTGAGACGAGAACCTGCAAGTCTCCATTTTAATATTTAAAGTTACAATTAGCCTTTGAGTTTGTTTTCAGACAAGTCTGAAAAGCCACAAAAAATGAAGCAACCAAATTCAAGCCTTCTATGTAAATCAGATTTATGCCTAATATATACATGAACTAAAATAATTAGACTAAAACTTAAGAATAAACATCCATCTCATTTGGTTAAAATGTTAAGAGGTTTCTAAGGAATGCACAAATTAAGAAAAAAAAAACTAAAGAATTTTTTTAGGATGGCAGAATGTTAAGGACAGAAGACGACATATATATGGAGGTTTCTTTATCTTACCCCACCAATTGGAAGAATCTTCCCTGTTAATGTAACTTCTCCAGTCATTGCTAGATCCCTCTTGACAGGCTTCTTCAGGGCAAGAGACAGCAAGGATGTGATCATGGTGCAACCAGCACTAGGCCCATCCTTGGGGGTGGCCCCCGAAGGAACATGAAGATGAAGCTTGGAATTTGCAAAGTAATGGCCATCTGGCTCTTTCTCAAGCAATATCGCTCTGGCAACCGTGTGAGCAATTTGAGCACTTTCTTTCATAACATCTCCAAGTTGGCCGGTGAGATGCAAAGCCCCTTTCCCCTCTCCTTGTTCAATTTGAGAGGTCTCTATATACAAGGTGGAGCCCCCCATGGCAGTCCAAGCAAGACCCATCACAACTCCAACCGGAGTCTGATCATAGATACGCTCAGCATGGAAAACAGGTTTTCCAACGAAATCAGATAGGTTTGATTCTTCAATCAAAACTTTCTCGTTAGTCTTAGTTGCTTCACTTTCCTGGATCTCTTTGGTTTCTATCGCATCCTGTCACAAGATCACAAAAATAAAACTTTTAAATTATTAAACATTATAAATCCACGATGAAACAAAGCTAGCTTAATAGGTATTGGACCACAGTAGAAAAGAGTTAGAAAGTGCATAACAAGTAAACTCAAAAACTACCGTGGCCTTGCACAACCTCCTAGGTTTGCTATCAATTTTTTTGAAAAAACTTCATTTAACCCCTTTAAACTTCCATCACATTCGCAATTACCTTCCAAAGTTCAAAAACTCTCAATTTAGTGTATTGAACTTCTTATTTTTTGCAATGCGACTCCTCTGTTAAGATTTTCCGTTAATTTCTAATGGAGGGGTGTAAAATTCCGAAATATCCTCATTTTTTATAATTTTTTTTTTAAAAAAAATGGTATTGGTCGGTCTGTGACCCACAGTTTTCCCACCTTTTTTTTTTTTTTTGGTTTTTTGTGTTAAGTTTTAAGGGAACAATTCACTTAACCTTTTCTGAACTTTATCGTTTTTGCAATCTCCTTCCAAAATTCAAAAACTCTCAATTTAGTATGATTTTGCAATCTCACCCCTCCGTTAGGATTTCCTGTTAAATCCTAACGGATGATGTAAAAATTACCAAAATACCCTTATTTTACTTTTCTTTTAAAAACTTAATTGTAATTTAAGGGTAATTTTGTAATTTCATTAAGTTTAAAGGGGTATAAGAATCATTTCACCCTTTGATCGTCTAATTTAACCCCATATTGCAAAAAATTGAAAGTTGAATATACTAAATTGAGAGTTTTTTTAACTTTGGAGGGAGATTGCAAAAAAGATAAAAAGGGATTAAGTGAAGTTTCTCAAATTTTTAATTTTTAATTTTTAATTAAGGGTAAATTTGAAATTTTATAAAACTTTCAAGGATAGAAAAGGCCATTTCACTCATTTATTGTCTGATTTAACCCCAAAATCCCAACAGAAGGATGTTGCAAAAAATTGAAAATTCGATACATTAAATTAAGAATTTTTTAACTTTGAGGGGTAATTGCAAATGTAGTGAAAGTTCAGGAGGGGTTAAGTGAAGTTTTCCCATTTTTTTTGCTTCTTGAAACCTTTTCACATTATTCACTATAAAAGCAAAAAGCTAGTAAATTTCTCCAGATAGGTCTGCGAACTTCTCTTGCAACTAATTCCAGATGGGGATAAAAACATGTTCAGGTCAGAACACAACTTTTTTTCAAATAAAACCTTTTTTCGTTTCCAAGTTTCAGCTCAACTAAATTCAAAATGCAATATTCCTTTTATGGATACCCAGTTCCCAAGAGTCTGTAATTTCTCTCATACCTCTGAATCCAAGGGTTGAGCAGCAGGGCACTGAGATTGATCAGCTGGGAGGTCTGCTGCCACCACGCCAGCTTCTACAGAGGTTTCAGTAGTTTGTCCATGGCTGCTATGTTCTACGGGGTCGGCTATAGTCTCACTTCCGACCACATTTTGACTTGATCCATTAGCATGTTCCACTTGAGCTTCCTCAGGTTCTTCAACCTGAACTCCAGCAACTGCCGGTTCGTTTGACTCTAGTTGTCTAACAAGTTGGAGAGCTATCTGCCAGTCCATAGCAGAAAGTTAAGCTACAACAATCTGATGCATTTAAGTAAAACAGTAGGGTTTGAAGCCATGTATCCCACTTTGTATTTTGGAGAGAATAATTGAAAATTGGTGTTTAATTGATGCATTCTATGCTGTTATGGGCCATTATCACTAGATTGGTCATCTCACTATCATATAGTTCATGTGTTTATGATCTACAAGTGATAGTTTAACAAACCTTGCGGTAAATCTTTTCTATGTGCTTCTGGAGATTCCGAACTCCTGCTTCCCGGCAGTAATTTTCTATCAGAGCAAGAAGTGCTGCATCGGTCACTTCTACCTGGAATTAATTTTACATATTCTCTTTTAGTGAAAATGTCATGTGTGCTTCCCCCATTATTTCAATGAGAGTACATGCATGCATGCAGGGCAGAGGGAGAAAGTGATCAACACCTGTTCAGGTTTGATTCCACATGCTTCACGCGTAGTCTTCTCCAAATAGTCTCTTGCAATGTGCATTTTCTCGTCAGTAATATATCCAGCAATAGCAATGACCTCCATTCTATCCAAAAGAGGATTGGGTATCATTTCCACAACATTTGCCGTGCAGACAAACAGAACCTGCAACATGAGGCATCAAGGTAAGAAGATGTTCAGAAACCCCAAATATCATGTAAATGACAAGTAAACTATCCCTATTGTCTGACACACATGTACAAGGACACTCTAAAATGTGTGAAGTACCCCTGCCAGGCACAACCCTAGTACAGGATCTGTTTCAAAATATGCCTATTGTCTGACACATAACTAACACACGTGCAACAAAGAGAGGAACATGTCCCAACATGTCACAACTTACCACAAGTACCCTCATCTATCTTCCCTTAGCTCATTTGTTGCATGCATATTACGGAATATGTAAAGTACCTACGTTGTGCATGCTGCACAACACATATACATCATCTCAGACAAAGTTGAAGAATAACAACAATGTAACGCTTCAATAATACAGCCACCCCGGAATCTTGCATCAAAGTCCATTTAACAAGGAAATTTACCACTTAATAGAACCACACAGAACACCTAGTTGTAAGACAAAGCTTGCAGAAATACAATCTCAAATGTCTCCACATCACAACATAACTAACCTTTGATAGGTCAATTGGGACATCAAGATAGTGGTCTAGAAAATTAGCATTTTGCTCAGGATCAAGAAGCTCCAACATTGCACTTGCTGGATCACCAGCATGTCCCCTTCCCAACTGCCACAAAACACACCATATTTGACAATTAAACTCATTCCATTATATATATATATAAAAAAAAAAAAAGAATTTGGTTGTAATCAGAATAGAGCATCCATGTGCTAACGAACAAGTCAAAAAGTAATCATTTCATAGTGTTAAAGGAAACCAGAAAACAAAGCTATTCAGGTCTAAGATTAAAAAAGCCAACCAGTAATATCTTTACCTTGTCAACCTCATCAATCAGAACAAGAGGATTAGCTGTTCCTACATTTTTTAGGCACTGCACCATCTTTCCTGGCATAGCACCAATATAGGTTCGGCGATGCCCCTGCAAATAAGGTTAGGAGTTAATGGTACAAGAAAGATTTTATAATATCACTGTACAACCATGTATTTAGTTTTGTCCCAATATAAATAAATGCTTAACTACCTTGATTTCAGCAACATCAGATAATCCCCCAACGGAAAATCGGAAGAACTTACGATTCAAGGCACGGGCAATTGAACGACCTATGCTAGTTTTGCCCACCCCAGGTGGTCCAGAGAGACAGATTATTTTTCCTGTGATGCATCAAAAAAAAAAAAATCAAGAATGATGTACTACTGTTGATTAGCAGAAATATGCAACATGCTCACAATATTAAAAGGACTAAGTTCAAAATTAACACAGAGATCAGTGTCTGAAAATAAAGGGCTGCAAGAAAAGTGTCTTTGATACTTAAGCAATGGAGCAGGACTGAGAACTTATAGCCTTTACAAAATAAGTACTTTGTGCCCAATATTAACCTCACGAATTAACGCAGATTTCTTTAACTTTTATTTGCTCCATTCCACATACCCCCTGAATAAATCACCTTTGAACCACACCAAAAGACAGTTATCTGGCATATGACATCAAGCAATCATGCCACTTCTGTTTTGTATTACTTTGAAAATGACAAGTACATAGGAGAAGTATCATATATTTGCTGAATGTATGAACTCATGAAAAGGACAAAAACCATCACTGCTCAGGAAATATGGCAATAGGCAGCCAATAAAACTTTTTTAAATTTATTACGGAATCATAAAAAACAAAGAAAGCTATAACAACCTTGGGAGCTTCCTCTAAGTTTTCCAACAGCTATGAATTCCAATATCCTTTCCTTTACATCAGCTAATCCATAATGATCTTCATCAAGAATTGTATGTGCCCGAAGGACATCAAAGTTCTCATCGCTGCAATTGGCAATCACAAATAAATTTTTTTTTTTTGGTTTTTTGATAAGTAAGGAAAAACAAATAAATTATCTTATTCGCATATTATGCATAAATTCCATTATAAAAGTAAGGATAAAAAACTTTAGGACCATATTTTAATGGGGTTAATAACAGTTATCCATTACATACTGTAGTTGAACTGAACGCCAACAAATTATAAACTTCATCAGCCTTGGAATAGATATGAGTAGGACAGCTTTGGCATCTCAAAAACATGACTTAGTTGAAGGAGTAAACAAACCTATAATTTCCCCAAGGAAGAGCAGTCAACCAATCCAGATAGTTACGTGTTACATTAAATTCACTCGAACTGGCTTCTAAAAGCTGCAGCTTCGTTAGCTCTTCTTCTATAACTTGCAAAACATGAGGTGGGCATTTCTCCCTGTTTGGTTCAAGCCTTTCTCTAAACTTTGCTGCAGCACAGTAGCAAAGTGATGACAAAAGTCAGAATGATGAAATAAACAACTTGAATTGGACCAACATATCACTTCTCTTTTTCCACCAAAAGACTGCACAAATGTTCAATCAGATCCGTGGATAGCCCTTGATTAATATGATATCATACAAGCACATAAAATAATAAAAATATCACACCAGTTAGAATCATCCAATTAGGTCAACAGTATGAACTTCAAGTTTCTATATATACTCCTATGGGAATTTTTTTTTTTTTATGAATTGTACTCCCTCGGGAACTAACCATGTCAAACCTTGAATATACAGTTTTCAGTTACCAATGGACTTTTTGAGAAGGAAACCAGCTAGTTAATCCTGTTTCAAAGAAGAGATAAGAAATAGAACTAACCAGAAAGTGCTGTTTTGTCATCCGTCTCCAATCCCAATTCCTGCATCAACGTGAGTGATGTAATTACAAGATGGGCCAAGGTTTAAACAAGGAAAATGGATACTCTTTAAAGCTGGAAGCAATGACAAGATAACACAAATGATAAATAAGATACATACGTGTGTGTGTGACTGTTTAAAGCTGCCAGCAATGACAGGAAGAAAAACACAAATGCGAATTAAGATACATGTGTGTGTGTGTGACACTTTAAAGCTGCCAGCAATGACAGGATAACACAAATGAGAAATAAGATACATACGCGGACACATTACTGTGTGTGTGGAGACACATTATAGTGGAGCCAAATACCTTCTTTATGGCCTTAAGCTGTTCATTCAACAAGTAGCGTCGCTGCTCACCACTTATCTTTTCTTCAATTGCCTTCGCAATTGATTCCTAAGTATGGGCCCAGGGAGAAAAAAAAAATGAATTAGAATTAAATTATGATCAAGACTTTAAAAAGAGAAGAGTAATTCATGAGGTACCTGGATCTTGCTGATTTCCATTTCTTTCTTCACTAATTCAAGCGTAAGTTTTAAACGTTTATACACCTGAGTCAGCAAATGGTAGAGTCACAAAAGCAGTTTGGATGTAGCAACCTCAAATATAAAGATTTAAAAATGCATGTTTAGATGCTAGATAGCATAAGGTTTTGAAGGTTCACATCTCCTGCAACATCATTGCTTTTGGGAGTGTTTCTAATTATACCCCACAAAAAGACCAAGCTATTGAAGATCAGTCGTCAAGACTAAGATTGCCGATTTTTACGTACATCTAGCTCTTCAAGCACTAGCTGGCATTGCAATTTGTTCGCCCCAGATATTGCAGCTCCAAAATCTGCTAACCTTGGAAAATTAAAATCACCTATATGCTGCAGATTTCAAGAGAAAACAGAAAAGTCAATACCACCAAACCATAGCCATGTGGTTGAATTGATCACAGACTGCAGCAACAAAATATATCAATGAGCGAAGACATTTTCATTAAACATTTTCTGGCTACATCATTCATTATTGTAAAAATATTATTAACCCAACTCATTATTGACAAAGCAAAGGAAAAGAGGGGGAAAACACAATCTTTCTCTATCAATCAAGGATTAGCTTGTATGGATCATAACAGATGGCCAACAACTGGACCCAATCAAACCAGAGATTTTATCTTAGTTCATTTATTCATAAACACGATATTATTCAATTTGGAACTAATTGATTCGAAGCTGGAAAGCTAAGTAGTCATCTCCTGCATAGAAGCTATATCACAGCGCTGAGATGACAAGAAACTAGGACCAAATCAAAAGTTGCCACAATGATAGCAAAACCGAATATCATCGACATATATAAATTATAATAAGAAAGTTACTTTAAACAAATGTGATAGGTGATAGGCCCCATCTTTTCTGTGCATCCACCAAAGGAGGAAAAGGCATATTGAACCCAAGCAGTCATTGTCATGTTAGTCTTTATCAACAATGTTCTTTGATGCGTATAATTCTCAATATGAATATAAATGGTACATTCTGCTGCACACAGCCCATTATTGGCAGTATAATGCAACCCTGTCTCTGTGTTTATACATCCCTAATTTACACTACTTTTTGTTCCCCTTTTTGATAGGTTAATATAACTTAAGCATCGATCAGGAATTTTAACCATGACCCATCCTCCACCTCCTGTTCATTAAGGGAAAAAGATCATTGATCCAAGGGAAAACTTAAATCAGCAATTCTGAAGAAAGGGAGAAATTTCAACTGAATTATTATTCAATAGAGTGATTATTCAAACAAGCTGGCTTCAAACCAATATCTTATCGCACATAATTGATATTGAAGCTGGCTTAAACCAATATCTTTTTGGATTGACAACGAACAAACAAGCTTTTAATGTTGAAGACATGGTTCTTGGTTTGTGTCATTTGCAACATTGTTACACAGGCTGATGAATTCTGTGGCTTTGAAGATTGTACTTGAAATACAACATCAAGAAGGGTGCATTAAGGAGCTAGATAATCCATAACATGGCTCGGTTGAAGTCACTCAAGAAATTTTACAAGTGCTTTAGATGGTAAAATAGTTTAAGCATTAAAAATTACATTAGAAAGAAAAGATTTAAAATCTCATATTCAATGGAGTATATGGCTTTCAACCATTTTATCAGTGAGAGATGATGATGCAGAATAAGGAAAGCATATTCAGTCTTTAGATTTATTAGTATTCAATTTATGTTTTAATACTCAATGTTATATTATAATTGTTAGTAGTATTTAATTTATGTTTTTAATTTTAAGAGTTTGTGTTATTTTATAATTCAATAATGGGTTTGGCCCAAAGTCAGTCAAATTAGGGTTAGGGTTTTCTGTCATAATTTATATAAGTATTCTTTTGTACTCCTATGGGACAGATTATGATGAATGAAAAAACAAATGTTTTCTTTGATGTGTGACTCCTCTTCTTTTTTGGTGGTGAGACTCTGGTCCAACCTATTCTTGTCGTTATTTCAATGAGACTCTGCATTAGATTTATCTTTACTTTCTTTTGTTCTTGATCAATTTTGTGTCATTCTTGATCTATCTTGTGAAAAACCCTCCTGTCCTGCATCAAATTGGTATCAAAGCACAAAACCGATTGTTTTCCATAGCCATCGGCGATCCACAACCTTGGGCAAACCCATCCACCAACACCAGCAAAAAACACCAAATCGCATCACCTCACCACCATCAAACACAATCCGTGACCTTCATCCAAACTTTCCAGTTCCCCAACAAGGCAAAAACGTCGTTTTTTGTTCAACCCAGCCTCCCAACTCACAAACACCCCAACAAACCAAAGCACGCCTTCGAGAAATCCTACCACCAAGCAAGAAACCCAAAAACTCATACCCAAACAATACCCAAAATTCACCATGTATCATTATGATTACCCCACCATGAACACAAGAAGCGTGAGGCAATATGGGAGCAGCCTCCTTACGCAACAGCAACAATATGACATCACGAAGTGGGTACAAATGGATATGTCGGATTTCCATGGCAATTTGGATCCATATTTGTTCCATGATTGGCTCACTGCCTTGGTGGGCTACCTTGAGTGGATTGGTCTCTCTCCAGACTAAAAGGTGTGTTTTGTAAAGATGAAATTCAAGGGGCAAGCACATGTTTGGCAGTAGAGCGTCAAAGAATGACACAGGACAAGAGGATTTTTCACAAGATAGATCAAGAACAACACAAAATTGATCATAAACAAAAGAAAGTAAAGATAAATCTTGTGTTAATTCAGAGTCTCACTGAAATAACAAGAATAGGTTGGACTAAATCTCATTGGCCTTGATAGAGTCTCACTACCAAAAGAGAAGAGGAATCACACCTCAAAAAAAAAAAAAATTCAAAGAAAACATTTGTTTTTTCATTCATCATAATCTGTCTCTATAGGAGTACAAAAGAATACTTAAATAGACTATGACAGAAAACTCTAACTCTAATTTGACCGACTTTTGGCCAAGCCCATTATTGAATTACAAAATAACACAAACTCTTAAAATTAAATAAAACATAAATTAAATACTACTAGCGATTATAATATAACACCGACTCTTAAAACATAAATTAAATACTAATAAATCTAAAGACCGAATATGCTTTCCTTATTATGCATCAGATGATCTTCAACTTTTTAATCAAATCCAGTAGTGCTGATGCATATTCTTCATTTAAGTGAATAAGATCATCCAGCTACCACACAACTTAGCCATACATCCCCAAAACTGTTCCTTCCTCTTTCATTTTTTCCCTCTTCTTCTATGAGAAGACTGGCAGTAGAATTAATACAAAGCTTGGATCAAACCAAAGTTTTGGAATTTAAGGAGCCACAAAGAGACCAAGGCAAAAAAGCACTATTACCTAGGTACCAAACGTAAGAGCATTTGCATGGAAAAGATGAGGAAAAGCTGTAGACCTAATAACTGTAACAATACTAAAAAACCTCCATGCAGCTGTATGAGTTATGAGACAAATTACAAATGATGCAACCTTCCCAGAGTGAAGAAAAGGAAAAAAAAAATTAATGATGAAGCTCACAAGCATAGAACAGAACAAAGAACCCCTGGAAACCAGAAAGAAAATAATAAAAGGACACACCTGAGTGTAAGTTTGAACATGATCTCTCCAAAGGGAACTAGTCTTCAGGACATCTCTTAAGGTTGATATAACCTCAAATGATGTTGCCTTTATGACATCATCATCCTTGTTATATGGTTTATCCTGAGATATAAAATAGAAACCATTGAAATAGCTTTACTATATATATGTGCAAATGGAACCTTTAATCTACAAATAAATTGATTGTTGAATTCAGAACATTTCAGATGGGCATGCCTTGAGATGGTCGACTTTTACAGTAAGCGGATCCTCGCTAACCTGTACAAAAGCCATAAATTATTATTCAGCTCAGAGCATGTTCACATATTACATTAAAAAATGAAAAGCTTAAGGATAAATTATATCTTCTTAAAAAAAAAAAAACACTTAAGCTTATGAATGTTGTGATGACTTCATCCAAGACTTGGAACATTTTGATCAATTCATTAAAATCTCATAAATGCATCTAAGCCATACACATTGAAATCAAAAGGAGGAGCTGAAAATATGATTTATCAAGAAACCAAGAAATATTGTAGTGATTTTGGTTCCTTCATACTCACCATTTCTGTGATTCGAAGCCGTCTATGACCAATAAGGACTACTTGATCGCCTTGGATACTTGAAATCTGGTCCATTAAGATATAAATTAAAACAGCATTATCAGTTATACGCTTTTCTAATTGATACGAACTTTTTGAGAGCATAACTAAAAATTCCAACCTACAAGGTACCTGGGCAAGTGTACCAACTTCGTGAAGACGATTCAACAAATCTTTTCCCTTTAATTCAGATATGTTTTTCTCTGATTCAGAACCAGATACCACACTTGGATCAGTCCCTGGCTCATCTTTAAGAAGGAAAGCACCAGCATATGGGGCTTGCCGTTTTCGACTTTCATGTAAAGCTGCTAATACTTTACGATCCTGCATTTGAGTTATTAAATTTGTTAAAGATCCAACAGTTCTAAATTTTGAGCCCTTCTCTACCAAAAAGTTGATAAAAAGTTTATATACTGGTTAGAGAATACAGTTATGTATGCTTCAAACATTACAATTAACTTGTACAAACATTGCAACAACAGCAGCTTGGGAAATTTGACCCCAGTAGACTATGTGACATGCCAGCTCTCAAAAAAGGGATTCAAAGAGAAAATTAGTTTTGAATTAATTCAGGAGCCTGACAAACCTTAACAGAAATTGGCATGTAGAATCCCGGGAAAAGTGGTCTATGTGGCAACGGTAAGGCCAAAACCTGCACCAAATAAAATGAATTTTTTATCATTTAGAAAAAAAAAATCGAAGCAACATCATTAACAGATTGAAACCACGAAACAATTGGTCAGTTATCTCAAAGTTCTCCTAAAGGAGAAATTTAGTTTGGATAGAACTAATTTGCATGGAAACCAAAGAAAATATCAACTTTATAAAAGTAAAATCTGTAAACAACAATTCTGCCAAAGCTGAAAATATAGCATAAGCACATTACAAAATCCATTACAATAAAACAATCACGCAAGCAGAACAGCAGTGCACAATAATGCTATTGACATCTAGATGACTTGCGGCATATCTGATATAAGATTGCTAGTAGAGTAATGCTAAACACTCCTATTCTCACACTCCTTTTTTTTTTGATAAATAAGAGAAAATATATTAAAAGCGCAAAAGCGCAGCCCTAACACACTGGAAATATACAATATTCTCACACTCCTTGATGTGACTTAAAATTACTATTGGATCACAAATTCAATGATTATTTTAAAAACTACGTCATGGAGTCTTAGAAAGGGAGTGTGTGTATCATTACTCTTGCTACTATAGTTAATTACCAGCATTTTCTTTCTTGAGACTTTTACCTAGGTTAGCCAAAAAATGCATGACCAACTGTGGTTCCCCTTGAAATTTTTTAAAACATGCCATTCATAAAAATTTTAAACAAAATTAAAAATTAAAAAAAGACACTTAAATGTTCTACTGTAATCAAACTATCCACAATCCTCCAAAACAATATTTCAAGGAGTTTTACACCACAGTGCTTAAAGAAACGGACCCATAATTAAATTTAAGTTTCCTTGTACTTGGACCCACCTCATTTCCTGGAGCATGCTGAACGACACCATTCCTAAAAACCAAGAATTTGACTATCAAACTATGAATAACCAACCTGAAGCACAGTCGGGCTGCTTTAATTTAAACCAAAAAAAAAAACATTTCTATCAAAGTAATGTACACGAAATTTAGCACTCTCTCCTCACTAAGAAAACGTACAAAAATACAAACTCATCGCACAAATCGCAAAACAGCTACTTTTTTGCTTTCATATGATAAATTCCCCAATTCGACTTCGTTTAATTCCCCAATAAAACCAACCCACATAAACAAATTAAATGCACAAAACCAATATCAACTTTTACATTATCTCTATCCTATTCAACCATTTGGCTTAGTTTAATTACAATTTCCATTTTCCTAACTCAGAAAGAACGTTAATTATAACCGAAAACCAAAACAAGAATCAATTTTTTTTTCTTTTCCTTCACTTTCCTATCAACCAAACAAAAACTTTTCGAAGAAACCAACCGTGAGGTAGTCCTCGGGCCTCGGATACGTGGGCACGATGGCCGAGGAGGACTTGGTCTCGACCTCCTCGGCGTCGGACTCGGCCGCCTTGACCTCGATGTGGACCACCTGGTCCGACCCGTCGCCTGAAGAGTCCGAGCAGAAGAACGCTCTCGGACCCAACGAATTGGGGCTTCTCCGAGTCAGTTCCCCGATCGAACTCAGCGCCCTGAGCAGCGGACTCGTCCACTCGGCGGGCCCGTGTCGGAGCGCTGGTAGGATGTGGAGCTTGCCGTGGAGGGCGGAGGAGGAGGAGAGGAGCTTCAACATTGGTGGTGGAGGAGGTAAATAGATTAGGATTGAGGGGTAAAGTTGGGATTTTAAATGGGTTTTCCTTGCCCTAGTTTGGGTGGGGAAGGAGCGCCATTGATGGAGCTTGAAGGAGAGAGAAGGGTGGTGTTGGGTTTCTGTGTTTAATAAAACCCTACATAAACCCTTGTGGAGATGTAGATTGACAAAAATGGCCTTTCCATTCACAAAAATGGGACTTTGTCCCTTTCCTCTGTATTGGCATGAGTAACATTTTCAGAGGTTAATTATGGAACAAGGAATGGTGGACCCTCTTTGCGGCACTATTAACAAAAATAAATTAATTAAAATATGCCTGGGAATCACTTTTATACATTCTAGAATGAACCTTGTGTTTTTCGTGAGCAATAAGGTACTATCAGCAAGCCAAAGATTGGACTTGAATCCGAAAAAGAGTTTGGTAACTCTTTTTATAAAGAAGTTAGCACATGGAATGTTTGTGCGGAAGAAAGGGGACTCTTTTTCATACCTAGCAAAGCCAGTTTACTCTCGGGTCCAGCAAAAGCTCACATATTCCCTTGAGTTGGACTGTACCCGTAGGGACGCGAGGAACTAGTGCTGACGGGACAGCCACTTTGACATGGAAGTGGTCAACTCACAAACATGTTGCAACGAACCATCGACAAACGATTTAATCAATCTAACAATTGTGTTAAGGGGAGCGTTTGTTAGCCACCACCCATGTAATGATAATCTCATCTGTCACTTTTGGATAGGGTAGCTTATATTGACAGGATGTTCCGAGTCCAAGAGTAATTAAACAGCCCATATTAAGAATGTCGATCATCCATGCAGTGTAGCCCATATTGACAAGATGTTGGATGTCCAAGAGCATATGATCTCTATTAACATCAGGTTTTCCAACCTGGTGGTGCCATGTGGCTCGGGTTAATACCCAATAAAAAGGTGCCACATAGCCTAGGTTACTACATCCCATTTTCTATAAATAAGAGTTTATTGTAGCATATAAATAACATAAGCCTTTATTATTTTTCGCTGACTTAAGTATCAAAATGTTTATTTATGACTCTTTCAATGAGTCGCCATTGCACGTTGCTTGTTTTTACAAATTTTCTTTACTAGATTATCGGCATGTAGTCAATTATACTAACAACTATAACTAGAGAAAGAGGGATAGAGTTGAGAAACAACCAACAACAAAAAAAAAAATAATATTAAGGGTATGTTTGATATGCGAAATATATATTATTTAGAATATCTTTTATTAAGAATGAAATAAGTAAAATAAAATAGTCATGGTGTTAAAGTATATATATACTTTAATACTTAAAATTGTCATCTTCATAACCATAATGGAATATATATTTCTTAAATTGAGGGAATAAATATTTTATTAATTTAAAGAGTCATTTCCTCATTATTATGATAATGACTATTCTAAAGCTAATCTATTATACTTATTTTATTCTTAATAAAAGACTTTTCTAATGAATAATTATTCCGCAAAACAAACATAACCTAAGAGAGTGCACATATGTGTTTTGATGGCAAAAGCCGGTCCATCAAAGTAGGTACTAGGTAGCCTCAATATGTATTGAGTAATTCTACACATACTTTCATCTTCTTATACCTATTTTCTCATATTCATAGTCTTTTAAAATTATCACTATATTAAAATCTAACAAAAATCCATTACAAATTAATGATGGGTTTAAAAGCCACTTATAGGTGTAAGAAAATGGATGTGAAAAAGTGAGAGTGATAATGTTGGTATCCATTTTTCAGCATCTTTTAATTTCACCCCTTTTTATTAAAATGCCCCTTGTATGTTTTTTGTTTTGTTTTTTTTTTTTTTAAATAGTGATTTTTTTAAAAAAATAAAAAAATCCAAAAAAGGCCAAAAAATACCTACATCAAGGAGGACAAATTCCCCCCCTTTTCCCCCTTCCTAATCCCCCTTCCCTTTTTGTTATTTCGTTTTATCTTTGGTTTTAGTTTGTTAATTTTAGTTTTAGTTTTTTCAGCATAGCAAGTTTTGCCAACACTCTCTTTATGATCAATGGCCGGATTTCACCTTCTCCGTCATTCATGGCCCCGGATTTATTTTTTTGGAGGTTTTGGTTTTTGTATATTTACTTATCTTTGTCTATGACTTGTAAGTTCATAACCTTGAGTTATGGTTATCAAAGCTTGTAACTTATTACCTTAACTTTTAATTGTAAAAGATTTTGTTTAAGAATTGTCATCAATAAAAAAATAGAATTCATATTAAAAAAAACAAATAAATAAAGATTTAGTTTTGGTGACACATAAAGGCAAAATTTATTTTTGTGTTTTTAAGGGTGTTTTATATTTTAAGTTATTTGTTAATTTTTTATTTCGAGAACAGAAAACAAAATAAATAAAATAAAATAAAAAAATTAATAAACTGAATGTTTTCACTTACAATTTTTCTCCTTTTAGTCTTGCGGGGATCGTTAATTTTCATCTTTTATCTTGTAGATCTATGAAAAGTTATTGAAATTAGCAAAAAAAAAACCGACAATCAAACTCTTGTAAATTCTTCGGAAATCAATTTTCAGATTTTTTGTTTTTATAAAAAAATAAAATAAAATAAAATATTTGCCCTCTTGGTGCATATCTTTCTTAATTAAGGACATAAATGTAATTATAATTACCCTGTTTATTTTTCTAATTTCTAGAGAGACAACCTTAAGCTTCGTTTTCTACTTTTCTGGTTTCGGCCATCTATCTTCCTCTCCTCTTTGTGTCTCTAACACTAACAGCTTCAGGATATCTCTATGCATCGAAGATCTAAACTTTTCCAGGGAAAATTTTTACATGGCAGTTTCCCGAGAAACAAACAGATCCTTAGGCCTTTCTGTTTTTCAGACTCCACTGCAACAAAACCCACCTCAGACTCCCTCAACACCCCATTTCTCTCAGACCTCATATCAAAGCAACACTGGTCAGAGCTGAAGACCCATCTCAAAACCACAAACCCCACCACGCTTCTCCACCAGTTGCTGAGCTCAGAGGCGGACCCAGAGCTCACTCTCAGGTACTTTAACTGGTCCCAGAAGGAGCTCAAACTCTCACACCCTCTTGAACTCTCTTGTAGGCTCTTACACTCACTGGCCAATGCCAAAAGCTACTCAAAAATCAGGGCTTTCTTAAACAAATTTGTTAAAGATGAGAAATTGCATTCGAATTCTTCGATTTTTCATGCGCTTTCTATGTGTGGCAATAAATTTTGTGCTAATTCGATAATAGTTGATATGTTAGTGTTAGCGTATGTGAGAAATTCGAAGACCCATTTGGGTTTTGAGGCGTTTAAGCGAGCTGGGGATTACGGGTTCAGGTTATCAGTGTTTTCGTGTAATCCATTATTGAGTGCTTTGGTAAAGGAGAGTGCAATTGGGGATGTGGAGTATGTGTATAAGGAGATGATGAGAAGGAGGATTGAGCCTAATGTGATTTCGTTTAGTGTTGTGGTTAATGGGTTATGTAAGGTTGGGAAGTTGAATAAGGCTGGGGATGTTATCGAGGACATGAAGGCGTGGGGGATTTCACCAAATGTAGTTACATATAATACTCTCATTGATGGGTATTGCAAGATGGGTAGGGTGGGAAAGATGTATAAGGCTGATGCCATTTTGAAGGAGATGGTGGCGGATAAAATTTGCCCGAATGAGGTTACTTATAATATTTTGATTGATGGGTTCTGTAAGGATGGGAATGTATCGGTTGCAAAAACGGTGTTTGAGGAATTGCAGAGGCAGGGCTTGAAACCCAATGTGTTAACGTATAACTCGCTGATTAATGGGCTGTGTTGCGATGGGAAGCTTGATGAGGCCATTGGCTTGCGGGATGAAATGTTGGGCTTGGGTTTGAAGCCGAATGTTGTTACTTATAATGTGCTTGTAAATGGGTTTTGTAAGAAGAAGATGATAAAGGAAGCTAGAGAGTTGTTTGATGATATTAGGGGAAAAGGGTTGGCTCCTAATGCTATTACATTTAATACATTGATTGATGCTTATTGTAAGAATGGGATGATGGAGGAAGCATTTGCGCTGCAAACTTCAATGTTTGAGAATGGGATTTCCCCCCTCACTTCAACCTATAATTGCTTAATCGGCGGCTTGTGTAGAAAGGGGGATATAGAAGCAGCCAGGAAGCTTATAATTGAAATGGAGCATAAGGGAGTCAGAGCTGATCTGGTAACATATAATATCTTGATAGATTCATTATGCAGGGAAGGGGAGTCGAGAAAGGCAGAAAGACTCTTGAATGTGATGTTTAAGTTGGGTTTGATCCCGAGTCATGTGACATACAATACTTTGATGGATGGCTATTGTACGGAAGGTGACCTCAAGGCAGCCTTAAATGTGAGGATACAGATGGAGAAGGAAGGGAAGCGGGCGAATGTGGTGACGTATAATGTGTTGATTAAAGGTTTTTGTAAGAAGGGCAAGCTAGAAGATGCAAATAGACTTCTTAATGAGATGTTGGAAAGGGGTTTGATCCCAAATCGGACTACTTATGAGGTGGTAAGAGAGGAAATGATGGAGAAAGGTTTTATTCCTGACATAGAAGGGCATCTGTATAATGTGTCTATCAGCTCTTGACCTTTGAAACAAGAAATGCAATTATTATCACCATTACCAATGTATCTTGGGGAAAACCAGTACATGAAAATTGCAGAACGAGTCCTCCTGTCACAAGAAGTTATACATGTCTAATTGCAATGGCGGATATGGGTAGGGGCCAGTTATACATGTCTAATTGCAATGGCGGATATAGGTAGGGGCGGGGCAGGCGCCCTTGCAACAAGTTTTTATATTCAAAAAATTAAATTTTTTTAAGTTTAAAACTTTTCTTATTAAGACTCTTGTTCCAATAAAATTAAACTAATTTAGCTTAATTCCCCTAAAAATTGTAGGAGCCCCTACATAACTAAGCTCTGTCAACCAAACTCCTTAAAAAATTGAGATGCCTTCAAATTTAGGTTATTCTATAACTAAATCAACACATCCCAAAAATTAAGATTCACCTTAAGAATGACACGTTTCATAACATTTTTTTACCTACAACCCTTCAATTTTTTTTTCTTTCTCGTTGCTACTACGTTGAATCGGTGAAACCTGAAAGTGAAAACTCTCTCACTCGGATTCTCAAACTGCTCTACAGTTGCTTTTCGTCTTTGTCTTCCTCTCTATTCGTAAGTGTTTTTTTTTTTCCTACATGTCATTCTTTAGTATTTCTAAATAAGTTAATAGTCATTTCATTACATGGGGCCATGTAAGCTTTAATTGCAAGAAAAATTTAATGTGTAGCTAATGGTATGGTTGTGAGTATAACTGCATGTAGTGTAAATAAATTGGTCATAGTGAAATCCATATTGTATATGTTAGACTTCATAATCATAGCAGCATTTCATTTAATGCTCAAAAACTAGTTGTAGTCATTAGTTAATAGTTTGAATTTACAGCATTTCATTTAATGCTTAGATAATTGACATTTTGATAAGATTTTCTTTGTACTTTGGAATTTTTTAAGTGTCAACAAGTTTCAGTAGATTTTTAAACATTTTAGGTACGTTATTTTAAACACTTTGTATTTTGTTTTTGTTTTTTTTTTTTTTTTGTACTAGTGCTTACACGTTAACCTACTAATATATCAATTATGAATATTTATGAACTCTGAAAGATATATTTTTTATAATACACATATTGTGTTATAATTTCTATTTTGAATTGTGTTTACCTTAATTTTATATATTATAATAAAAATATAGTATATAAAGAGGAAAAAAAATTATCCTATCATTACATTTGTTTTATTTTAATCCCGCCACTATTGAGACAAATTCCTGGCTCCGCCACTGTCAAATTGGATCTGATATGTTTAGATTGTTGCAGTTCAAGAGCACAGTACACGTCTCACAAGGAATACTTTCCCACACTGTTAAAAGTCATTGGAGCTTGTCATCCCTGTCCAATTCAGGTGCATTTTCTGAACCTCTATCTGAAATGCCTGTGTAATGTAGAGCACAAGTAAAATTCTGTAACAAATTCTTGATGATGTTAAGAGTTCGTAACTAGTTACTCTCATTTAACATACAACTCAATGGTGGCCATCTGTATCCATTGCATTCAACTTACAAAAAGAAAAATTAGAACTGGATCAGAAGTAGAGGATTGCATTGCTGTTGATTTTTGTCATGATTTCGTCTCCATTGAAATATTTTTCTCTCATCTATTAATAGGTGCTTTCCAATACAGAATCTGCTAGGCAGTCAAGAATCAACAAGCAGAAGTGCACCAAGGAGACATTCTGTTGAGAATTTGAGAATTTGTGGACTAGCTAAAGCATCAAAAACTTGGACAACTTGTTTAGCGGGGATTTGGCTTAGCTGAGGTAAAAAAACTACAGCATGTGTGTTTTAGTTTTTTCAACGGTTGAGATTTAAGTTAATTTTATCTTTTTCTTATAAAATTTTAAATTAAATCTCAACCATTAAAAATAACTACAACACACATATTGTAAGTTTTTTTACAATACCTGAGCCAAATCCATTTAGCCGGTTTGTTTAGTGGCCAGCAATTATTTTAGCTGTTTCTAACTCTCATCCCAAGGGCTTAACGTGAAACATAAAACTTTACAGCTTCCGAAATGCAACTTTGAGGAAATCGGGCCTTGATATCATGCAGCAAGTATCAGGAGGATTTTGATAGGATTGTGACCAAATCAAAAACAAATTTATTAACAAATAATTTAAACACAAATCACTTCTCCAACTATATTCTTAACTTGTTGCAGGAATATTTTGACAGAACAAGTGTTTACCTTTTGCAAGGGGGGCTCAACGAACTATATTCTTAACTTGTTGTAGGAATATTTTGACAGAATAAGTGTTTACCTTTTGCAAGGGGGCTTAACGAAAATTGATGCCTAAGGCAAAAAGTTAAAATAAGGTTTTTTTTTAAAAAAAAAAAAAAAATTACAATATAAACATAATGAATTTTTATATTAAATATTAAAAAAATTTCTTTAAGCTTTTTGAGTTAAAATTACTAATTAAATTTTTATGTTCAAGTTTTGTTAATATATTATACTCAATAAATAATATGGGTAAGCTATTTTATCTTTTTTAAGATGGTCGATTGTAATTAGGATTTAATTAGTTGTGTACTAAAATAAACAGTACAGTAAAACCAACTAAAATCAATGGTGTCTAATAGTAAGTGTAAAATATCAAATATCAAAAAAACAAAGAACAATAGAACCAAGAAGCAAAAAATTAGAAATACAAAAAAGTAAGTGGTTCTTAGTTTAATTTGGAGTCTTCAAAAAAGTAAGTGGTTCATAGTTTAAATGGTTTGTTTTTTTTTTTTTGTTAGGCTTTTCACAAACTTTTGTTTGACAAATTTAACATAAAAGGCCTTTTTTGGGGCCTTTTATAAACTAGAGGCATTAGGCCGAGGCCTAATTTGCCTTATTATTGAGTTGGCCCTGAACTTTTGTTAGGATAGAAGCTAATTTATNATTTTTTAAAAAAAACACTTAAGTGGCCATGTGATCACCTTCGCGTGGTCATAAGACCATTTTTTTTTAATATATATATATATATATATATATACTA
>FXXK01000143.1:185862-263421 GCA_900184695.1 Betula pendula | reverse complement strand
TTTACAATGTTTGTAGACGGTGGAGAAAAAAATTGAATTCACATTACATTGTTTACGTTTTTACCAGGTTTCATCTGATCTTATTTGTTTTTATAATTTTTGAAGTTGGTTGTAAATATAACTGTATCCATGATTATCTAATTGTAACTGTCTTTATTTATCTAGTTATAACTGTTTCTCTTTATCTAGTTGTAAATAGTAATTTAAAAATTTAAAAAAATTATGAAAGACAAAAATAACCCTGTCTGATTTAACAATGAAGAAGAAAGAAAAAGGGTAAAAACGTAAAACTACATTATCAAATAAAATGCACTATTTACAAGGCATTCACACTTTTTATAGAAAATAGTATTTATCTTTATTTTTAAAAGCAATACACTCTCTCAAATAAAAAAATACAACACACTTCCAAAATACGTTCACAAAAATAGTCAGCATTATTAATTACCAACTTTGACTTATATAAATAGTATTATTCAGTCCATAAGGTACAGTTTAGTTTGTAAAATAGATCCCTATAATAAAATGATTATTCCTATGGAATAGCCATTCATTTATTTAGTAAAGACCTATTCCTATGAATAGTTATTCCCATAGAATAACTAATCCCTTATAGAAAGAAATAAAAAAACCAATTATTTATTTATTATTATTTTTTTCTATCAAACTTAAAATAAAAATAAAAAAAAGGGTCAAAGGTAGAAATTTATTGGATGTCCAACCACCCACTGAAGATACTGGAGGTGGCCAAGATCACCCCCAAGCGTCATTAGGGGTGGCTGTGGCCACCCCCAATGCGAATTGGAGGTGGCCAGGCCACCCCTGATGAGCATCAGGGGTGGTCTTGGCCACCACCGACGGCATTGGGGGTGGTGCCACCACCAATTGAAGTGGCCAGACACCTATTACATTTTTAAAGAACATTTTTTCTTTTAGTTTAAAGTAATAAGAAATAAAATAAGGTTTTTAAATAATTTTGGTTTAATTCTAATTAAAGCATATGTGTTATTACTAAACTTAAGAATAAGAATAATTATTTCATTTTTCTCTCTTCCATTCTTAATAATAACTATTTATTTTTTTAATATAATACTCATTCTACAAATCAAACGAAGTCTAAATGTTTATGTTTTTCTTTTGGGTGACAAATATTTTATAATTTTATTAACCACTTTAATATTTTAGTAGATTTTATTATATTTATTAAAAATAATAAATGTTGATGTGACAAATTGGACAGGATTTTGATATCAGATTGTCAAAATCTTGTGTTATTTAGACAAAACGGCACCGCTTAAGTGTAATCTCAATACGAAGCGTTTTGTCCGGTCCCGCGAGCATTCATTTCTGAGAAAAGTCAAAAAAAAAAAAAAAAGGTACTACTGGGGTTGGCTTCGGATTCTTCCCTCTTAGTCAAGCTTTAGATTGTTCTCTCTGATCTCAAAATGCATTTATAAACACACGCATACTGAGCATCTAGATTTAGAAGTTAGAGGGTTTTCTATAACCATGGATTTTGAGAAGAATCGTCTTCAGCTTCTGTTCTTCATCGCCGGTATTTTCGCTCTCAGCTTTGCAGGTATTCAAGCACATATGTATGTATTTATGTATGTATGTATGTATGTATGTGTCTTATACATGATGAATTCTAATTGGGAGTATGAGATCTTGCTGTTGTGTATTCGATAGTGGTTGCTTCTTCTTTGTTCTAGTGAAGTCTCGAGTTACGCACGGTTTGGTCGCTGAGAAAATGCATAGAAAATGAACGAAAACAACTAAATAACTTTGATTTTTTGAAGAAACCTGGGAATTATCTATTTTGTTACATGGATACTTTTTAAAAGGCTCTGAAATCATAGACTTTATTAATTTGTAAGTTGTAAGATTCACAAAGGTTGATTTGGGGTTCAGAATTTTTTTCTAAATCCCCCCTTTTCTTCTACCGTAGCTTGAGTTATGAATGCTGTTTGTGGTCTATCTTTGACCATTTCTTGACTATAGGTTTGTTTGGGTTTGCGATTTAAAAACGTGATTTCTAAAAACGTAGTTAAGCATTTGGTAAAATTGCAATTTAGCATTTAAAATTGTAGTTTAGCATTTAAAATTGTGAATTTTCAAAAAAGCACTCACTTGCCAGCGATTTTAAAACGCATATTTTCTGTGTTTTTCAAATCCCAATTCCAAATGATCTATTTCTGTGATTTGGTTTAAAATCGCATTTTTTATCTACGAATTTCGTAATCTCAAATGCACCCTACCTGTGGCAACTGGAATGAAATTCTTGAGTACGCATTTCTTTACTACTTGTGGTAATGTTGTTGGTGTTTGTTAGGAAACTCAATATTTCCTAATTATTTCGGGATTTCAATTTTTATTTAGCTCCTGAATTTATTTCCGTTATGGTGTTATTTCCTTGATTTCCTTTTATGTTGTCAAATCTGCATTTATTTCTATTTCCAAAATAAGTGCAATTCTTCTCTATTTAAGATGTGGATGCCGAATGGCAAATCAACTAGTGAAAAATATCAAATGCCTTGTGCAACAGTTAGAGTTTGATCCCCTTGAAGGAATCAATTGGAGGTCTGATCATCTCGAAGCGGTTGATTTATCATTTTTTATTTTAGGGTTAAATACCTTATCAATACCTGGGTTTGAACGCCTTTATTTTTCCCACCTCAGTTTCATTTTATATCAGATGGTACCTTGTTTATGGATAAATACGGAGATGATACCTCCATGTCGTATGCCACGTCAAACGAATCAAAACTTGCCCCGTGTCATATGCCTCAACGAAAAAAGTTTAAAAATAAAATAGGGGAAAATAGAAAATATTAACAAATAATTAAAAAAACTAAAACATAAAAAAATAAATAAATAAAAAATGAAGAAGGGATGACTCGAGGGGGTGGTTTGGCCACACCCAAATAGCAAAATGGGGATAGCCAAAACCACCCCCCAAGGGCCTTGAGCCACCTCATGACCTTTGGGGTTGGTTCGGCCACCTCAAAAAGGCTTAGAGGAAAGGGTTTGGCCTTTTAGGAGTGGCCGAACCACTTGCCCTTGGGGGTGGTTCGTCCACCCCCAGACCAGATATAGGGGTGAGCTTGGCCACCCCCCTCATATATGGTATATATATATTATTAATTTTTTTTTTTTATTGAGGGATATGACACTTGGCAAGTTTGATTCGTTTGACATGGAATTTCGTTAGTTTATGCACGGAAAATAGACGGAAGTACCATCTCCATATTTATCCATACAAAAAAAAATGCAAGGCTTTGTCGTGGTTGCGCCGTGCGTAGAGGTGACCAAATGGTGGATTTGTCCTACGTGGTGGTTCGCATGAAGTAGTGTGTGAAGTAACATTTTGCAGTGGTGGATTGGTGAGTGCAGTGGAGTGGCAAGGTGGAGTTGTCACCATGTGGTGGTGGCTGTTCAGGGTTGTGGTGCTGTGTGGTTCGGCCATGCGAAGTGGGTGCAGGGCAGTTCAGTGGTTTGCATTTTGTGTGGTGGTCTTACCACGATGGTGAGAGTGCCGACAATCTGTGGTGTCTGTGGGTGTTGTGTGGGCTAATGGAGATCATGTGTAAGTGGTGCGATGGTGGCTGTAAGTTAGAAGTTGGGCTTCACCAGAAGTACGAGAGCAGAAATACGGAGTTTCGCATGTAAAAGTGAATTTTCTGTGTTAGGATGGTGGAGATCCCTCTGGTTGGGTATCACGAGCATAACATTATTTTCAATTTCACCGGACGCTAAAAATATCAAAGGTGGAGATAAATGCTGATAATATCGAAGGGAAGGCATTACAGTGGTTTGATTGGTTGGTAGTGTACTGTGGAGAGCCAACCTGGAAGGAATTTGTGGAAGGACTCCTTGTTCGATTTGGTCCTTCAACATATGAAAATATGGATGGCGAGCAAGCAAAAATTCGGCTAACATTAACAATTGAGGAATACATGTCTTTTTGAGCAATTATCTTATCAAACTCCTAATTGGTCCGAAGTACAGTTAGTGGGGACATTTATTGAAACACCTCAGCCAGAAATTTGACGAGAAGTCAAGTTTCGACGACCCTGAACCATGATTCCTACAATTTCACTTGCAAGGAGAGAGGAGAAGAGATTCGAGAAGGAAACCTACTAAATAATCAAAGTAGTAGATATACCGACTGGCAAAAATAGTTCATCTTCTGCCTTAACTTGCAAAACTCTTACTATGCAAAAGGAGTCAATTGAGACAAAGGTAATAGCTTCGAAGTTGGAATTCATTTCATCAGAATTTTCAGATGTCTCCACTATTGATAATTATTCTAATACCGAGGAGAACACGAATCCCGTGATGGATGAGGAGGATAAATTGTTATCCTTAGTGAGTGTGGGGTGCACAGTGGATGAAAAACTAGTTGAATTACTGTCTCTACAATTTGATGAAGAAGCATGTAATAACTAGATTTGGCAAGGCTTTATTGGAAAGGAATTGATATAATGAAGTCCAATAACTACAAAGAAGTGCTTGCTCCAAATTGTGAGGGCCCACTACATGTGTCAGAAGAGTAATGTTGATTAAAAATTCTTCTATGGTTCTCCTAATTTAATGAGTAATATTAAACAATTTCATTTGGTTCTTTTATTACACATCATTCCTACGACACTACCTTGAGGCTTTGTTTGGTACGCAAAATGAGTATTCCATTAAGAAAATGAATAGTTATTACTGGGAATGAAGGAGGGTGAAATAGAATAATTATTCATATTCCTTGGTTTGGTGACAACATATATGCTCTAATTAGAATCGAACCAAAATTACTAAAAAAAAATCACCACTTTATTTATTTTAAACTCAAATTATTTATTTAAAAAAAAATTGAAGTGGGAATGGGTGGATCCCAAATGCACTGGGGGTGGTGTGACTACCCCCGTGTTCTACTATGGGTGGCCAACCATTTTTTTTATTAAAAAAAAAGAAGTTAGAAACAAATAACAATAAATGTTTTTATTTTTATTTTGGAAAATGTTGTCAATTCCTCAAGGAATATCTATTCCTTTTCGTAAGGGATAGTAATTTTTTAGAGGAATAACTATTTCATAAGAATAGTCATTTCATTCTAGGGGTCTATTTCGCAAACCAAACGGGACTTTAATGGGGACATGGTGGCCACCATTGGATCGAGGACGAGATTGAAGACATGTTTCCTTAATAATCAACCTTAAGGGCAAGGTTGTTTTGAACAGCTGAAAAATGTTACGAAACTCAATATTTCCGGATTTCAATTTTATTTATCTCCTGAATTTATTTCCGTCATGGTGTTATTTCCTTGATTTCCTTTTATGTTGTCAAATATGCATTTATTTCTATTTCCAAAATAAGTGCAATTCTTCTATATTTAAGATGTAGATGCTGTATGGCAAATCAATAAGTGAAAAACATTAATTACCTTGTGCAACAATTGGAGCCCCGATATCTTTGAAGCAGTTGATTTATCCCTTTTTTTTTTAATTTTATTTTCTGATTTTCAACCGATAAAAACCTCGAGTTCCTATCAGTGTTGTGTATGTATATACCAGAAAGAATGGTCAAAGATGGATCACAAACTTCCCTGATAATTTGGGGGGGTAATGTGGGCTAGGTATGGGCATCTATGTTAAGGAAAATGAGCCAAAGGTTGTAAATCATTAAAAAAAAAAATTGAGTTTTGGTAGTTTGGTTTTCTGGCTCTATTTCCGTGCATTGAGTAGGTACTCTTGGAGCAATGTCTACTTTTATGAATAGAGAAAAGTTGTAGAGAGATCAAGTTTGTGGGATAGGAATTTTGATTTGTCCCTAAGGACTTAAAACGTTATTAGTATCTGTTACCGTTTGGAGTTCATCACTAATCTTTTATTTTCAGGCTGGTGCTCATTGGGTGTGAGATTTCTCATGCCATCACTCTTTTGGTGCTTTTCTAACATTGTTGCATAAGATGGCTCTGTTGTGCCACTTTATATGAACTAATATATGTTTTCATTATTAATTTTGATAGGAAAATTTGGTATATGGTTATATTGATTGTCGTTATTTTTTATTTTTATCTGAATTGTGGAGCTAAGATCCTCTACCATACAGTTGATTCTATATATATGAGACCTTCTGAACCAGCTTTCAATTAATAATCTCTGGACAATAGAACTTTTTGGACTTGACTCTTGATTAGCTAATGTAATTTAACTTTTGGATCTGACTGGTTTCATTTGCATATGTTTTTGAAAGAAGCAGCAGAAGTTATTTACCAAAATTCTATACCTTTTATTGTATGACCTATTATTCGTTTATCAATTTTGGGGCTACCATGATTCCTCCCATATTGTCAACCTTTAGGAAAACTTTGTGATAATGGTGTTTAGTTCCAAGAGAAAATAGATGAAACATTAATAATAAATTTTTGCATTTACTTTACGGGTAACATATTTGTCAAAGTATTTGGAGGAAGATTTAAAGTTTTAATTTTTTCTTCTTGAATCCATCCTTGTGATTTTTGTTTTTCCTGAAAAGAAACCTGAGCTTTCAACGAAAAAAATAGTAATTTTGAATTAACAATGTACAGATGTGGTGTTTGCTTGTATCTTCAAACTGGTTTTGTGATTTTCAGTTGTGTATATTTACGTATCTTCACTTGGTTGTTCTGCTATATACATTTTTGTTCTAATAGAAGTATACAAAATTAACCTTGCTTTTATTTTCTATAGCTGAAAAATGTCGGCAGCTAGTTGGGGAAGAGTCTTCATCTCAGAGCGGGAAGTTCACGATCTTGAACTGTCTTGACATGGGCTCTGGAACTGTAGCATGCGGTGTGAAGGAGGGTGTGAAGCTGTACATCTACAACATCCGTGCTGCTCATGTTGAAAAAGCGAGGCATCTTGCAATTGAGACTGCCTTAGTTGATGCTTTGTCACAGGGGATGTCTGCTACAGATGCAGCCAACCAAGCACAGAAAGAAGGTGCAAAGGCTGCAAAGTTGGTTAGCCGGCAAGCCAAGCGCATTATAGGCCCCATTATCTCTTCTGGATGGGACTTTTTTGAAGCAAAATACTATGGTGGCACCATTACGGAAGGGTTCCTCAGAGGCACTGGAACGCTGTTTGGCGCCTATGCTGGTGGTTTCCATGGAGAGCAAAGGCTTGGGAAGTTTGGCTACCTTGTGGGAAGTCATTTGGGCAGTTGGGTTGGAGGTAGAATAGGAATTATGGTATATGATGTGGTTAGTGGAGTGCATTACTTGCTTCAATTTGTTCAAACTGAAGAAAGTGTAGTTCACGAAACGCCAGCTTATGATAATTCTGAAGCCGTTGAGGATTCCTATGCTGCTTATGAGGCTCCTTCATATACGAGTTCTGAAGCATCTGAAAATTCCGATGTTTATGAAACTCCTGTTTATGAGAGCTCTGAAACATATGAACATTCTGAACTGCGGTGAATACATAAGGTTATTTTTATGATTCTTATCTTGATAGTCTATAATTTAGTGACTCATTCAAAATTTATGTATAAATCTAGGTGTAGTCTCTTCATACAACTCTGTATTCATGCTTCATTGATGCAACCTTAAAATTATATGGGAACTCGTTTACTTGAACATGCTTCTGTAAGTCATGGAATGTATTACTAACTACTCTGTCAGAATGGGGTTTGTATTTGAGAGTTGGTTTTCCAGTTTCATGGGGGTAAATCTGTTTGTTTATGCACTAAGCCTCTTTGGAAAATAATGGGTACAGTTGGTAATTTTGCTTGGGTGAACGCTTGAACATATAAGTTTCAATTACAAGCTGCTCAGGTTGTCATGGAATGTGAAATTCTTATTTAAGTTCATAGTTTTCTATTTGATTAATATTGCAAAATTATGATCTTTAGAAGAAGATACTTTTAAGCTCTGTTAAGACCACTAATTTTGATATTATGATAGTTTCTGATTATTGGGAATACCGAGTCGATCTGTCCACTTAACGAAGGAAAAGTCGCCATGAAAAATCTGCCATATTTAATTTCAGTATGTCAAAAGACATTGATTGGTAAGCGGGACAATTGTGCTTATTGTTCATTTCTATTGCTGCCATGCATGTTGGTTTTTGTATTCATACCTGCTCTTGATTTATTTTTTATGTGTTTATCTAAATAATCAAATTACAAATCATAATTAGAATTTGTTGAAGAATTGGCCAAGTTGGTTTAATCTTGCGACATGTAATAAATTATCAATTTCATTTAGATTCTTCTTTCTTTTGTTGGATTTGGATGTAAATGTCATGGTAGTATCCATCATCTTTTCAAGTTACGATAATATACTTAAACAAAAGTATCATTCATTTGAGTTATTAAAGGTATTTAGACCGATTAATTTTTGGTTTAAGGAATTCATAATCATATAATTAGCAAAATAAATACTTTTTTTCCCCCTAAAAAATGCTCTTCTAATACGTCAAGAGAAGTGTGTTCAATTTTGAAAAAAATTGATTCAATTTTTAAAGAGTAATATGAGAAATTTCAATATTGTTATTTCTTGAAAATTTAATCTATTAGAAAACAGTCCAAAAAAACTATCTATAATGTGATAATACAAAATTAATATCAACACTTGTTGCCTTGTTAGGCATGTGAACCCGATGCTAGGTTCATCAACCAACCAACCAACTCGAGAACCTCTAAACAGCTCCACACTGAATCTCTTTCTAAGCTATGTCAGTAACTGTTCTCATGATTCTCCACATGAGGCAATACGCATGATGAGAGTCGTGAGGTATAAAGAATATTCGCAGCAGGGAAATCTCCCATGAAAGCGTAACACATGGTAAATAATCATGGCAAAATTTATTATAAAGAGCAGCGATATTAAGTAAAAGGGTTTTCATCTCTTTTCTTCAAACCCAATTTCGCTTTCCCTACGATTAAAAACTATCTATAATGTGATAATACAAAATTAATATCAACACTTGTTGCCTTGTTTGGCATGTGGACCCGATGCTCCATTCATCAACCAACCAACCAATTCAAGAATTTCTAAACAACTCCACGCTGAATTCTTTTCTAAACTATGTCAATAACTGTCCTTATGATTCTCCGCATGAGGCAATACGCATTATGAGGGTCGTGAGGTGTAAAGAATATTGGAAGCAGGAAAATCTTCTATGAAAGTGTAACACATGGTAGACGGTTATTTCAAAATCTATTATAAAAAGCAGTAGATATTAGGTAAAATGAGACTTTCATCTCTTTTCTTCAAACCTTGTTTCGCTTTTCCTACAATTATTCTCTTTGATTCATATTGACTTAGCATCATAGTTATCTCATGTCTACATGCTCCAACAAACTCTTTTACTAATTTCTTTTTTTCTTGCAAGCACTTTCGATCGTTACCACAAAAACACCTGTCAAACCATTTTAACAACACTATCAATAACAAAACACAAAAGCTCAATGGAACTATTTATTGACCAAGATGGGACATGAAATTGATCACAAAAAATAGATGATATAGCGAGGGCAGGGGCCCAACCCGGCCGAAGGTGAATGACTTTTGGGTGTTGTTGTGGACTAGTGTACAGAAGAGATCCTGTGGAGAAGGCGCCATCACCTTCAGTGGCAGGTGTGTGGCACATGGTGTCGTGTGTCGGAGTGTGTTTTCCACACTCCCATTTTTCAAAAATGGCTACAGTAAACTTGACTTCGCTGATAGCCAACAAAAGTGCCATATTGTTATGGGTCCCAGGTTTGATGATGTTTGTTTGAAAAGGTCAAAAAAAAAAAAAAAAAGAAAAAGCCTTTCTTTTTCATACAATGGCATGAGGCACGGCTCCAATCTTTGGAGTGTCATACATGTTGAAAATGGAATGGGATTGACCAATTGATTTTGACCCTAAAAAATTCATCTAATTAAAAAAAGAAAATTGAATAAAAAAATTAATTTGAACTACGTTTCATTTGAGTTGTAAAAGTTTCTTTCAACCCAATCTATTAACCTAACACATTAATATATGTCAATATAATAATTTGGATTGAAAAAATTTGTCCGACCTGATTAAAAAAAAACTCATTTTTACAATGGCCTATAAAATGTTTGTATGTAAAACAAAATGATTATATTTTTAGCCAAATTCACTTTATGTCATTTTCCTTGGTATATAATAATATGTAAAACCCCACCTTTTGAATTATGATAAGGCATCAATCAAAAAGGTACCCCAAATTCTACGTCGAGTAGTCGCATTAGTCCCCTTGTTGGTAGTGGAAGT
The DNA here is from genome assembly GCA_900184695.1 of Betula pendula. Taxonomy (NCBI): domain Eukaryota; kingdom Viridiplantae; phylum Streptophyta; class Magnoliopsida; order Fagales; family Betulaceae; genus Betula; species Betula pendula. Next base: position 253,162 of record FXXK01000143.1, on the reverse strand, counting down.
GGACAAATTAATTGGCCCCCCACAAAAAGTATACCTTCCATTTATCAAATAGGGATGTGCCATGCTTTTCTTTTGACCACAAAGGAAGGAAAAAAATATATTATCACATTATCGTGACATGTTAAAATGTACTCTAATGTCGACATCCATCGTCTTCATCTCGCTCAATGGGCTCGAACTATTTGAAAAGGGAAAAATAAATTTTGCTAATAATCTTAAAGCAGCATGTCGTCTAATGGGAAAATTCCGAAGAGGTATATATAAATCACTAATAATAAATAATATTGACACATTGGTTCGGCCACCTCCGACGGCTCCAACCTAATCCTTTGGCGATATATACTTTCTTCAATTTTATAGACGAAAGTTGCATGGAAGTACCCTATCTATTTTTAATCATAAATAAGATATCATCTACGATATGAATTGAAACTTAAGTGAGCAAAAATAAAGTCGTTAAACCATAGGTACTAAAAATGTGTTTAACCCTAAATATTTCTCGTATTAAGCTTTATTTATGAAAAAAAAGTTAAATTTAAACTCACACGTAAGATAAATATTAAAATATTAATTAAATAACTAAATTTAATTATAATTTTTCATTGACTTAATTTTTTTAAAAAAATAGTCATTGAAACACACTCTCTCTCTCTAAAACACTAGCATTTTTTTTCTCTAGTTGACCATATATATTGTATCAAATTAATTAAAGTGCAGTTCTAAGTTCCTTAACTGTATATAGTCATAGGTAATTATGTTAAGAAAAATCTTGAAAGACAGAAAGGATCTAATTGTAGTTGGCACTACAGAAAGTGGATGGCGAGATCTCATATGAACCGTTGAAGATAAAGGAAAAGGCTTAAAAAGAAATAAAACTAAAATAGCACTATCTTAAAAGATCGTAGCAAGTTGACACATGAATTAGAAAAAAGAAGGTTCAAGATATTGAAGTGTCAACACTATGGATGCCATGGACCATCCAGCTTCTGAAAAGACATCCACTGTATCTCTAGGGTTCAAGGCTACAATTTCACGTTATATAATTGTAAGTATAAAAATAAAAAATAAATCTCATAGAATTTTTTTTTTTTTTGTTAAGTACATTGAGAAGAGAAAAAAAGAACCCAAAGAAAACAACAAATTAAACGGGGTGAATCTTTGCCCTTACAAATTGGGAAAGATGGGCCAGGAGTGAGGTAAATGAGTAAAAATACAGTCATAATAGACTCTAGTCGCACCCCAATATTCTATATGATAGGTACAAAAATTTACACTTCTGTGAACCTTTTTAGCCTTCTAGGTGAAAAAGAATGAATAATAGCTATGGAGTTTGTGATGATATTCGCAATCTTTCAATCTTGAACAATAAGAAGATGTTGCAACGCCATTATCACAACCTAGGAGTGTCATTCCAACGTAGAATCTTTGAAGCTTCAAAGAATTTGCCAGGCCCACAGCCAGAGAGGCAGCCAAGGTGAAATCTCAAATTGAATATATGTCAAAAATGTGAATTATTAATATAATATAATCGAACCAAAACTTATAGGTTTAAAATTTTGATTGAATAGTATTAATTATAACATGTTATATTATAATCTTACTTTAAAAAAATACACTCTTTAAGATATCTATTTTCCTATTAATTAAGGAGTATCATAGCCACAATAGATGGTGTGTATGCATGAACGATGAGTCTCTTTTACAATTAGAGTCCGGATCAAAAGATGTATAACTTTGATAAACCCACATAGCCCACATGGGCCGTGAGATTAATAAATTAGGTTTAACGATGTGGTGATAAACTCATATGTGAGAGGAAGATTATTAACTATACACGTGTAATTGAAAAAAATTACGAAAAAAAGAAAGAAAGAAAGAAAAAGTTTAACTCTTACATTAATTGTACATGTGCCGTGAGTGTGAATGATTAATATGACATAATAAAACTTAAATCTTGATATTTATATTATAGTCTTACTAAAGAAAAAACACTATAAAATGTTTATATTCCAAACATAAATCATTGGTAATATAGTATTATTGTTATATAGTTGCTATGTGAAGCATTTTTAACTTTATTTAGATATTCTACTTGCAAACGAGTGTCGAGCATTTTGTAGCTTTAAACCTACGAGATTATCGCTATAAATATGTAATTGAAGGACAATATGAAAGGAATATTCATGAGTTGTCAGTAAACGTTAGTACGTGAATTAATTATATTTAATTATGTATTACTTAATTTGAACAAGTTTTCATGACAAAATCATTGGCTACGTCATATTTTTTGCATTTTATTTGACCCATCACCCAAAAAAATATTTTTTAAAAAAAAAAGACAAAAAAAAAAAGAGAGATGAAATTCGAGATTTTACTTTCAAGTTTCAAAGGGAGAAAAAGAATTGTTAATAAACAGATAATTTAGTGAAGATGAACTGAAATTAGTTTTTTAATATTTTTGGTCAGTTTTATGCTTCTTGAAAAACTGGATAATTGTTACGTAACCAACCTGGGCAAGTTTTATCCAAAAGAATAATTCAAAAACCAATCAATCAGTCAATTAGCTGATCTTGCAATGAGAAAATTACTTGGCGTGGACCCAAACTTCTTGTCTCTAACATGATAGGGTATTAAATTGGCCACCTAGTGTGAACTGAGTGATGCTGATAATTAAGAAGGCTAAAAAATTGGGTTGATTTCTTTTTAATTGGTGAATTAATAATTGTATGGTTGGTGTTGAATGTTACAATCAATGATGCAAGTTCTATAATCAATTAGAAGAATGTAAAACCGTACAACGTGAAAATTAATAGAGTGTGAAAGAACGTCTACGGGAATCTTTTCTCAAAAATCATTAGATTTAGGCTTAAAATAATTTTTGAAAAATAATTTTTATATTTTTTTTGGTGTTTAGAACGACGAAAAATAATAGTCAAATCGAAAATATTTTCGATTTGATTGGAAAAATTACTTTAATTTTTGTAGAAGAAACAATTTTTTGAATTAAAACTTTTTTAAATCGTCGGACCTCCCCCAAATCACCACGAGAGGTCAACAAAAGTCGTTGGCCGTTTTCCGCCGTCTCTAATTTTTCATACGAGTTAAACATCGAAATTTTTTTTTCAAGGAAATCTTTTTCTGAACAATGATTTTGTTAAAAATAATTTTGTTGAAAAACATTTTACGTCAAAACAAATGGAGCCTCAAATCTTGGTTCCCCAATTTTTCTTTTATTTTTATTTTTTTAAACTTCATTCATTTTTTTTTTATTTTTTTAATACCTTCATATTTTCATATTCGTCAATTAGGCAAATGTCTCGACATTCCACTATTACAATGGCATTAATACATTGAGTAGCTTTCTCCATATGAATCGCTTCCTCCATAAAGAAAGTGCATTCTTGGCTAGTCTATGGGTTGCACCATTCGCTTCCCTTTTGACGTGAGATACCTCCCTACTGTTATAAATGGTTCAACACTATTCTAATAACACCAATTTTTATTATCCTTTCGTAATGTCTGCACTATCTATAAAGCATCTTCTTACAATTTCATAATGTTTACACTATCTGTAAAGCATCTTCTTCCGGCTCTATCTTTTGTCACCCCAACTTTTTAGTGAAAACTGCCACCCTTAGCGCTGCTAATAATTCTGCTACAGCGGGATCAGTAATATTATCTTTGGGAGCTCCAACACCTCCCCATAAGATCCCGCCCAATCACACCCATCCTTTTGCTTACTTTATCTACCGCCGCAACTACATTTCTATTCGTTAAGAACAAGATCACAAAAGTGGAGGATGAGGTTGATCCCGTAAATGTCTGTCGTTGGATCATAGGTTCGATCCAAATTCGCAAGATAAATAATGCATCGTTGGGCTCCACAGAACCATTAGTGTCAATTAGACATAATACTCGTACTTTAGGTCAATGTACGCTAATTAACTTTGGCTTATTCTTGTTTTCTTTTGGATGGTCACCTTTTTACCTTACATTATTCATGGTTTACGAATTTGGTTTTAGGTCCAATTATTGGGCCAAATGTTGAATTTTAGTGATTTAAGATTTAGGAGGAGAAATTTTAAAAAATAACCTAAATTATTCGATATTTTTCTAGAGAGTGTATTGCTTCCATAATCTTTGTAAGTAGTTAGTTACTTTTCTAAATTGCAAAAAAATTATTCATCATCTAGTAATGGAGTTTATGCTTCCAACGTACTAGTTAATGTTTCATTCTCGTATATATAAAAGAAAGTTCAAATAAATGATATTGAACTAAAAATTTAAAGTTCAATACAAATTTAATCCCAATGGTTTATCACTTTATCAAAATGGCCCTTCCATTTATCTGCGGTCTAAAAAGTTAACATAATTTTTGCTATGTGTAAAAGCCATATAAAACGTTGCCACATATCGATTCATATCACATTAAGTATCATTTAATTAAAAAAAAAAGAACAAAAAAAAAAAAGGAACGAGCAGTTGTGGAGCAAAAAAACTTTCGTGAAGGGTGTGAAATTTTTAGCGACCCAACCCCACCCTGATAGAGGTGGTTCATGGGAATCCACACCCCGTGTGTAGGACACATAGGGACTGCCACCTCTGTGGGGGTGGTCTCAAGGGACTCCCCATCCTCATGACCACCTCCTACCGCTCCATAGAGGTGGTCACAAGGTGCAAAGTCCCTAGTGACCCACCATTTCTCGCCCTTTGGGGTGGGTATCGAGAATGGGGGTCTCCTTCAACCACCCCTACAAAGGTGGGATGGTTTCATTGTGATCCACATGCAACCAAGAGAGGGTGGGTTGCAGACTCGCAAAGGTCTTACCCACCCCTACAACCACCTTCGTTGGACGAAAGGAAGTGATTGCAAGGATGGATGACCCACCATTTTCTGCCTTTTGGGATGGGTTGTAAGGGACTTTTCCATCCTTATGACTACCGTGCGAGGTGAAGGTCCCTCATGAACCACCTTTGCAAGGGTAGGGCTAGGTCATTGGGAATACCATCACCTCACACGAAGGTGTTTTTTATCCATTACCACCTTTTTTTCTTTTTCTTTTTTGGTATTTTTGTATTTTTTAAAGTGATATGATAATGTGACAAGAATGGACACGTGACAATGTTTTATAGGTTCTACATAACTTTTTGTACACATGACAAAAGTTATGGTAATTTTTTAGATGACATATAGATGGAAGGACAATTTTGAAAAGTTAGAAAGCACATTGACTAAATTTGTCTCTTTTAAAAACTCAAGGAGCTTTTTGATAAAATGGTAAATCATATTTAGGTAACTAAAAAGAGTACATAACAAAAAAAAAAAAAAAGAGAGATGTGTGAGATTGAAGGGAAAGCAATTGCAAATAAGTCAACCATTTATAGCTTTGTCACATATAACATTTTTGTTTTTAAAATAATAATTGCAATTTTAGAGGGTGAGAATAGGGATAAGGTCAGACAAGGAAAAAGGATGGAATATACAATAATTATTTGTCTGAATTGCTAGCAATTAAAATATATAATATGAGAAAATTCATATAAAACTCACCTATTCAAATAAATTTTAAGTTATTCAATCATTAACTTAAACAGATAAATTTTATATAAACTTTTTCATATTATCTATGGTAAACAAATAATTATTGCGAATCTTTATCCGCAAAGAAGAGAATGAGGGAGGTTCAGACCGTTACAGTTGTATCCCTTCTAGTGGTCTATGTAGAACATTGTAAACTTTTTACTATTAACGATGCTAATAAAGTTAATAACAAGGCCCGCCTTGAGTGCCACGTGGGCCCAACAAGTGCCCATAAATAATGACCTCCTTGGAGGACTGGAGCATGTAACTTAATCTATCATTTCATACGCTACCTTGGAGACTCCCCCCCCAATTACCTCATAGTGTCGACATGGGTTGCCAGGAGGAAGAGCCTTTGGTTCAAAAAGTCTGCGAATTGTACTTGCAAATCTCAAGCCTTGAGAGTCTAAAACCCTCCAAAGATGTCAACACAATCTTCACCCAACTCGTGCTCACATGCATGCCACCCAGCCCTATTGATGTAACCAAGCTGTGCAAAAGGGTGCAAGAAATGAGGTCAAATCTCATTAGGCTCTGTGGGGAGGCAGAGGGACTTTTGGAGACCCATTTCTCTACAATCTTAGGCTCCTATGAAAACCCACTTGACCATCTCACTATTTTTCCTTACTATTCTAATTACCTCAAGCTTAGCCTCCTTGAGTTTTCCATCCTCACCCAACACTCCCCCCATGTCCCAACCAAAATTGCCTTTGTGGGCTCTGGCCCCCTTCCCCTCACCTCCATTGTTTTGGCCTCCAATCACCTCATACACACCACCTTTCACAATTATGATATTGAACCATTAGCCAATTCAATGGCTGTTGCCTTAGTTTCATCTGATCCTGACTTGTCCAAAAGAATGTTCTTCCATACTAATGATATAATGAATGTAACAAATGCTTTAAAAGATTATGAGGTTGTTTTCTTGGCAGCTCTTGTGGGGATGGACAAGGAGGACAAGGTTCGAGTCATCGATCATTTGGCTAAGTATATGGCTCCGGGGGCTCTTTTGATGGTGAGGAGCGCGCACGGGGCTCGGGCTTTTCTCTATCCGGTGGTTGATTCTTGTGATCTTCGTGGATTTGATGTTCTTTCTGTGTTTCATCCCACTGACGAGGTTATTAATTCTGTTGTCATTGCACGTAAGAATAATAATGTTGTTGGCCCCATAATACACATGCCTAGCAAGTGTTCTGAAATCCAAGCCTTCGATCCCTTCAACCATGGGAACATGATCGAGGAATTGGCCATTGACGAGAAACTCTCGTGATTAAACTCTTGTCTTAATTTCCTTCCCCAACATGTCTGGATGTCTATGATATTGATCAGTCATGTAATGTTTTTTTTCATCTGTCACTGCATGCGTGTTTTAATTAACTTGTATAATTACCCCGCCCACTCGAAACATGTTTTTGTTTTCGTGTTGTTGCATCTTCAAATAAAAAGGGTTCAATCTCATGTGTTCCTGAGTTTTCCTCTTGTCAATTCAGTGATCTACTTGATTATTGTCTAGAAATGTTCGTTAAATTCTCTTTCTTCTTATTGTTAGGCTCTCCATTGGGATCTTTTCCATTAATTTCATAATCAAAATTTAAAGTTGATGTATCAAACCATGTACATAATGTCACACTATTTAAAGGGATAATTTCACTTACCGATCTGAATTGTCACCAATTTTGCAATGTTTCTCTCTAAGTTCAAAACCTCTCAGTTTAGTATATCAAATTTTCAATTTCTCCTCTCTGTTAGAATTTTCGGTTATATCTTAACAGATGGGTGTCAAAATTTTCAAAATAACTCTATTCTTTTTAGAAAAAGAAAAAAAAAATTGCAATGATTTAGGCGTTAGTCAAGATTTAACGGAATTTACAAAAATTGCAATGATTTAGGTAAAATTGAAAAAAAAAAAAAAAAATTGATACACTAAATTGAGAAATTTTGAATTTTGAGAAAACATTACAAAATGGATAACAATTTAAGAGATAAGTGAAGTTATCCCCTATTTAAACTTTTAAAAGACGTGTCAATATCATATACAATACCGTTAAATATATCAACTTTAAATCATGACCATAAAATAGATACTACAATGCGATTCTGAAATTAAACGCCACATGTACTGTGGCACAGGCTTGACAACAAAATTGGCAAATAGAAACAGTATTGCAGTCTTGCACAGCACTTGACTTCAATTTCTCAAACTCCAATTAGTTAAGAAGAAACTAACGCTCTGCAATCTAAGCAGACAATTGGCAGAAAGGCTTATTTAGCTGACGTCATGTTGTTTATCTTGTATATCTTCTTCTCATTCTACTTCAATATTTGTCACCTGTGATGTCTAATTGTGGATAACAGATGCTGTGATGATATCAGTGAGTGGAGAAAAAAGGGAAGGGAAAGTAGAGAGAAAAGACCCTTTTTTTTTTTGTTGGGTTCTGCGATATTCATGCTTTTGCAGTTACTACAAAGTGCAATAATATGTATTATGCTGGCTATCTTTATCTGTTAATTCTACAGGAAGTTGTTTGGGACGAAAACAACAATTTTTTTTTAGCATTTCGTCTATTTGTTTTGGAAAACAACATGAATAATTCCAAGACGTGGATGCATGGTTCTACCCATTTTGTCAGTGCCCAAACTTTAACCCCTATTGTAACACCTCATACTGTAGTAGTTCTCATAAAGTTTGGTGATTTATAAATATAGTTATGAATGTTAACTTTTACATTGTAGTTACAAGATAAAATTGGAATTTATAGATAATTTTAGGAAAACTTCAAATTGATTAGTAGTTTATGAAGATAGTCATGAGTGTTAAGTCTCGCATTGCCTAATTACTTAGTGAAATTGAACTTTATAAGAATTCTAGAAAAACTTCAAATTATTTAATCCTTTTAGGGTGCTAGTGCTTTTTCCTAGTCGTTTACACCTATAAACCAAGGAAATATCCTATTTATCTATTAGATTTTGTCCTCTTCTTTTTTTTTTTTCTTTTTTTTTTTTCTTTTTTTTTTTTAAAGTGTCTATTAATGTAGTTTTTCCGGGGTGATTTAGAAGTAAACATTAATGGGATCGGTTGTCAGTATAAAAGCAAGCTTAGAAGTTTAACTTCTAAGCCAGGAATGGCAAGCTCATTAGCTTCTACTTTTTGAGTCCTGAAATATTTGAAATGAAGCTCCGTTTGACTTTTCATAATTAATATCAAGGTTAATTTTGTCTCTTTTTGTGTAAAATATGATCAAAGAGTAAACTGCACCAAATATGTTGGATTAGCAATCAAATTGTCAGAGAGAAAATGACATTCTGTCATTAGTGACCAAATACATGATGAGTGAGAACGGACAAAAATTAGTTAGTTTGTAGTTAATTTTTACAAATCAATTTAATAAAGTGACATATGTTCTTAAACATGTAAAAAACACATAGAATTGATATATTTATATCAACTATAAATATATCACCAAACAAAAAACTGCTTATGGAGTTGATATATTTATATCAACTATAAACATATCACCAAACAAAGAACTGATGATCAAATGGAGAAATTTGGACTCTAAGATAAATTTTAGAAGAATATATAAAATTGATACTCTTATAATAGCCTCTCTTGATGTACATTTAACAAAGAGGATTTTTCTAATCGGCAAACATTAAAAATGACAGAACATTACTTGGGTAGTAAGGCTAGTATATATGTTAGTAAATCGAGGTACATATATACGCTTTATCATCCAATTATAAGCCACTATTTTAAGGGTTTTGGCAATTCAAACAAAGTCATATCTGCAATAAATAAATAAAAATCCTACAAACGCACAGACCCCTTTTGAAGGCTGAATCATTTGGTGACTGGTGACTGCTCCTAATTAACAGTTTATCTTGATAATTACCTGATAATTAAGGAAACTACAATTAAACCATGAATTAGTCAAGTGTCAAAAAGTTTCATTGTTTACAATACCATATTCCTTTGCAAGGCTTTGTGGGGTTTTCTTATTTGACGGTCTCAATTCCATGCATAAGCTCATAATATGTCGACATGGGCTGCAAAGATGTCGACATGCTCTTCCCCCAACATGTGCGCCTGACTGACGGCTTCTAATATATATATATAGATTTGTATATATGGAGCCATTACTGCACCCTCTTAAAGCTCAATGCAAATGAATAGGGTACTTGGCCACCTCAATCGATCAATATATTCTAATTCCCTCGAGCCGATGACTAATTTTCAAATCCAATAATACAAATGATTGTTCTTTCTTGTCATGCATATGGCTTAGTACGTGGCTCCTGCTTTTTTGATAATCATGGTGCTTTTCAGTATCCGGTGCTGATCTTTCTTGTTATCATGCATATTACTGCCTCGCAATTATTAAGAGCTCTGAAATACATTCAATCACGGCCTGATCAACCATAGGAATTGTCCACTGAGGAGGTAAATTCAGTCATTTAATTTCTTTTTGATTAATTTGTACGTTCATGCATGTCTTATTTGTTTTCCTATTGCAAACATCTTTTTTTTTCTTTTTTCTTTTTTCTTTGTTTTTGCGACTTTAGTAAATTCAACATTAATTTAATTAAGAAGGGCTCAATCTTTTTCCTTTTTCAGAATTAAATTAAAAAAGTTTGCATGCCATCACATCATGCAAATATATGCATGCATCCAAGCAAGTTCTTCGATTAGGTTGTAATTCTTCTTCTTGGTAATTAAGGTCTTTTTGTCTCGATCTTTTCGTGGCTAGTTTTCTTCACCTAGAAGACTTTGTAAGAGATTTCTACGCAACTCTTACATAGGCTTGACAACAAAAGCTGGCAGCCATATATAGACGGTACTATTGCTGCCTTGCAAGCGATACTTTCTTAAGAAGAATGGGTCTATAATCCTCGCCATATATACAGTATTGCTGCCTTGCACGATACAATTTTTTGACGTCAATTTTCTGAATCCTATTAGTTAATTAATATATAAGAAATTAAGGGTCTATGTAATCCTCACTCTATATATACATAGTATTGCTGCCTTGCACGATATATACTATATATGCTGACACTAGGAGCACGCTTTTTATCTTCTTCATTTTCTCCAGCTTCTATATATGTTTAAGCGATTATATTTAGATTAAGCTTTCAAAATAAATGGTGTTAAAGTAGAAATCTTGAGTTCAAACTATGTTTAATTATGTAATTAACATATAATTTTAATTAATTAAATATTTCAAACCCCACTTATTAAACAAGAATTTGGACGATTAGGAGAGTATTAAAATTAATAATAATTATTATTATTAAATTCACTTATTTTTATCATGGTGTCATGCTTTCCCGGTTATTACTAGTGCCTGCATGCGTGCTAGTATCTTTATCTGTTAATCGATAAAGGCCGAAATCCTCACAATCAAAGTTGACTAATATCGATCAAGGCTGTTTCTTAATTATATATAAAATATGATCAGAAAACGAGTTGCATCATATAATTTATGATCTATTGGACTAATTAGCATATTAAATTGTGAGAGTGGAAATGACATCCTATATATTCTGATGTCACCATGAGATGAGCTAAAACTTTATAAACTTAAAAGCTTATTTTTTTAGAAACTTCTAATTAAGAGGATGTCAGGGATTTAAATAAAAGAGATTGTGATAAATATATATATCTCAAAATTAAGTTTCATATTAGGTGGGTGGATTATGAAGATGTACGTATACGTATAGTTTTACATTAATTTTGTATTAATTGAGACTGGGTTATATATATAAGTGATTCTAAAAAGTTTTAGTTGTAACTACGGCTAAATTTTTTTTTTTAAGGTGTAGTGAAAATGTAATTAGTATTTTTCTTTTTTGAAGAAGTAATTATTACTTTTCTAAGTCGTGGCAAATGATGATATTAAATTATTGGCTTCAAATCAAGCCCTCACACACTTTATTATTTAAATTATTAAGATATTAGTCTTTTAATTCAACCCTAATCAGACTACGTACCTTTCGAACCAGGCCCAAAACTTCATTTGCATTTGCTTTGGGCCTTTTCAAATACAATGTTTTTAAATTATACGTACTCAAGATATTTTGCAAAACTTCCTTCCAACTGATCTTATCTTATCTACCTGTAATTTTTTATTTTTTATTTTTCTATTCAAAGGGAGCTTGTATACCTGTGATTAGTTCAAAGAGGTGGATATATAATACATGGTCATTACTTTTTTGTCTGGATCTCAAACTTTGGACCCGCCGAAGCTGCTTTTCAATCACATAAAATATGAAAGGGAAGTGTTGTATGGGCCTTGGAGCTCCAATAATAGTAGTCTCACTAATCAGTAATGCATATAATTTCAAAAACTATGACAAAAACTTGCCCTTTGTTTTTTAGTAGTATATCTTGGATTCCTTGTCGGTATTGGGAAGTTTGTAAGGTAGAGATAGAACTGGACGTTACTTGACTGGATTGAGCTTTGGCTGCTTCTCCAGGGATTGCAATTCCACACGGCCGGTCCAGGGACACCTCTTGTGACGGCCAAGAGGGTTACTTTTGCATAGTCCTCATTTATTAAATATCAGTATGTATATATAAATAATTATTACTTAATTTATCTGTAGTGCCTCGTAAATACTAAAGTACTAATTTTCCAACTTGCCAATGAACCTTGCTAGGATTCGACATGTAACGACTAACCCTGACTGCCTATAAAATATTTAGACGAATGCAAATCATAGCATGCATGATGCTTCTAGCTGCATTGGAGTAAAGAACATGTGACATGAACTACTCATCTTCCTTATTGTGTAATGATAAAGCTACTAAAAATTTGAAATAAGCAACAAATGAAGTACTCAGTGGTTTAGAGTTTTACAAAAACAGCGCTTTCCTATCCCATTGAATCTCTAATATAAGGATTTTCTTCACAGCACTCACACCCTTCATTTCAAATTCATCACCCAACTAAAATTTCAATATGTTAATCTCTAAAATGTTTTTAGTAATAATAAGCATATCATCCATATTGAGAAACAAATAGACAAACGAATCATTGGAAAATTGCATTTAGTCACACAGTTGTCATAGCTTCTTTAAAAGTAACCACGTCCGATCATAAAGCTGTCATAACGCTTATACCACTACCTTGGAGACGCTTTCAAATCATATAAGGATTTCTTTAACCGACAAACATGATCTTTTCCTTCCATAATAAACCCCTACGCTTGATGCATATGGATAGTTTCTTCCAGCACACCATGTAGAAAAGTTGTTTCCACCTCAAATTCTATAAAATTTAGCTAGTAAAGCCTCAAAATCCGCTCCATTAGATTCTCTCCAAATTCTCTAAGCCAAACATTTTGTAAGTATCTCTTTGGATTTCAGTGTTGAATTGCTTTTGCTTCTTTTCTCTAACATCCATTTGAGTTTTGAGCCTGCATGTTACTTGTTTTCGGATTTGAAGCTCAATATGACGGTTGGAAAAGAAAATAAAAACGGAAAATAAAGTTTAAAATTGATAAGAGAATAGACAATATGTTGGAGTGTATTGAAAAAATAACAGCCTAAGTACATAATTGTGGTTTTTGGATAGATAAAACGCATAATATTGTTGGAAATTCTCGAACATTACAAAACATAGGATTGCACGTAATAATCTATCCAGATAAATTATGAAGGTGAGAGACTAAAACCAAACAGTCAAGATCAGATATCATCACTTCCTGCTCCACCTCCAGTATCAAAGTACATATGTCCTCCAGCACTGCTGATTGCACCCTCCATGAGAGCAAATCTCATGTCTTCAGATGGTTTCCAGTGCCGCTTCCTCTGATTTATGAACCAATTGTTGATCTGCTTTTGGTCTAATCCTGTAACATCTGATAGCTTCGTTTTATCCTCATCCTGTAGCATCATCCATTCTTTTATGATTGAAAAAAACAAAAACAAGAAAATGCCTCCAGAACCTTTTTGTTTTCATTCTATATGACATTACAAAGTCCAACCGGGTTTATTAAAGATTTCGAGCAATACGTATTTATTTTAAACAAAGAACAAACAAATCTTGGTCCGGTTTTCATTGAGCTAAACTTTGTATAAACAACCAGCTAATCTTTCCTCCAAAAGTGCTAGAGGTGGAGTTATTTCTAAAAGAACGGTAACTAGGAAACACACCTTCTAAGATTATTCCTGGAAACTATTCATTCATCCAATCTGATATATATATATATTTTTTTAATGACAGAAAACCCCCTCTAAGACAGAGGACTACTTCGTGTATCCACCTTTATCGGGCAAATCCAAACTCTACAAAACACCTCCTCCACATGAAATGGGTAAAACTCTGGCTTTGCCAGTGAGTGTGCAATCAATGAATTATTTGAACCTAAAATTTGATAGGAATGCCACCAAAACCAAAGCCCGTATCACTTGAACCAACCTCTTAGAATGGTAGCCCAATGTACATTGAAGACGAGTTATATTTTTTTCCTGAAATATACTTTTTGGCTAAGGCAGGAACCTTCTTGTACATATAGCACAGGTTTGTGAAAAATATGAAGGATAACCCTCCTCCCATTCACAGGCTGCCCAACCTTCCCCTCAAGACTACCTATTTTGATACTATGATAAACCACCATTACCCTAAAAGCCCAAATCAAAGGAGGAAAAAAAAAAACCCCTAGAGATCATATTGGATTACCGTAGGATATGGCCATCTGTAATGAGTATTCCACCAGTCCATCAATGCTATTTTTGCTTCCTTTGGTAGCTTTCCTTTCTTTCTTTTCTTTAAAAACTCTTTCATTAAACTGCTAAGATAGCCACTGTACTTTCGAAGGAGCATTTCTTTCACTTCCTGGTCACCTGGACGGGCACCAGAAGAATACTCTTGACTTTCAGACGCTTCTACCTCCCCACAGCTTAATTCCTCTGAAGTCCCAATTGCTTCATCTGAATAGACTAGAAAGAAAGAGGGGTTATAGGGGAAGCACAAAAGTTGATAATTATTTATATCAACACCTCCACTAGGCTAGCATAAATGAATCAATCCCACCGTAAATAATTTCATAACAATTTAAACTTCAGTATCAATGCACTAAAAACGGTGGAAGAATGCAAAGCGACTCAAATTCGAAACTATTAATGAAAACGCATGCGTGTAGAAAAAACAAATATGGATTAATTTAACCAGCAAGGTATACATTTCGATTTATCAACGTAGCAAATAAACTTCAACAATGTCTCTTTTTGCTTTTTTTTTTTTTTAACTAATTAAAATATCATTAAAAGTGAAAAGCCTTTTTCTGGAGGGACCACCAAAGCTTGTCTTCACCATCCCAATCCCATTTCACTCTAATTGAATACAACAATTTGAAGAACGAGGCAAAGACATCCATCTTCTAATCATGAGCCGCTCTAGCAAAACTTACGTTCCATTAATTTGAGCCACCAGAAAACTCCAAGTGAGCCACCACTGAAGTATCATTTGCACAAACAAAACCATATAAATCTGGAAAGGCTTCCTTAAGGGCCTTGTCCTCATACCATAGATCATGCCAGAATTTAACCTTGACACCATTTCCCACCTCAAACCCGGCAGGACTTGAAAACTTCCCCTAACCTCTCTTAATGCCTTACCTCACACAACCCACTAGGCTCATTAGAACACCATCCACCCCACAAACTGCCGAATTTAGAGGTCACCACAACTTTCCATCAAGCCTCTTTCTTATGCACATAACGCCATAACCATTTTCCTAAAAGAGCACAATTGAACTCCAACAAGTTCCGAACCCCCAACACTCCTTTAGAGATCAAAGAACAAAATATCATGAGGAAGCATTTAACTTACTCAAAAGTGAGTAAATTTTCAACATGTTAATTGTCTCTCGGGCTTTAATATGTATTCACTAGTAGGAAGCTAGAGCTTGGCTCTTCATTAGGTCAAAAATATGAATGATATGCACGTGGTAAATGCTTGGCGATGTTCGATTTGAATGCCTATTTTTCCGACAAGGCAAATTTCATAAAAGCAAATCGGGAAAGAGACAAATATGCTGATGTTTCTGGTGTTTCCCTTTTACCAAAGCTGATACAGCACAATTTAAATAAAAATAAAAACATTACATGTACTCATTGAGGAAAAAGGAGAAAGGGTTGTCGCTAAAATTTCTTTAAAAAAAAAAAAAGGGACGAGTCACCCATGCCACATTCCCTGTGGCATTTGGTATCAAAATCCATTCTTTTCGAAATGTGTTTTCCACTTAAACGCCAAGCAGCACAGGGTTTCCGGTGATGGTAAAATAGGCAAATGAGTTATGGAACAAAATGGAAGTTCCATTAAATAGAACTAAATCAACTGCATAATAAAAGGTTATTTATTCTTCTGCAGTAATATTGAGAAGAAACTAGCTGAAATAGCATTTCTTGGAATCCAAGCCAGGAAAACCACTGCATGTTTGATACAAAAAGTTATAAGCAACTTTGGGAGTATGGAGCAAGTGATACGACTAATTAAGCAAAACAATCACCTTAAACACTATTTTTGGCATCAAATGAATATATGCCAATGAGTACTACGGTAGCAAAGAGGAATGTTTCAATACAAGACTCGGTGGCTAATAAGCTAAAAGTCATTTAACAAAATAACATCAAGTAGATTAATCAGAATGGGCACCAATGTGATCTACATATTCAAGTTTATGGTAAGGTATTGATGGAGGACGAATTATTAGTATTTTATTTTATTTTTCAAGAGTCGATGGTATTAAGTGTTGGCAAACTATGGCTCCTTTGAGGGCACTTTTTTTTTTTTTGATAAAAATCCTCAACAATTTTATTGTTCGGATTACTAGCAATTCAGGCAGCAAATATGATAGTCACTGTAAGCCTACCTGCTCAGGTAGGTGACTGGGCAATCCAAAATTTATATAGATAGGTGGATCCCATATGGGCTCTCTCACAATTGTTCCTCATATTGTTAGCAATTAGGGGAAAAAAAAATATGCTGAAGATCCTAACCCTTTTTTGTTTGGTCGGCAGCATTAGAAAAGATCCTTACCATAAAAAATATTAGGAAGCAACATGTCATTGTGATCGGTAGGTACTGTATGTGTAAGAAAAACGTAGAATCTATGGACCATATTCTTCTCCATTGTAAGGCTGCCTGTGCCTAATGGATGTTTTCTTCTAGTTGGTAGCTCTCGGAGTGTTATTATATGAAAGATTGTGCTCTTGTCTCTTGTGGTGTCTTAGAGGGAAAATAAATGAGAGCATTTTTTAGGACCGCAAGAAGGCGTTGGAGGAACTTTAAGTCTTTTTTCTTTAATACTCTTTATCGTAGGACATTTGCAGTTGATACTCCTTTAGTGCTTAGCTACTATAATTTCCGTGTTTTTTATTCTCCTTCTAGCTAGGTGTTTCTCTAGTATAGTCCTTGTATATCTGAGTGCACTTTACGCTTCTAATAATATTTCAATTACTCATTAAAAAAAAAAGTAAATAAATGGGCATTGCCCTAGGGTTTAGTCAGAATCTATTCAAGCATGTTTTGTACTCCAATAAAGACAACTTTTGATGAATTAAAATTTGTTGATGATAAAGAGTAAATAGAATTTTATTTTATTTTTCAAGAGTCAATTGTATTAAGTGTTGCCCTAGATAATTTAGGATGGTATTGCCATGTTAGGTTAGTCAATAAAATTATGTGAGGTAAATCAACAAAACTATGTTAGGTAAGTTAATAAATGGGCGTTGCTCTAGGGCTTAGTCAAAATCTATTTAAGCATGTTTGTACTCCAATAAAGACAGGCTTTGAATGAATAAAATTATGAGAAAATGATTTTCTCTCTCCTTCTTTTTCTCTTCTCACCTCTCTTTCTAGCTTCTTTCTCTCTCTTTTCTTTACCCTCTTTTTCCTCTCTTTGCCCTAATTTCACAGTATATTATTGTGATCAGTGTTTGTCCCGCATCAGGTATGTTAGTCAGATTTTCCATTGTTTGATAAACTTCATGAATGTTTGATTTGGAGGGAAAAAGACCAGCAGCGGTAAAATCGGAGAACAGAAGAATTAGACCCATTATATAAATGATCACAAAACAGACTGATTCTATAAAATGGAAATAGCCAAATCAACCAAATATCTGCTTCTGTAGAAAACAATATGACCCCAGAGCGATAATAGATCTCACAGTAGAAAAAGAAAAAGAAAAAGAAAAAAACTATACCAGGGCGATAATCAAAGGTTTGTGTCAATGTTCCTTTACAGAGGTTATTGAGCTGTGATTCAATGCCGGTCAAGAATATGGTCGCTTCATCGAACGGCTTGGATAGCTCCTCCTTGAATCGATGTAGAGCCTCACAGTATGATTCCTTCAAAAAACAACAAAGAACAGTAGTGTGAGCCGTGATAGCAGTACTTTATTACTATTACTATTACTATTACTATAAGATAAATAAATATCTTGAGAAACAGTAACCAGATCCAAAGTTTCTTTTCCTACTATTTCTTGGCAGCCAAAGAAAGAACATTATATTAAATATTAAAGAAACAAAATTAATAACAGGAAAAAACAAAAAAAGTTAATGGCTTGCTTTAAATATGTTGAAGTACCATGAATTCATCAAGCTCCGGATTAGCTCCCATCTTAATGCAAGTACTGCTTAATACATGGTTTTCTCGGCCGATTTCATCAAGAAGAGAAGCCATTTCTGGGGGAGCTCCAACCTTATAAGCCCACAAAAATTCAATAAAAAATAAAAAAACCCCCCACAATAGAACCCTTCTTTTTTTTTGGAAAACAATTTTTTAAAAAAAAAAACAAAAAACAAAACCCATGAAATTATCGAGTAAAAAACGTACGGTCACCTTTTGGCATTCAATGTGAGCAGAAACCAAATTTGGATAAAGAGGGTGATTAGCAATCTGGGTCTTGATCAGATCCGTGATCTCAGCAGCTTGGAATTGGAGCATGTTGTCCATAGCAGGGCCATGATGAAATCCAGCAGCTGAAGTCGTACAAATGTTGTCAACTCCAACGATCTCATCTGAACAAGATATTACAGGATTAACCCTGTAAAACTCTTCCATCCCTGGAAATTCACGTCTCTACCTTTCTAAATAACCTCCAACTTCAAGAATTATTGCCAAACACTTTCGACCCAAATGCATTGTCTTTTAAGCAGAGGTCACGTTAACATCTCTCTAGACCATCATTACGAAAACTTCAACAATGAGAGAGAGAAAGAGAGAGAGAGAGAGTTTATAAATTTCCCATGTAATGGTTTCTGGGATCGATTTATACAAAGCAGCCACTTCTTAAACTCCAAGAATCCTAACTAATAATAGAGTTCCAGAGAGAGAGAGAATGAAGAACACTTGGACCTTACACTTCCTTTTCCGAGAAAACTCGAGACAGAGAAAACACAGAGACAGAGAGAGAAAATGATGAAGTAGACGGAGAGCAACTGTTACTGAAGACAGAGAGAGAGAAAGAGAAGGGAGGGGGGAAGACTTTGGAGAGCGTGTGAGGAGACTGAAACAGTAGTGTTGAGAGGTTTGACAAGGCGGAGTGGAGTAGCCCGTATTTATAGAGAGATCACATCTATCTGAGCTTAACTCTGACATGACATTCTGCTAGCTTTCGAACAGTCATTGGTTGCGTGTGGGTCCCTTAACACATTATGGGTGGACTCCCACCTCTTTCGCTTACTCCCACCTTATCCCTGTCTTTTTCACCCTTCACAGGAAGAAACCTATCACCACCTCTTCCTTTTTAGCTCTTTCTTTTTTCTGTCTCGCTCAATACGCAAGTTTCTCCAAGATAAGAAGAACATATAGAGAGAGAACTCTGATTTTTTTATTTTATTTTTTTTCAATCAGAGAGAACTCTGGTTGAAATGTACGTGTAATGACATAGTTCAAACAAAACAGGACCCATGATGCACTGTAGTGAATACTTCTTCTAGGTTAAGGATTAAGGCTCCGTTCCTTTAAAATTTTGCTTTTTTTTTAATCGTTTGATTTTATGTTGTTGGCAAATACAATGTCAAAATTTACTGTCCCATGAATTAGAAGACCACATAACGCCTTGGTTGCAAAGACAATTGCAATCATCGCACAACGTTTGATAAAAATGATCATCAAGTAAGATTTTAAACATTCGATCGCACTCTGTTCAAATATTATTATGCAAAAGCTGTGAAATCCTAGCTCTCGTTTAAATGAGGTCAAATATCGTTTGAACGAAATTGCAGCTGACGGTTTTAAACCTTAACCAACTTGGCCTAAAAACTTTTAATTTTCTCATCATCTATAAAAGTCTCATAAGTCACGACTTTCATAATCTAGGACTTTTGAGCCTTAAATAGTTTATTCATTCTCCTTGATTTACTTTGTTCAAGCCATACACATAGACACACAAAAAAATGAAGCTTACAACCATAAGAGTTTTGGGTTAAAATAGAAAAGGTCTATTCGTAAAGGTGATTCATATAGAAAAATGCAATACGGTATAAAGACATTGTAGCAGAATATAAACATGTCGTTTTTCAAAGTTACAAATTAAGTCTTAAAAGTTATAAAGGTTTTATAAGTAAGATGAATCAGTAATTCAAGTATTCTATAGTGAATAGCTTTAGAGTTGGTTGGCCCCCAAAATAATTTTATTTTTAAAAAAATTTTCAAAAGGTTTCTATTTCGTTTTTAAAATATCTGTATTGATTTCTTTTATGCTTGCTTTGATTCTAGTATTGATATATATAGTGATTAGCTTTAAAGTTGATAACTTTGTTAATCATGATTTTATTTGGTAATAGATCTTGTTTTAACAACTTGGCACGTCTAAATGAATTTTTCATCTATCTTTTGTTTTATCTTATCAAATTAAAAACATTAACAAACAATATAAACAAAAAATACTCCTAAAAACACATAAAATAATTTTCATATTTATGTCACAACAAAATTAAAACAACTTCAAAATACATAAACAACCGTAACGTAATTTTTTGTTAATGTGTTGCAAACTGAATTTTTACCCGAAAGACAAAGGCGATATATATATATATATATGGCTCACCTCATAAGAAGAGAAAAAAAAAAAAAAAGGCGATTAAATATATTGACATTAGCATGAAAATTTATCTGGGGACTGAAGGTCATTAGAAACAAGGAGTATTTATAATACGATGCATGAGGACGACCTTATTATAGCAATTAAAACTGAAAGAATATGTGTATGTTTATTTGCTTATTGTGGAGGGTGTTTCTTTTTTTAGTTTGAAAAAGTATTATAATGTTATTAAAGGTGAAAACAATTTTTTTTGAAAAAAGGAAAAGAATGCTTTATGTAATTGGGTTAGCGTTTGTTAATATTTTTGATTTGAGAACATGAATTAACAAAAGACCAAAAAAAAAAAAAAAAAATTGTTAACAATATCATGACCTAATATCTTTTGGATTACGAACTTAATTCTGATACTAATTGCGAATGCTATTCTTTTGTTGCATTAGCTGATCCGAGCCTCCAACACTACCTGTTAATAATTAATAATAATTTATGACACATTACTTTTATCTATAACATTAGTATTTTTATATGACTAAAAAAATCCATTTTTTCGGTGTGAAATATTGGTTGTCTCTTAAAGCACTAGCGGTAGTTTTTTTTAGATTTCACCACCCAAAATATATATATACCGGCACATTTTTTCAAACACTTGTGCAAGATGCGCCGAAAAACAGGTGTCGGTAACAAGACAAACGTTGGTATTTTATCATAAATGCCAACAAATTAGTGCCGGTAAAGTGTTTATTTTTTGTAGTTTTTTTTTTTTTTAATAAAATGAACTAAATTACTTTTTACTTCTTTATTTAAATAAGTTTTATAGCAGCTTTTTTTATTATTTCTCTATATTATTAAAATTAAATGTTAGTGAAAAAAAAAAGTTAATTAAAAATTTATTTAAAATAAATGTTAAAAGAAAGAGAAAGATTTTTATATTAAAATAATATTAAATGAACTACTTTTAATTTTTTAGGTGAAGTAAACAAAAAATAATTTTCTTAGTATTTCTATAATTTAAAAAACACTTAAAGAAGCTATTACAAAAACTTTTTTTTTATATATCTCTTTAATAATTTTTCTTACACTTAAAAAAATTGGTGCTAATGCACTATTACCTGTAGCATTCTGGTTGTTGCTGGATGCATTTGAATTTTGACAAGCAACAGGAGGTTTTTAGAGGACCGATGGAAATATGGAAAATGGTGTCCTTGTAATTGATTTTCATAGATATTGGAAACATCAAAAGACACAGAAAACATATCGTCGATAATAATGGTAACTATTTCACATTGATATGACAAGAAGAAAAATTGTCACATTAATTATTTGCAAATCCTCTTCAAAAAGTCAAGAACCATCAGTAACACTATATGACACGTGGGAGGAAAATTATCAAAACTTTAGGACAATTATTTTTAAATTGAAAAAAAATGTTTTGATGTGATGGGAAAGTAAAAATTATTTTTTATTCTTTATTCTTTATTCTTTCATGTTTTTGGCGAGGGCTTGTGGTTGTACTGTTCACGACTTTATTTTTTTCAAAAAAAACATTCCCACTTTTTATATCACATCAATACTTTTAACAACTTTTTTCACTTTTTATATCACATCAAACTATTTTTTATTACCATTCAAATAAAATACCACTAAAAAACAATTTTCACTTCCAATACAAAAAATTACAACATTCATTCTACTTTATATCACATCAAAAGTCACAATCCCCAAACCACAATCCCAACCTTTTGCCAAACACCCCAAAAATTTGGTGCATGTTTGGAAAAGGATTAGGATTCGTGGTTAGGAGATTATTGACTTTTGATGTGAATATAAATAGGGAACTGTTGTAAATTTTTTGTATTGAAAAGTAAAAATTTTGTTTTTTAGGTGAGTATTTTATTTGAATGTAATATAAAAATTATTTGATGTGATATAAAAGTAAAAAAAGTTGTTAAAAAATAGTTGATGTGATATAAAAAGTGGAAATATTTTTTTTTTGAAAAAATTAAACCCAAACCAGTCAAACCCAATCTCTCCCAAACGTCCCAAAAGTCCTTGATGAAAATTCAAACCAACTTCTGTTTTTTATGGGTGAAAACGCAGCTATGCATAAAGGAGCAAACTTTTATTTATCTATATCTATTATTATTTTATATCCAATGTGGGGAAAGGGGGTAATGTAATTGGCCATAAGCAAGGTCCATGTGTAGAGCATATCTTACATTTATAGCTTTTTCGCGTTTTCACTTCAAGTCTCAATCGAGTATGAGTGCAATCTGCTATTGAATGATGCGAGATTTTTATCGTTATTTTTTGGGGAATTTCACTAAACCTCCCTGAATTGTCATGCCTTTGCAAACCCCCCCTCAAACTTAAAACCTCGCAATTTAGGTATTTAAGTTTCAATTTTTTGCAATCCCCCCCTCCGTTAGTCAATTTCTGTTAAGATAGGACGGGTCAAAGGGGTGAAATAACTTTGTATGCCCCTAACTTTTTAAATAATTACCAATTTACCCTTATTTCAATAAAAAATTATTAAAAAAAAATTGTTTTGGGTCAGACCCTGGCACGGTGTGACCCAGCCGTGGGTCACCGTGACCCACGCTGGGTCACCAACGTGGACCAACGCGTGGTCACGTATGTTGATTGTGGACCAGCGTTTGGTCACGCCGTGACCCTAGCCGTGGGTCCAGACCCGGAGGGGTCACAACAAGACCCGCCGTGGTTCTGGTGACCCACGGCTGGTCACGCGTGACCGCTTGGGTCACAATCACAACGTGACCCGCGTTGGGTCACGTTTGTGACCAGCGTTGGTGTCACGCCGTGACACAGGTTTGGGTCACTGCCGTGACCCAGCGTGGGTCACAGACCACGGCGGGGTCCATACCAGACCCGCCGTGGGTCTGGTGCCCACGGCTAGGTCACGGCGTGCCAACGCTGGGTCACAACGTGGACCAACGCGGGTCACGACGTGACCAAACGCGGGTCAACGACGTGACCCAAGCTGGGTACGTTGTGACCCCGGGGTACTAGACCACGGCGGGGTCTGTGGTGACCGCCGTGGCATGTTAACCCACGCCTGGGTCACGTGGCGTGCCCAGCTTTGGTCACGTCGCGACGCGTTGGGTCACCGTTGTGACCCGCGTTGGGTCACGGCCGTGACCCAGCGTTGGGTGCACGCCGTGACCAGCGTTGGGTCCACGCCGGACCCAGCGTCTGGGTCACGCGTGACCCAGCGTTGGGTCACGCGTGACCCAGCGTGGGTCACCAGCCCACGGCGGGGTCACAACAGACCCCGCGTGGGTCTGGTGCACGCGCTGGGTCATCAAACGTGACCCAGCGTGGTCAGGTTGGCCCACCGCTGCGTGGTCGCGGCTGATCACAGTTGGGTTCAGGTGACGCTACGTGGGTCACTTTTTTTAAAAAAAAAAAAATTTGAAAATTGAAATATTAAGGATAATTTGTAATTTAACACCCTTCGTTAGGATTTAACGATAAAATCCTAACGGAAGGGGGGGATTGCAAAAATTGAAACTTAATAACTAAATTGAGAGGTTTTGAAGTTTGAGGGGGGTGTTGCAAAAAGGCATGACAATTCAGAGGGGGTTTGTAATTTCCCCTATTTTTTTACTTAAAAAATTAATTATTTGAATTTATAGGACTCACACAAAATATTCAGTGTTTAATTTTTAAAAATAATACAATAAAGCATTTCTCGTGCCATAATGGCGTAAGAGGACTGTTACACATACATACTCTCAAATACTCACTCATTTACATGACATTAAAAATCATAATTAAATGAAATAACAAATAAAAATGCATATTCAATACTAATTTTAATTGCCACATCAAAAAATAAACACATGAAAGTAAGTACTATAAAGTATGTGTAGCATTTGTCAATAATGTAAATGCGGCTCACATCTACTATAGTTTAGTTGGGATAACTTAGCTATTTATAAGCTAGTATCATTCTTATTCTTGACTACTATGATTAAGCATTTATAAGCTCATCGACCTATAAGTACAATAGATAATTACAATGTATAGTAAGAGTAATGATAGAGGGTAAACCAAAGTAAGATTTAGGTTATTTTAAAATTGATGTGACTTTTAAATCACCATTAAACTTGTGATAGTTAACTATTGAATTTTAATCAAATGGTAATTTTAAAAGTCACATAAATTTTGAGATAACATAGGTCATTTTTGGATATTTCTTATAGCATTACTCGTATACTAGACAATTTAATAATTAGAGAAATTTAAATTCTTGATAGACTTATTTACATTACATAATGAGGAGTGTTCTTTATTTTTATTAAAAAAAAATATTATGATATAAGATAAAGGTGGACTATTTTTGTATGAAAATCCTAGTTTTCTTACTTTACGCATCCAACTCCATTCAACTTGTATAATTTTTTTTTTCTTTTTTTTAGAAACACAAGGCAAGATGGATGCTTGAGTTTGACACCAAAAAATCCTTTTTGTATTTTTATTTAAAAAAAATTTGAAAATTTTAACAAACGAACATACGAGTTTACAATTTTTATTTTAGTTTATTGTCTTTAAATATGTGGAACCCTAAAAGCCACGAACACAAATTTCCTCCAACTCGGGTTGGAGGAAATTTGTTCCAACCCTTTCAAAAAAATGACAAAAATTATAAAAAAAAATATATATGTCAACCCATTTATGAAAATANAAAAAACAAAGCAAGAAAAAAAAATTTGCTTTGTTTTTCTTGTATTTTCATAAGTGGGTTGAAATATATATTTTTTATTTTTTATTTTTATAATTTTTGTTATTTTTTTTAATTAGTTGGAGCAAATTTTCTTCGATCTGAATTAAAAGAAATTTGTGTCCAAAAGCAACCATGAGAAAGGAAAGTGTTAGAAGGCATAATATAGGAGCCCATGTATCATAATGATGTATTAGAAGGCATATTACGGTCTAAAGGTCATAATTAATTGACAAACTAATTGCAATTTGCATCTGGTCATCCACGGTATCCTAATTATTACGTGTTGACCATTTAAAACACTCCTGAATTTACGGAGAAAGTAAAACTGTATATATAGAATGCTTTAACTTTGGGGATTAGGCAAATGATTGGATTTTAGTTAGGAGGTTGTTGACTTTTGAAATGATATAAAGTAGAAAGAATATTGTAAATGACAGAAATTAGCTACAAACCGGTTTGTCTCTAAACATGTGCTTTTTACATGTGAGTTTTAATGAATTTTAACGGTGTTAACTCCGTTAACTCTCATTCTTTTTCTAATATTTTTTATTCTTCTAACGTAATATTACTCTCTCAAATCAACCATATTGATACATATGAACAATTTTTTTCCCTTTTTTTAGTGAATCTCAAAAATTGAAATACTTGAAAACAATAAAAATGAAAATCTTCTTTTTTCTTCTGCATTATGAGCACCGCTATGCACACAACCAACCAGTTGTTTTCAAGTATATTTTCAATTTTCAATTTTATTTTTATTGTTCAATTTTCAATTTTTAAATTAAGAAGAAAAAAAAAAGATTTTTATTTTTATTTATTGTCCAATTCTTATTACGGCAGTGCTTATAATGCAAGAGAAGAAATAATATTTTCATTTATATAGTTTTCAAGTATTTAAATTTTTTGAGATTCCCTAAAAAAGAAAAAAAATTGTTAGAAGAATAAAAAACATTAAAAAGAGAATAAAAGTTAACGGAGTTAACACCGTTAAAGTTCATTAAAACTCACATGTGAGAGGCACATGTTTGGAGACACTTGTCATTTTATTAGACCGGTTTGTAGCCAATGGCTACAATATTGTAAATGTTTTGTATGAAAAAAGTAAAAAAAAATTATTTTGTAGTGAGTATTTTATTTGAATGGTAATAAAAAATGTTTGATGTGATATAAAAAATAAAAAAAATTGTTAAAAAGTAATTGATATGATATAAAAAGTTAATTTTTTTTTTTTAAGAAAATCAAAATCCACGATAACAATAAAATCTAGCATTTTGCCAATCATGCTCATTTGTCTCCTGCATAGGGCATATTTGTTTCCCTCATAAAGAATTTTTTTTTTTCTTAAAAAAAGAGGAAATTTTTAACTTGATTTTTTTCGTTTTCCTTTTCATCAAGTGTTGTCTTTTAATGACAGACTTGGCAGTTTAATTTATTTCAATATGAAAAAAATATTATATGAGATTGAACAACCACAAAGGGGATACAAAAATAGAGAATAAGTAATGGTCTCATTAATGATCTTAAAAAGATCAATAACAAATTATGCCTCTATAGAGACCGCATAAGGCGGTTTCAAATGACAAAAAGGCACTGTGAGAAGCCACAATAGGTGATGGCAACAACTATCGTGAAGATGGTTGTTAAAGGGAAGGAATTGCTGAGAACCGAACAGGAATTGCTGCTGAGAAACAAACTCCGACTGCAAAGTCTCAACTACAATATCAAACCAAATAATTGATGGGAGACAATCACCCTAAAAAAACAACAAAAGCAAAAAAAAAAAACAAAAAAACACCATTAGACAACTGCAAAAGTGGAGGTGGGCAGTGGAGTAATGATATGCAGCCACCATGCGCTAGGTGCGATGTGTGGTGGCTAGATGGAGAAATGGAAGAGCGCGGTTGGAAGGGGGAAGCCCTAGAGGATGGTGGCGGGGCGCGTTTGAGAGTGGAGTAGATAGCGGTTAACAAATTTGGCCTTAAAAAAAAATAGATCTGTAAACCTCTATCAATTTGTGAAACAGCTGGCGTTGATGTGCGGGGCCGTGGCAAACAGAAGCGCAGTAGAGGGGTCGCCGGTCTAGAGAAGGCAGAGCTGCAACAGTGACTGTATGGAAGAAAGAGAAACAAAAACAAAGAGATACATGAGCAGAAGAAACAAGGAGAAGAACAAAAAAAGGAAAAAAAAAAAAGCAGAGGGAGAGGACGGAGGAGAAGAGATCTATCCCTCCTCCCTTCCAAAACCACTGGAGGTGGTGGAGTGACCTCATTAAGAGGCAGAGAGACCTTACTCTTTTGTAGAGAGAAGGTAGATGTTCTCTCTCTAGAGAGAACGTATGAAGAGATACTTCAACAAACTTGACAGTTAAATATTTGGTAAGAGTGCCGACTTCCTCTATATTTTTAAATAAATTTCATAATAGTTTTTCTTATTCTTTTCTTATACTATTTAAATATCATTTCAAATAAATATTAAGGAAAAAAAAAAAGAGTCATTTGAATGTTATTTCAAATAAATGTTAGAGGAAGATAAAGCTTTTTTTTTTTTAATAAAATAATGGATAGGGAAGCAAAACTGCTACCCTATATTGATTATCTTGTGTTTTCCTTATTTTATGGAACACTAAGAGAGTCTATTGTATCCTTTTCTTTTAGGGGTGACAATTTGTATTCACGTGTCAGGTTTGAGTCGTGTGCCAACCATAACCCGATTCATTTAATTAAACGGATCAAACTCATAAACCATAACCTTCTAATTTTTATATTGGATTCGCTGGTTATGTCGAAAATTGCTTGTTATTATGTCGCATGTCAAGTTTGGATCGTGTCAAAGCATGTGTATAAGACTATATAAGTCAACCATAATCCGATTCATTTAATTAAATGTGTCAAACTCTTCAACCCTAACCATTTAATTTCGTGTTTGATTCGTGTCAAATTCGTGAGTTGTGTAAAAAATTGACAGTCCTAATTTTTTTAAAGAGTTTTCCTATATTTAAGGTAAGAAATAGAATTTATAAAGTCTGTTATTAGTGCTCTAATTGATTTTATGTTTTGGTAAGTGAATCTTTAGTAATTGATAATTGACTTGATGGTGCTCCCTGCCTACCGAAATGAAAAGGCTGTTTGGCAACTCACTCTTTATTCCTTTTCTCTTTTTTTTGTTCTCAAACACTTTTATTTACATATCAAACAACTTTTTTCACTTTTCTCTTAAAAAAAATTTAAAACTATTTTCATATTTATATCACATCAATTAATTTTTATTGTTCTTTTAAAAAAAGTCAAACTTTTTTATTCACATAACTTTTCTCTCAAAAAAAAAAAATCAACTATTTTTACTTCTATATCGCATAATGAATTTTCATTATTATTCTAAAAAACTAAAAATAAGAATACTTTATTAGACGCACTCAATAACTTTTTCTCTCATTTCAGACAACCAAAGAAACGCACTATAGTTACAGTAAGAAGTTGTGATATTTCACGATCAACTGTGAAAGTGCTTTTAAGGCAAATATTTGACTCGGAAAAAGTGGCTGTTATTTTCAACCGCGCTAGGTTGATTAATTTCCTTTGGATAATAAACTTTTGTGTTATATTTATTGCAGTTGTTGATTAATGAAAAAGGAGCAAAGGGCCATGCATTGATGATTGCTTTATGATAGATTAATGTTGTTGGAATTAGATTAATTATTGCATAAAGAAAATATCGATGGGCAGTCATGATCATGAATATGATGCTTTGTTTTTTTTATATCATGTTGGACAGTTGGAGATCAACGATAACAGCTACCCACCTTTTAGCTTATCATTAGATATTTACATGCCTCTTTTATTAAGACAAAATTGTGATTTAATCATTTGAGACAAATATACCCCTACGCCTCATCAACAGCTTAGTACATACTTTACATGCATTTAGTCGCTCACGTCTTGTAATTTTTTCAATTGTTTAGATTTAATTTTAAATTTTTTTATAAGAATGAAAAAAAAAAATTAAATTGTTAAAAACTTTAACACATATGTTATTTATTTATTTTTTTTACAGTACCTAAACTAAATCCCATGTAAACGTATCAAGCATAGCATTTGTGGCAAATTAAGAATGCATGAGATTATCTATAAAGTGTGGGTTTGTTATTGATTTGCTTGTTTAAAAATGACTATTTGGTTATGGCTATTAATTTTTTACACAATTCTTAAACTCGATAGTAATTTAACGCGAAATTAAAGAATTAAGGTTGAAGAGTCTGACCTATTTAAATAAATAAGTCAAGTTATAATTGACCTATATAGTATTTTATACATGCTTCAACACGACCGAATTTGATACGAATTTAATACAAAATTAAAAATTAAAAATTAAAAATTAAAAATTTGACTTATTTAACAAAATAAATTAAATTAAAATTAAAATATATAATCTTATATTTATCTTTCGAAACGATCGAACGTAATATACGAGCACAAATTACCCCCTTAACATCGGCTAGATGCATACTCTGCTGGTGAAAGTAACCCCCGCGCGGGGTAGAATTTGAAGCCGTTGAGTTTTTTTTTTTTTTCCCTATTCAAACATGAATGGAAAGAAAACAAAGAGGATCACGGGGGACTAAAAAGCCGTGTTGTTTTTTCCAAGAAGAATATATATATATATATATGTATCCTATTACCAGGCAAAGGCACATGTTCTTTGTACTTATATTAAAAAAAAAAAAAAAAAAAAGATACATATTCTTTGTTAATTTTGACTAAAAATAGTTTCATGTGCAGGTTGGAAAGAATGCAAATTAATTGTTTTATGTTTCAGTGGGAATGCAATATTAACGTTCAGTTCCAATTTACTTCCTTTATAGTTAAGCACCAATAATCATATATATATATATATATATATTTTTGAAGTGACCAATAATCATATATTGAGAATGTATAGTGTTACACGTCTGAATTTTCAGACATGTAGACCCTTTTGACAATATATATATATATATATATCAAGTCAGAAGTTCCTCACATTTTTGACGATGCACGTTTGAATTTTCAGACGTGTAGCTTAATTTCATTGAGTATATACTTATCTGGCAATCACCTAATAAGATAGCATAATACTTAATTTGGCCACTCAAAAAAAAAAAAAAAAAAAAAAAAGAAGACTTATTATTTGCCTATGCACTAGTTGCATCTTTTTCGGCACCATCTTGCAACAACATTATTCGAGTCTGTTTGGCATTTGAATTTCTCAAGTTAAAAGTGTATTTCTAAATAAAATCTTAGAAGATATTAGAACAAAAAAAAAATGGTGTGAAAAAATAGAAAAAAAATCATGTTTTTGCATGTTATTGTGCAAAACTTTCTTTCAAGGTTCAATTAAATTGTTAATAGAACATAAAAAGTATGTTTTTAATGTGCTCCAACATCAATCTAAATTGAATGCTGATAAGAATATGGAAAGTCTTAAATATCAAAATTTAATTAGTAATTTTATATCCCAAAAAGTAAAAAAATTATATTTTAAATAAAAATAAAAATAAAAATATAATATTAATATTAAAATAAATATTATGTTGCTTTAAGCCTCAAAATGTATCGGCTTGTCTTTATCTCTAACCCATAAATACCCTAGGCCTAAATACATGCAAGCCTCGTTTAGTACGCAAAATGAGTATTTTATTAGAAAAATAAATAGTTATTACTGAAAACGAAAGATGATGAAATAGAATAATTATTCATATTATTGAGTTTTGCGACAACACGTATACTTTAATGGACATAGCTTAGGTGCTGTAAAAATTTTTACAGCACCTAGGCCCAAGCCTACTATAATTAGAATTAAACCAAAATTACTAAAAAACTTCAGTTTATTTCTTATTGGTTTTAAACTCAAATTAAAAATTAAAAATTCTTATTGTTGAAATGCAGTGGGTGGCCAAACACTCATTGTAAAAATTGGGGGTGGTCGCACCACACCCGACAGGCCACCCCCGATAGCATCGAGGGTGGTCGCATCACCCTTAGTTTCTTCAATGGGTGTCCGGCCACCACAAGGGGTGGCCGAACCCACTGCATTTCAACAATAAGAAACTTTATTTTTTTTAAAAAAAATATTGTCTATTCGTCTTCGTAAAGGAATAGTTATTCACATGGAATATTTATTCCTATAAATAGGTCCATACTAAATTAAAAAAATGACTATTCTAAAAGAATAGTCATTTCATTTTAGGAGTATATTCTACAAATCAAATGAGACCTTAATATATTTTACATCGAATCAGATAAAGTGTTTTCAGACTTGAAATCAAAACTATATACGTACTCTAAGAATACAATTTATTGATGAGAAAGAATAAAATCAATTATTAACCAATTCTGATGCGTTATTGCAAGTTGACAGATAGAAAGACCAGATAAGATGAAGGGGTCCAACAAGTAACAACAACAATTTGATGGACAGATAAGGAGAGTGGCTAGTGGCCACATAACATTTGAATCTAATGCTGTAAATAGTACAGACATGGAGAGGATGCACCGGAGGTTTAGTAAATGAGACAAGCCGTTGAAAAAGACCGCCCAAAAAAATGATGTCGATAATAAGGGAGAGGACTATGCATTCCCCGCATTTTATGGATCACAAAACAGGCCCCTTCAACGCCACTCTAACTACTTGACCAAACAGTGCAGAGGGTTGAAAGCCCCCACCAGCATGCTGACACAGAATCATATATACATAAGTACTTGTGGAAAACCAGGGTTTTTGCACGTGCATTTGCTATTGTTTGATTTTATGCTGGCAAATTTGATGTTTACAACAGTGTGATGAATGTTTATTCTTGATAGGGGGATATGTTTTGTACTTGGGCTAAATTCAAAATTTGGTTAATGTTGAGCAATCAAAAAGCTTAGTTGGAGTCTCGGTTGTTGGGTATCCAAATGAGCATGTTACAAGAAGTCGAATTTTTGAGTTGTCAAGACACTTGGTCGAAATGGTGGTTCGCATATGGTCAGAATGAGCTACTTTTTTGGAACACAAAAGGAAGACTTCTTGAAGCATTCGGTTGAAAACTCGGTCGGTATATGTTTGAACGAGCATATTTCGTTAATCCAAAGAGAAGTTCTAGAATGGATCGGTTGGAAGAGTCGATTGGAGCTCGTCCAAACGAGTAAAACTCAAAATGACTTTCGAGAAGCTTGGGTGCACTTTGTTCAAACGGGTGGAAGAAAGCAATTAAGCCAATACGTTCGGTTGGTGTTTTAGTGAGCCCGTTGGGACGTATGGAGTAGGTTTATGGAATAATATAATAAAAGGGTTGGGGGAAATTTTGTAGTCATAATATATTTAAGGTGAGAAATGACCCTAAGGTTAGGTTATAACATCATCTTTGGTGTGGGGATATGACCCTTAAAGATGTCTTTCCAATTTTATTTGGTATTTGCTTACACAAAAAATGCTTATGTTGCGGCTCACATGAAATTTTCTGAATGTGTCATTCAATAGAATGTGAGCTTTGTTGCAAAGGCTCAGTATTGGGAGGCGAATGCTATTACCTTGTTCTTTAGGGTGTTGTATTTAGTGAAAATAAGAAAGAAAGGGGAGGACAGCTATGGTGGGTCCATTTTAAAAGAGAGTTGTATTTAATGAAAATAAGAAAGAAATGAGAGGACAGCTATGGTAGGTCCATTTTAAAAAAGAGTTGTTTGGTATTAAATCATTCTACAATGTTATAGGTTGTCATAATGATTTTTGTTTCTCTTGGAATAGTGTTTGGTGGACTAAAGTTCTATTGAGGGTGGCCTTTTTGTGTTGTTGGTGTCCCTAGAAAATATCCTTACCATGGACAATCTCTAAAAGCGGCCTGTCATTATGGTTGATAGGTGTTTTATGTGTAAAATAAATATAAAGTCTGTGGACTATTTTCTTCTTCATTGTGAGGTTGCTTGTGCTATTTGGAATGTTTTTTTTCAATCGATTTGTATTGTCTTGGATTATGTCTGAATGAGTAGTTGATTTGTATACTTGTTGGCAGACTACCGGCAATACTCAGAATGCTACTGTATGGAAGATGGTGCCTTTGTACCTTTTATGGTATCTATGGAGGGACATGAATGACAAAATTTAGAGAACGCTAAAGGACTTTGGAGGAAATTAAGTCTTAATTTTTCAACACATTGTATCTTTAGACAGCTATTTATGTTTATCATTTAGTGATTATCATGATTTTCTTGTTCTTTTTGTTCCTATTAGCTATGTGGTTTTTGTTGTATATTTTTCTATGTATATGGGGGCATTTTACACTTTTAATGATATATCGATTACTTATAAAAAAAATAAAAAAAAATAAAGAAATACACCTTAAAAAATGAAAATAATTTTTGAATATATATTTTAAATATTTTATATCTAATATAAAACTTTATTACATTATCATATTAAACTTAGAAAGGCCTCATTTTGACTTTTTGCCTTAGAGCATCCACAAGGGAGGCTTTAAAGAGCCAATTTTTTTCAAATTTTAAATGACTGCATGATCCTTTATATATAGGATCAATGTTCATCCTTTATTCCCTATTTTATTCATTTCTCTCATTTAACCTAATAAAAAATTGAACTTCCTCTCATCTCTCTCCAATTCTTCATTTCGCGGGACCCATTCTCTAAAATAAAGAAATAATAATAATAATAATAATAAAAAGAATAATTCTCCAAAATAGAGAATGAGATGTATTTAGTTTCTTTTAAAAAAATTGGTTCTTCAAAATAAATAAATAAAAAAAAAGTAAAGGTTATTATTCAAAATTTGAAGAAAAATTTAAAGGAACCAAATGCTCATAGGCCTTAACTTTTATTGGGCCGCCCCGGTTAGTAATAAAAGGTGTCCAAGGCCATCACACTCCTAACTCTATATCCAACTGGCGGACCTGGCCGAAAGATTGGATAGAGAATATTTGAACACCTGATTCTCTCAGTCTAGTGCAAGCTCCAAGCCTCAATCATGGTTCCACCCCCCTCCCTAATTACTGATTGGATCAATTGAGTAGAATTATATTGGAAGTAGGGTCATAATAATCGAGTAGAATTACTTGTGATCATGCTCGAGTTCGGCTCAGATAAACTTGATTTAGGATCGATTCTTTTATTAAATGAACAGAACTTTAACAAAAAATACAGGCTCAGCTTGTATAAGCTCGGCTCAACTAGTATAGGCTCGTATAACTTTCACTTTTATTATTTTTATAATATTATTTAAGCATTTTTTTTCTTTTTTCTTTTTTTTTTTTAAATTTTTTTGTAATGTAATAGATATAAATTAAATTATTATAATTATGAGTCTCGTTATAAATATATGTGCCTTTGTATATATATGAGTTTATTTGTATGTATATATATACTACAAAATAAACATATAAAATTGAGATTAAATTATTTAAAATTTTGAGTTAATTTCTTTAATTACTCAAACAAGTAAATCTTAACCAGAAATGAATAAGTAATAATTATTATTAATTGAAAAAAATTAAACAATTACGACATTTACTTCATATATGGAAGGACTATATTAATTGAATAACTCTTGAATAAGCTTGAAATTGTTCAAAAAATATATGAACAGAACTAAACAAATTATCTAGCTTGACTCATGTTAAAAAAAAACTAATCAAATCAAGCTTCAACATTCAATAGTCAGCTCCGTTCGATTGCATCCCTAATTAAAAGGAAACTTCCTACACATCATATTCTCTAAGTTAAAGCCTTGAATGCAAATGATAAAATATTAATTAAATAATTAAATTTACCTTTTTTTTATTAGCTAATACTTTTCAAAGAACAAAAATTTCTTACAAACTAATTTATAGAAAATTTATACAAACCAACCTCTAAAAATAACATGTGTCTTTTAAGTATGTAAAAAGCACGTACTTTCTTATTAATGCTATTAAAAAAGCATATAAAAAACACATATTATTAAAAAAAACATATGCTTCTTACATTCTAAGAACGTCACTTTTAAAGACTAATTTGTATAAATTTCCTACAAACCAATCTACAGGAAATTTAATCCCTTTTAAAATAAATTATCATAACATAAAAGTCCTGAATTGGATCTATATTTCCATCTTTCACCTCTCATTTTCATTAAAATATCTCACATGTTAAGTCCCCCATATTAAGGAAGGGCTTGAGCCAGACGTGAGGGTTAAAATATTAATTAACCAATGAAAATCGAGTCCTATCATCAACAATGCCCTTAATATCCATCTCTTACCGGAAACATTCCCATTTTCGCGCTCCCACCCATCATTGACCTGAAACCCTGTTATCCTTCCCGTTGTTCTTTTGCTTGTCTACTTGCCCAGGGAACAAAAAGTACAAAGAAAACATGTTGCATACAATGATTTTTTTTTTTTTTTGGGGGTCTATTCAAAGCTGGTGCATAAGGATTGATAAACTGGCATGAAAGCCCCCAAATAATCTGGAAGTTTGAATTAAAGGTAAAGCTACTAATTCTAAATACTGCCTAAGACTTTACAGATAGGTAAACACCAAACACAGAATGTGGCTTCTCTTCTAACATCCAGCTGCCCTGAGGAAGTTGTCAAAGGGGCTGGCAGGAGGCAGCCTCATCGCCAACCATGGGTCATGTGGCATCACACCTACCTGAGCAGGACCACCGCTACTTGTTATCTACATTAACAGAATTGTTATTAGTCAGAAAATAATTGCCAAAAAAAAGTGTAGTAACAAAGTTTAAATCATTAATACTAAATTATTTGCGACTATTAACCTTCGACTCTTTGCAACTACATGATATCTTTTGTAGTTTTAGTTTTTTCAACGGTCAAGATTTAATTTCATTCTCTTTCATGGAAAACTAGGAATTAAATCTTGACCGTTCACAGCACCTAAGCCAAATCTGTCTTTTGGCTTAATTTTAGAAGTCATACTGTTGCAACTAATAATTCATTATGAATGCCTTGTGGAACGTGGGAAATATGAAAAGGTAATTACTAAATTGATTAGAAGGCTGACCTTTTCGAGTGCCAAGTGTCCATCTGCAGCAAATACTGGGAGCGATTTGTCAAGTGCCCTACTTTGGTGATGTTCATGGGCCAACCAATTGGAGAGTTTCTTCCTTGTGCCTGTGCCAAGGGCTTCACACTGGCTAGCCATGGTGTTGTATGGGAGGGGTGAAGTAGTCACAGAAGTTCCTGCCACTTGCCCAGCTACCTCAAGAGCCTGAAACACCACAATTTAGTATACAGAAATATTTTGCATGTATAGGTATAGATCTAGGTGTAATGCACATGGATTACTAAAATATGTATATAGTGTTTCTGACCAATAAGAACAACAATTTGAACTCCTTAAAAACCTCAGATATCGGAACCATGTATATAAGGTAGTCTTTATTCTTTCCTAATTGACAAAGGCATATTTAACAAGGTTCTTTCAACTGGCAAAAATATAGTCGCCAAATCTAGTATTTTAGCAACCAGTATAGTGATGTTTACAAAAATGTTCACTACATTGCTTTAGGGTAATACAAATTAACAAACAATTTGAGCCTTCATTATGAGATTGCTCCTTTTTCAGATTATACTCGTCTTTGATAAATGATCTCACAGGAATTCAGATAGTTAATATTATCTTGTTTCACCATTTTCATATATACAGGCTTGTGCTTGCTACACAGAGAGAGAGAGAGAGAGTTTACCGATTCCAGAAGCTGCCCAATGCTGATAACATGGGGCATAGATGGAGAAGAATGCATTTTCGGTACGAAGCGAGAGAGATCAGCAACAGATGCTTCACTTATTGCATCATCCGCAACTAGTGAATTCATTGGAAAATCCTACAACATTAGCAACCACAAGGATGAGCTAATTTCTAAATAATTTCACCATTTTGACATTTACATGGCATTTACACAAGACCAACCCCACCCAACCACACCCATCATTTTTCTCCTACTTAAAAATAGTTATCAGAAAGCAATGACCATCATCATGCAAGGTCATTGAATGAAATAGCTTGGAAAAAATGATGACAAAGAGCATACCCCATCAAAGGACAGCGATTTCTGGGAATGGGAAACCATTTGATTGTGATCAAATTCAAGTATCGATTGTGGACCCAACATGAATGCATCAGGTTGGAATGATTCTGACACTTGCTTAGTCAGGTCATCTACCTCCAGCTTAACAAGCAGAAACAGACAAATTAGAGAGAGAGAAGAGAGAGAGAGACCAGGGGCAGAAGAAGCTACAGTGCATTGAAAAAATACCATACCTCAGTAACGCTAGACAGACTCTGAACTAAAATGTCCATTATAACATTATCAGATTCATATATCTTGTTCCGTAACTCAAAGAGCAATGATGTAGCAAGTTGATTATCAGTGACAGATCCATATTCTCTGATATCCACCTGAGGCTTCACATATACTTGAAGATCATCACTAATACCTAGATACGGATCAACCTGAACATGCAGAAGACAAATTTTTAATAAGATAACTTGTGAGCATCAGACTCTACCCTAACCTCCCCCACCCCAACTCACACACAGCAAACAGAACTCACATCATAAGGAACTAATGTCTTGAGCAAATCATTCAGATCAGGAATGTGATATATTTTAGCCATAAACATCAACATGCCTGTTGATAAAACAAAGATAGATCTTTGACATGCTGGAGGCAAGATCCCTGCCAAACGAGAAACACATCAATTTAAAATTTTAAAATTCTCCAAAATTGAAGTGTATTTATGAAATTATATTCTCATACCATTGTTAGGGTCAAGGGATATATTCCTGAGAGACAAGGGAAGCTGAAAGAATCGGACCACAAGGTTGTCATTCATGTTCTGCAGCATAATAAGTTTAAGATATCATAAGTGACTAAACTAAAGTCCGCAAGCCAAGGCCCTCATTCAACATAAGGCTGGTGTGGTCTCTCTGGCATGCCAGAAATATATGAACATAAGAAGCAAGAGAAATAATAGGTCAAAAAAATGAGGAAAAATTAAGAATGCAGGTACTGTGTTTATATATGAAATTTCACCTTTAAACCTGAAGAAATAAGTGTCAAAACGAAAGAGTGGCCTATTGCTTCAATATTTGAAGGTAAATTATCTGGAAGACTAGCTTGCATCCAAAATGCAGACAGCAACTGCGCTATTTGATCCTCATTAAACTTCATAATATGTGGTTCCTGGCCAATCATAGATTGGATTTTATATGGATCTTGGTAAAATGAATAAGAACTAATACAGCACACAAAAGTAGACATTAATGCGACAAGAATTCTGCTTACCGCCTCAGACAAGCTGGTTGACCCAACCGACCTGTCAATAATAGAGCTAAATTTGTAAAAATTAGGGGAATTCTTGCGAGCACGCCCCTGTTTCCAGTCTTCTTCTATACTGTCCCTTTCTTTAAAATCATCATGAACATTATTCCCATGCTTTTCTACCTTGGTGCCATCTTTTTCTCTCCGGAGCTTTTCAAGTAGAGCTGTAACTGATGCAGATGCAGTATTTGAGTGCCATCTTCTCGGTTGGTCTAGAAAACCACTTCTCAAAGAAGCAACTTCATGACGGGGATGACTAGAACTTGGAATTAGAAGCGCAGAAAATATCTGATGTGCTCCAACTCGTGCTTCAACATCTGGGTGTAACATCACTTTCAACAGTTGGATAAGAAGGGCTTCTGGGAAGACCTGCATGAAAAAGCTAGAAATAGTTTAACAGGGTTGCCTGTATGCAGCGACATACTTAGTACAAAATTATAAGTCTCCATTCTCACACTTTCTGGATAATGTAGCTTTCTAACACCTTCAATCATGTAACATACAAGAATTAGAATCTTCAGACAAGGTAAACAGGGGCTATTTTGAAACCATAAACGGATATTACTTTGAAGTTATCCAATGACTATTTTCTCAAATTATTTATCGAAAGTACAAGATTTAGAGTATGCCATCAGAAATTATACTTCCTTAAAATTGTCTGCAAAAAATGTCCACAATCTCAACCAACAACACTCAATGAGAGTACTTTCAAAGGAAATAAATATGATACAAGGGAGCAGTGTACAAAAACAAATCTGGAAAGGATACTTAATTATATCAAATTCTTCTCACCTGTTGAGAACGTGAAGAGGCTGAGACCACTGAGATCATATGAGCAAGAATCATCAACGATCCAATGGTTGCCCTGGCAACACCTCCAGATGGAAACTTCTCCACTGTTATTGCCATCAGGTCAAAAAGTGGTCGTGCATCGGCAATCTATGAAAGACCAGAACACTCATTTAAACTGAAAGCACAGTAGGAAGCACCAACTATATATAACAAGTATCAAACTCACCCCTTTTGCAGTTTCAAGTAAACAGTCTTCGATTGAATTCTGCAGTAAAATATTCGAGTTTGACTCTTGCTCGCCAACTGATTCGACTGTGGCTTGAAGACTTTTCCTCAGATGCCTGCATAGGTCGCAAACAAATCCAATTTCTGCTAGCACAACTCCTGATCTAATTTGCCTAGCTAAAGCAGTAGCAACTTGAATGACATAAGACTTGAGTTGGGGATCATGTGCAACATTTTTGTGATCCAGATGACGTATTAAGGAACCTAAAATCAGCTGTTGATTCCCTGGTATAAAAGTAAAAATTAGCAAAATATCCACACAGGAGGGATTAAAGCACATGCATATAGGCACTGCACTACTAATTAATACTTTGGCACCCTACTCTTAGGAAGAGGGAGGGACAGAGAAATAAGAAATCTGCAAAATGCTAATAATGTGAATTTCAAACATTTTTTTTTGAGTGAGTTACTAATGTGAATTTCAAACATTAACACAACATAAATAGCACACAATGAGGAGAAGTTGAAGGGAGATCTAGATACCAGAACTCTCCATGAAGTACGACATATCAGACAAAACCATCGTAGCCAAGCCCTGCCGAGGGATCCAGTGCCGTCCCAAATCAAAATAAACAAACATTGGATCCAGTACCCTGCGCATTGTTGAGCTCTCCTTGGCTAATTCAACCATTCTTTGGATACAAATTTGTGCCCATACTTTAGGAGTCTCAATCTCTTCTCTATAACAAAGGAAAGAGAGTTGTCAAAGGGAAATAAATAAAAAGGAAGAAGTTATCAAAGTACATTAACATGACTAGCAAATTCTAAGATAGCATCCAAAAAGCTCTCCTTCATAGGCTTCTGAACAACCACTACCTTGTCAAAATAGAAGGATCCTTCTTTTCTGGTCGTGGCCTCATGATCATGCAACTAGGGCTAGTATCACAACTTGCAACTGCACCACCTCTGCCTTCACATCTAACTACTTCATTCACCCAATTATGATGAGGCTCCCCCCTCTCAACATCACCTTCACTATGAGCATCAGGCTCGTAGTTATCTAAAGTGCCATGTACAATCTGCAGCATGGACATATCAATAAAACTAAAGCTAACCCCAGAATTGAAAGCACAGACATTACTGATCAAGTTAAACATAAAGAGATGTGGATATGAAAACAAGGCAAAACTAAAGATTAAAGAATATATTACTAGACCAATTCACTTATAACTTGGCCAGTAATGAGAGACTTATATCAATACCAGTGGACTATATGCACATTATTTCATACAGTTGATACAATAACAGAAGACTGCTAAAACTGTGAAAAAGACGGGAGAGTTTCCACTCAATAATCACAACATAAAGTCATTATCCAAATATAATAATCCAAGTGGAGAACATTTTCAAAAAAAAAAAGAAAAGAAGGTGAAATCGCAACTTAGTTAGCTA
This sequence comes from Betula pendula, assembly GCA_900184695.1. Classification (NCBI taxonomy): domain Eukaryota; kingdom Viridiplantae; phylum Streptophyta; class Magnoliopsida; order Fagales; family Betulaceae; genus Betula; species Betula pendula. The sequence continues at coordinate 211,962 of FXXK01000143.1, read as the reverse complement.
TTGATTGTTGATTTGTTTCACTTGATTCTGAAATGACTAATTGGCATTCAATATTAGTAGGTGACAGCAGACATCAATCTAGGCTCTACTATCAACAGCACAGTCCAACTGAAAAATAAAATTAAAAAGCATAGAAAAAATGACAATAACTTCTCATTCTCCACACATTTGAAAGTTCATTACAATTTAAGTTGATTTTAATGCAAAGGCACCTGGACATTCCGTAGAAACAAGTTGACTAGTTCTGATCTTATACGGAAGTTAAACAGAGTCTCTTGTGTTCTAAAATGCAGCTTAGTTCTTTCCATTTCTTTCGAAATATGCTTCTTAAAATATTAGGATTTAAAACTTTGCAATATGTCACCACTTCAAAAAAAAACACAGTACTTCAATCATAATAAGACACCTAACTGGCTGCAAACAGTTCATAGAATCTTACAGAAATTCCATAGAATTGTCAAATAGCTTCAAGAAAAGTAACTCAAAAGGACTAACCTCACCAAAATCATCAAAAATATGTGAGAACTGTCCCATAAACCAAACCTGCCAAGGGAGAAAACTATTAAATAGCCAATCTTTCAGCTCCAAAAACTGAGACATAATGGGAAATAGATGCCAAAAACTGGTAGCAAATTTATTTTCAAAATGTCTTTCTAAATCTGGAAAATAAAAACGAAGAAGGTTGATTATAAAACTACCATGGCTGAGAGGCACTGCAAGCTGGATGCCCTTAAGCAGTGCCTTTCATGTTCGTCCCCTTTCTCATGAGCCAATGCACATACTTTATGAACCAGCTTTTCAATGTTATGCGTGTAAGTGCCATCTGCCTGTTCATACATTGCAGCAACAGCCAAGTTACAAGAGTAACAAACAAAAATATTGTTTATCAATGTTTGATGAAGACAGTAGAAAATGTATCCAACTACACAAAATTTAATATATGTTTTACAATCCATGGCCATCAAAATCTTTCGGTCCCTTTTATTTTTTTGCTGGCTGCATGGGCACCTGATCTATTGCCTAAAGAGAAAGGGCTGCAGGTTGGACCAACTGTTTTCAAATGAGTTATGTGAAGACCCATACGGAATCCGCTGTATTAACATCTACATAAAAATATTAGACATTTCTGCAGTCCAGATTTATTTCCAAGAATATTTGAGATCACAAGCTTGATCTATACTGTCAACGATCTTTGAATCTTCATCTCAGTCAGTCTAATTAATCTTTTACTTAAAGCTACAAAGAATTACACATAACAGGGGGTGAGCTATATGCACATCTTAACATGTGGAACTTATACCATATCATGACAAGGACTCTTTCTTGTTTAAGGAGTTCTTTTTCTTGATTAAGTTTTGTTTCAGGTCATAGCTTAGGATTGTTTGGATGTCCATGAAGCTGTAAGGGTACCATTTTTCTTAACATCCAATCTGAATTTAAAACGTCTTTTTCTTCAGATTTTTTTTTTTTTTATAAGAAATTGGCCCCCAGGGGGAGGGGGAAAGGGAGATTCGAACTAGGGACGTTCACCTCGTGAGGCTTGGTCCCCAACCAATCGAACTACCCCAAGGGTTGTCTTTTTCTTCAGAATTTAAAAATAAAGAATAAAAAATAAAATAATCTCAATTTCTGATTATGCATAAACAAAGCCCATCAAAGTATATACTTATTTCTGTTCTGTTTGGCATATTTTGATAGTATTTACAAAGAAAGTTAAAGCTAGCTCTGAACTCACCTGACTATAGATGAATCTTGTTAGTGTTTGGCATCCAATTATCTGTACTGCATCTTGCTTGGAGTTGTCTAAAAGTCCAGTAACCACATTCAGAAGACTAACAGCAAAATATGCCCTGCACCATGAAATTTGTAGGACTATATAATAGATGTTCATAAATGAATAATTCATGTAACATACGATTCTCATACTTTGACATTTAACAAACACATATGATAGACCCTAAACAAATTGAAGGTTACATGACTAAACGCTGTGCACTACTTTTTACTACAATTTCATATATATACATATTATGAAACTAAAGTAAAATGGAATTTCCAAGTTTTAAAGACTTCGCAAAAAAGAATGTTATGTGGAATGCCATATATAAAGATTTTTCTCAACTTATAAAAAAAAAATATTGGTGAGAAATGAGTCTAAGAATTTATAATAAGGCCACCTTATAAGCTAACAAATCTACATAAAATTCAGCAATAATCTGAAAAGAGAGAAAAGGGAAAGGAAAAAGTTTGTGGTATGCTGAATTGAATTGTAAAGACGCTGCAAGGGCATGTACTGAGTACCAGATTAGGTGTGCAATAGATGGAACTCGGCTTATAAGGGATCATGGAGAACCCTGATTATGATTAGTCCTTTTGAGGTATCACAAATATGTAGTTAGCTCCTCTACGGGCCATGACAAATAGTATTGTAGCCAACCTAAAAATATGAGCCTTAATGTGGAAATGATGGATCTCAATGGGAGAGATTATGGTATCCCAGATTAGATTGTAAGTTGAATGGACATATGCTCAATCCTACATTGGGTGTATATTAGGTCAAATTAGGTTATGTAAATGACTACAAGGAGCCCAAATTATGATTATGGAATGGAATTATTTCTGAAAAAACGTAATTGTTTAGGATACTGAACGGTTTAGCAAGCACTAAAAAGCCTAGTTGATTTGGGGCATGACATTGCACTTACATCTGCCCCTTGCATATGCAAAGCAACTTATTGTAGGCCTCCATAACAATATTGATGAACTTGATGTGCTCATATCGCAGTTCTTTGTAGCACCTTTCTTCAAGATACTTCGCTATCTGTTAAATAAAAAGAACCACCAATATTCAACACCGAGCGCACTAATTTTAATACACTTTTATTGACAGATACATAAGTAGGACGACAGAGTCAATACCTTTGGGATCCGAAAAGGGTTTTTTGCTGCATATTCACATAACTTAACAATTTTTCTTTCACTTGTAGGACCATCCTGCAATAAGACTTTGAGCATCATTTTTCTAGTTATTCATATAAAAAAAATACTAAAAATACTAGTTATTCATGGCCAAGAAAAATTATTTATTAAAAAACACTTCAAGTACATCGCTTATTACCAAAACTCATAACCCATGCCAGATTTAGCCGACTTATGTTTTTTGGTTGAAACTCTGATATATATGCAGAACTTAAGGTGTAATAGTTAAACCCCCATTTGATTTCCTATACAGGTAACATAGTGCAGGGTCCCGGACTCGTATGTTTTCTTTGACCCAACACAATTTCTCTTATTTATCAAAAAAAAAAAAAACCAGAGGATATAGTGTAAGATAATATATAGGCCCAATTCAAATAACATAAAGGATGAGCCAAAGCAAAGTTTTGCCCCTATCATTAGCTTCATTTTTAAGCATATTAACAAGTTTCAAATCCTCCCCCAAGATCCAATTGGAAGGCTAGCATTCCAACTAGACAAACAGTAGCAAGAGCAAATCCTCCGGGAAAAGAAAAGCCATACCATGGTAGAAAACTGATAAAGACATGTATATTCTTTGCTTCAAAGCAGGGGACACTGTCCTCTTAGTAATGGGAATATAATGGCACTACAACTAAATTATTAATAAATAAAAGCATATGACGCAGTGATTGAGGCAACTAAATTATTTTTTTTTTCTAATCGAGGCAACTAAATTATTAAACGAATGGTCACATTGCTAACCACTAGCTATATTTAAGCTAGTTAATAGCTTTCTAGCTTGGAAACTCAAACAGACGCTAAAAAGAGCATCTTATGTTTCATGATCAGTTACTAGACCATCAAAATTACAAAAGAAATGAATACAATCAGGCAACAGAATAAAAAGGGTACGATGCTCACGAGGGATTTAGGAAAGATCTCTGAAAGCAGTTTTTTGTAACGCTTAACAGGTTGTCGAGATCTTGACCTCAAAGCAGGGCAGCAAACACACATACTCTCACATGCTGGGAAAAGCTTTCTGGATATGAGACCCATTTCCTGCAAGTTTTCAGATAAACAAAATCAAAAGGACAAAAACAGTGAAACCCCCCCCCCCCCCCACCAAAATAAGTAAATAAAAGTACCCAAAAAAGCGGACCCCAAACACAGCAAAGATGAATCCACCAGTCCAGCAGAAAAGCTTAGAAGAAATAAAACAAACATTTGTTTTTTCGAAGAAGAAAAGAAAAGAAGCTGACACCCATTGAAAGCTGTAAAGACAAACATGAGCAACACAACCAGAGATGGTAATTGTAATCCCTCTCCCACAGCAAAGAAAGGAAAAAACCAACCAAACATTTGAAGCTACAAAAGAACAAAACATGAGCCATGCATACCCAGAGATAGCGCCAACAAAAGGTTTTCAAAAGCACCCAGAACAAAATGTCAAGTATAGAAAAAATTATACAACCAACCCAGATGAGAAACCCAACTAGAAAAGCCCAAAAAATGAGTAAAAAAAAAATTAAAACAAACCCAGAATACCCATTAGAGGAAACAACATAGAGAAAGCAAGAACTACAACACGTACCTTTGCCCTGAAGAGGCAGATCTAGAGGGCGAAACCTCGAACCTGAAACCTCCCCACGGTTTTTTTAGTACTACAGAGAGCAAGAAGCAAAGAGCGAGTGTGAAGAAAGGACATAGAAGAGGGAAGATGAGAGAATGAGAGAGAGAAAATGGCGCGTGGATTGAGACGAATTAAAGCAACATGGAGAGAGAGAGAGAGCATGAGCCAGATCACGTGCTGAGTGTCAGTTTTTCTTTTACTCAGTAATTACTGCAAAAGTAAACAGCAACAACTGCTGAAGCCTGAAAAAATGGGGGTGTCAGAACTTGGAAGACTAAACCCCAACTCTTTTTGCGTTGAAAAAAGCTTTGGGACTTTGAATTTTGAACTCTTATGTGCGGGCTTTGTCAATGATCAGGTGGTTTTTGTGAATGATTTCTTTTTAAAAAAATTAATAAATAAGTAAAATTGAATTTGCCAGATAGAATGAAGAAAGCTTGAAGATGGATAATAAAGAATAATAAATAGCATTTTTTTTTTATGGGTTTCTAACTTTGTTTGATTCTAGAACAATTAATACTTAAGGAGATTGAAGTTTAAGGGGATTAGGGACTCAAAACTTAATGAAACATTAATGATTTTTATGAGTTCAAAAGTGAAAGATGTATTTTAGGTGAGGTTCAAATTTTGTTTTATTATGTCTTATAGAAATATAGGTTTTTACGTTATTTAAAATTTTTAAAAAGTAATAATACATGTTAATTTTTATTTTTATTTTATGTCTACCAAAATAAATATGAGGGTTGACAAATAAAGTTGAGACGGCTTGATTAATCGAACGGTTGAATTGTTGTGAATCCGGATGGGTGAAACAATCATAACATTTATGGAATCCGATGTTGGCAAATGGCAATGCTAAATATTATGGAAGCTGAGTTGCATGTTCCTATGTTTAATGTTTTCGTATAAATCACAAGTGACAAACACAAACGTCCAACCCTTACAACCCAATGCTTTTTTTCCACAAGACATGCCATGTTTTGGCTTTTGGAGAATGTGACATCAAGCTTATCTTAGAGACATAACAACAACAAAAACAGGAGAAAGTGGAAAATCAGTTGTGTTTTTTTTTTAAAAAAAAAATGCAAAATTAGTTCACATTGTTTGACGTTTGATTGAGTTGCAAATAGCTCTATAAAATTCAAAGAGTGATGAAAACTCTTTGAACCTAACTTTGGTCAAAATTTTAGACCTAAACCATATAGGTGTCACATAAGTACTACCAATATTGCAACATATGTCACTTACTATGAAATAATATTAAACAAAAAACTTAAAAGAAAAAAAAAGTAAGAAAAAAAAATAGAGGAGGTGGTTCGACCACCCATCTAGCCGGCCTAGGGGTAGCCGAACCACACCCAATTGTTATGAGAGTGGTTCGAACACTCATTTTAAGCAGATTTAAGAATGACCAAAGAAAATAGCTCGACAATTATTCTTGTTAGTATGGAGGTGATCAAACTACTCCCAATTGTTATGGAAGTGGGTTTGGACTCTCCATCTAAGCAGATTTGGAGATAGCTGGAGGGGATGGTTCGACCATCCTTTTGGTTGGCCTAAAGTGACAGAACCACCCCCAATTGTTATATGCAAGCCAAATTCATTGTACAATTAAAAAACAAGAAAATAATAAGTATTTTTTATTCTTTAAAGTTTAACTTTAACTTCAAAAAAAAAAAGACTTTTAATCCATTTTTATATTTAATATTTTTAATTTTTAATTTTTATTGTAAGTGACTGTGTCTCAATATAATTTGTGTTGACATGAAACCGTGACAATTTTCATTCAAATTTTGGATGAAAGTTGGGACTAAGAACCTTTCTGTATTTATTGCTTACAACAAAATTTTTAATCAATTTTTTTAAATATCATAAAACTATTTGCAACTCAGTAAAACCATAATGACTGTATTTACATTTTTTTTCCTTTTCTCGGAGCAAACAAACAAAAGTAGATGGATGCTTCTCTCAAAACAGTTTCAAAATTTCATTGCAATACCCACTAAAATCTGCAAATCACTAAGCTTATTGGATTAAATCTCCATAATTGGCGTGCCCATAGGCCAAGGCCATAGTCATGGCAGTTGAAAGCCCAGTATTTTGAGCAGGTAAGCCTCGTAGCCCCCTCCCCCCTCTTTTTTTTTTGGTAAGCTATCGTTGAACATTCCAACTTTAAAAGATCCTAATTCATGCTTATTATATTATATGTCCCGTTGAGGTACAGTAGGGAGAACAGTAACGGTTGTAATCAGTGATAGAATCAGAATTTTTTGTCTAGAGGTATCAAAGTATAAACGAGAGATCAAATTTATTTTTTATATGGGCTATGCCTAATTTTTAAGCCGAAAATTACATATATATTTAACTTTGTAAAAATAAAATTAAATAAAGGGTTAAACACGTTTTTGATACCTGTGGTGTACGCGAGTATTAAACAGCTACCTCGTTTTTTTAAAAGTATCACATACTTGTAGTTAACATAATTACCAAGTTAGTACTTTCGTCAAGATTCCGTTTAAAAAATTAACGGACGCTACGTCACTACCAATTAAAATGCGACACGTGTCCCGTTAACCAAATTTGAATGTCACGTCAGCCAAAAATATAAATAATAAACCTTAAAAAACTTAAAAAATCCTTGAACTTTTTTTAAAAAAAAATAAAACAGGGGGTGTGGCCGGCCACCCCCATTTTGGCCAAGGGGGTGGCTCAAGCCCACCCCCCTATGGTTGGCCAGGGGGGCAGAACCACCCCCATGGTCCATAGGAGTGGTTCGGCCACCCCTAGCTTGCAAAAGGGGTGGCCGAAACCACTCCCAAGAGCCTTGAGGGTGGCGCGGCCACTTCCAAAGGCCTTAAGGGTGGCTTTAGCCACCCTAAACTGGCCAGTCTGAGAGTGACTGAACCACCTCCAAGCGCCCTTTGGGGTGGTTCGACCCCACCCTAAATTACAAAAGGGGATGGCCGAAACCACCTCCAAGAGCCTTGGGGGTGGCCGAGCCACCCCCAAGAGCCTTAGGGGTGTCTTCGGCCAACCCCAGGGCCAACTGGGGGTGGTTTCGGCCACCCCCTTTTGCAATTTGGGGGTAATAACCTTAAAAAACTTAAAAATCCTTGAACTTTTTTTTAAAAAAAAATTAAACAGGGGTGGCCGGCCACCCCCATTTTGGCCAAGGGGGTGGCTCAAGCCACCCCCTATGGTTGGCCAGGGGTGGGCAGAACCACCCCCATGGTCCATAGGAGTGGTTCGCCACCCCTAGCTTGCAAAAGGGGTGGCCGAAACCACTCCCAAGAGCCTTGAGGGTGGCGCGGCCACTTCCAAAGGCCTTAAGGGTGGCTTTAGCCACCCTAAACTGGCCAGTCTGAGAGTGACTGAACCACCTCCAAGGCCCTTGGGGGTGGTTCGACCACCCCTAAATTACAAAAGGGGATGGCCGAAACCACCTCCAAGAGCCTTGGGGGTGGCCGAGCCACCCCCAAGAGCCTTAGGGTGTCTTCGGCAACCCCAGGGCCAACTGGGGGTGGTTTCGGCCACCCCCTTTGCAATTTGGGGGTGGCCGAATCACCCCATGGTCCATGGAGGTGATTCAGCCACCCTCTAGCCAGCTATAGGGGGTGGCTGGCCACTCCTTTATTTTTATTTTTTTAAAAAAAAAAATTTGTTTTTTATTTTTTAAAAGTTTAAGGATTTTTTAAGTTTTTTTGGTTTTAAAGTTTTTTAAAATTTATTATTTTATTATTCTTTGGCTGACGTGGCTTTTAAATTTGGTCAACGAGACACGTGTCTCATTTTAATTGGTGGTAACGTGGCGTCCGTTAATTTTTTGGACAGAATCTTGACAGAAGTACTAACTTAATAGTTATGTTAACTACAAGTACCACCTGTGATACTTTTCAAAAACGAAGTAGTTATTTGATATTCGCGTAAACCACGTGTACCAAACCCTTAAATAAATTTTAAAAGCCATGCCCCCATGGTCTCTACATTCCGTCATTGGGTGTAACGTTCCAACATTTTTACCTATAATTTTTTTAATATATATTTATTTGTAAAATCTAGTCGCTATCACCCTGACAAAACTAACAATATCGAATTCGCAGTCGCAGACTCGCAATCTAGTTGCTATCGCTATTTATAGGGCGCGTAGGGAAAGGTCTTCGTATGTCAATGCCAAGCACCTTTATAGGTATACCAACCAAAATATTTACTTTTGATGGCTATTTGCATCTTCTTTTGTTCCGGTCAAAGTCCAACATTTATGTTAGGTCGGGTGCACGAAATAATTGCCATCATACATAAAAAATGGTAGAATGAAATAATGTTAAAATAATAATTTTTGATACTTATAAGAGAATATAAATTCTTTTATAAATAATAACTATTTCAAATGATAAAGTCTTATTATTTACTCTAACATCAAAGTTATTATATTTAAATTTAGGGAAAAGTTCACATACCCCCTTCAAACTACCACCCAATTGACAATATCTCCTCCCAAACTTTCAATTGTGACAATGTCCCTCCCAAACTACCAAACAAATGACAATGTTCCCCCCAATGCGGCAACAAAAAGATAAAAATAACCCTACATATTTTTCAAATAACATCAAATACCATTTTTTAATTTTATTTTTAAAAAGTAATTTTTAAAATGAAATCTTTATAATTTTTTAAAATTTTGAATTTGACTAATTGGGTTAGAGTGTTTATTTTTTTTATATAAAAAAAATTGCCAATTTTTTTTTTTTAGTTTTTAGTTTTTTTCTAACCCTTATGAATTCGAAAATATAATAATAATAATTTTATTATAATTTTTTAAACGAAAATGTTTATAATTTTTTTTTATTCTTGAATTGTCCAAATTGTTTGAGTGTTTTTATTTTTTTAAAAAATTAATTTTGTTTTGGTTTTTGTTTTTATTTTTTATTTTTAGCTTTAGTCTTTTTCTAGCCCTTATGAATTTGTAGTGTTTTTTTTTTAAAAAAAAATTTGTTTTAGTTTTTTTTTTAAAGAAATTATATTTTTTATTTTATTAAGGGTATTTTCGTCCTTAGGGGGGACATTGTCATTGGTTTGGTAGTTTGGGGGCGACATTGTCACAATTGAAAGTTTGGGGGGGGACATTGTCAATTGAGTGATAGTTTGAGGGGGGTATGTGGACTTTTCCCTTAAATCTATTTCATTCATAATGAAAATTATTCTTCATTTTTAATGTAATAATTATTCTGCATACCAAACATATCCTTAACTAGGTAAACTTGTAGACCCGAAGTAAAATGTGATAAAATTTTGGTTTTTAAAATATATTTTTCATTTATTCTATATTAGATTGATATCGAAATATTTTTTATTTAAAGGTTGATTGTAATCAAAACGAAGCATCTTAATCTCTCTAAGAAAAAAAAAAAAAAAGAAGCATCTTAATCTCTCGAGAATTAATTCATTAATTAATCTTATAAATTATTAATTGGACATCATTATATTCAACGGTCTAAGCTTAATTCAAATTTTTTATTAAAAAATAAATAAGTTAAATTTAAACTGTTCAAAAATTATAGCATACTTTTACAACATCTAAGCCAAACCCATTGAAAGTCGATTGAGTTCCACAAATGGTTCAACCTATACCGTTCTGTCCATAAGAAGTGTACCCTAGTAGAACACAATACCTTGAATCTAGGAAACGACATTCTTTTTTTGTTTGCAACCAGGAATCGACATTCTTTATCCTAACTTTATGAATTTTGTCTCTTGGCAAAATCTTCTAACGTTGTATATACAGGGGAAGACTGAACAGCGTTTGTCCACATGCAACGCACTTGACAACCCACAAGCGCGCGTAAGAGTGAGGAATTCCCAACCATTTGAATTAGCCAGCCTACGATTTTGGATTATATCACATGAATACATCAAAGGAAAATACAAAAAAAACTGTGGACCTAGCTATAATGGGAGATTCCGAGTAATTGCTTGTCTCTTGCAATTGAGCAATTGAACAAATAATTGAGAAAGGCTTTTTTCTTTGGGTTTGTTGTGAGTACATTTGTGAGTGTTGTGTTTCACACTGAGAAGACACAAAAAAAATAGTAATTAATATACGTAAATGGACCCAAACCCATTAGCATAGACTTTTGGACTAGAGTGGTGTCCAAATATATATATTAATGTATTCTTGGTAAAAACTCCTGGCCGTTTATCTCCATAACAATTGGTATCAGAGCTATGGTTTATTTCCTGGAACGAGTGTCTGGACGCGTATGGTTTGAAGTTGCGGTTCATGGCTGCCCAAGAGCAACTCTTGTACGCATGACACTCTTGAAAATGTAAAAAGACTCATAAGCGAGGGGGAGTTTGGCTAATGTGGAGAGACTCACAAGTGAGGGGGAGATTGTTGTGAGTACACTTGTGAGTGTTATGTCCCACATTGAGAAGACACAAAAAAAGAGAGTAATTAATATACATAAGTGGACTCAAGCCCATTAGCTTAGGTTTTTGGGCTAGAGTGGTGTCCAAATATGTATATTAATGTATTATTAGTAAAAACTTCTGACCGTTTATCTCCCTAACAGAGTTTATGTGTCTAAACAAGTCTTAGGTTGTTTCAGCACTTGTTCAGTTCAAACATGAAATTGCAACAAATTCTAATCCTATTAAAACAATCGGCAAGTCGTTTACAAAGTTTTAAAATGATTATTGTTAGTGTGATTGGAGTCATAGATGAGATGAGTTTTTCTTTAGCAGCGATGGTTGGGATAGGCCATTGGCATTATATATATATTTTTTCAAATAAATAAAAAAATAAAGTAAAAGAATTATATTTACTTACAATGCATGTAATTATATTTAATAATAAAGATGGTAAAAGTATTTAATTACAATGCATGTAAAAACATTTTATACTTTAGTTGGTAAGAGAATTTACTTGCCCCGATTAAACCTTTGCCAACATTTACTCTATATCACGTGCCCGTTTGCAACATATTATGTTCATTAGTTACGATTCTTATTCTTTGAAAAATCTAACACTTCATATAGTTCTTAAACAATCTTTTTTTTTTTTTTATGAGAAAACCCTAATTTTTTACTTATGAAATGTCGTTTAAATAACTTGCAACTGAACTTCAAACGAAACATTCTGTCATTATCTCGTTCAAATAAAACCTGTCTAGTTCAAATGAGAATTTTCTACCTCAAAATTTTCAACAGAAAAAGAAAAAAAAAATCTTGAACCCAAATTTTGTCATCACCAATCTTTACTTCGATATTATATAATCAAAATCAACCTAACATGCATTTCAAAATACCCAATGTACCATTAAAACCCCACTTTAATTACTGTTTAATCATTCTAATGAAATTTAAGCATCATATAACTTTCAATGTACGACAATATGCTCCTTCGGTTGATCTCCTTGTTTATATAAGTCGCTAATTCGTTATTCCTTTTATCTGCAATGAGTATCCCACATGCCACCAAAGCGGAGAGACCTAGCTGTTACAATAATTTTATTGGTAATTGTGATGTCCTACAAAAGACCATGCCAAGAGTCAAGGCCCCCACAAAACTAGTTATAGCTTAATAAGAAGGCAAATTAAAAATGTAAAATATTTATAATTAGCTATTTGCGGTATTAAAATGAATTCAAAGGGTCATGAGGTATGCAAAAAAAAAAAAACAATTTACTTTATATAGTTAAATTTTGTCAACTAACTTAACAGATTCTGTTAGTGTGACACTGACTTAAATATGATATATATTTTAATTTTATTGGCTCTAATGTATCGTAGCTGCTTATAAAATTTTATTAACAATACATATTATAGTTGTTTTTACAAAATTAAAATTAATAAAATCCTATTTAAAATTGACAATATCATAAGAAAGATTAAATAGATTAGTCATATTAATAATTATAAATGAAATGTTAAGAAACTTAAATATAAAAACTCAACTAGTAATTAAGCCTCAAAATTTATAGAGTTAACAAATCATGCACCCAAATTGCTTGATGGCTGTATTTGAAACTTTTTTGGGACTATCATTTTAGTTTGAACTGAAATGTGAGTGCCATCATAACTTCAAAATGGCATGGTTTTTCAACTGTGGAAGACTTGCTTTTGTCGCCTCACTCACTTTCCAGAGTATTACTTCGGCGAAAGGGAAATTGGACTTTAGAGAGATGCCTTTACAGCCGAGCAAAAGAAATGAAAGAAAATAAGAGGAAAAAGGTAGGAGTTGTTGTGTTGTTTCATTTTTTTTTTTTGGTTTTCCCAAAGTAAAATAACAAAGGAGTTGTTCGTTACTGTTTGAAACAATTATCAAGTTTGCATTTTCATTTAGGAAACTGATTTCGTATAATGCAATCGACAGTCTTATATGAGGAGCATTCGAATCTCACTTGTTCAGACAGGTGTCTGAATAATTTGAACAAATAAGGTGTTTTAAACTATCTGAACACCTGTCTAAACAGAGTAAAACTCAAATTGCTGGGTATTTATTCAAACAGAAGGAAATCCGAATACCCTCTTGGCTGCCCATTTACTCATTGCATTTTCACCCTATCCCATCTTCAATTTAGATCTTGAATGGCGTCATTTAACAGCTGAGTAAATGTAGTGCCTACTCTAGGCCTTGTTGTTTGGGAAAATTAAGCATATCTTCTTGGAATTTCTTTGCTGTTTTTCTGCAATATAAAAGGGACTTGGACAGTGAGATAATTCCCCAATAGTCAAACTATATATATACAAAATAAGATGAATAGCATCTTATTTGACGCTTCACGTTGCAGCACATGAGAATTGAAATCACCAGTCAACATCTTCAACGAAAACAACTCCCTCCAAATTCAGGGTCACACATACATCAGCTTGCATGTTACGCAACTCATGCATATTTAACCCTTTTTGTCTTGGGTTTGGTGGGCAATTAAGTTGTAACAAACCAAACTACCAGATTTCTCATCAATCAACAAATTAGTATATCTAGACAAGAAATGCCTCCACGTCTTCTATTACATGTGAGCCATGTGGACGGAATATCTATGATCTACAACAAAAAATAATATATATATTTTTTTTAAAAAAAAAAAAAATTGAAAAAACCCCATCAGTCCAATCATCAATCCCCACCGTTTATTTTTTCGCAAGAAGATCAAGGCAAGCCAAGCCAAGCCAAACTCTCCCCATCGGTGGGGTATGAATCCAGAGGTGATGCTTTAAATCTTGGACCCCTTTTTGAGTATTATTGAACATCATCAATAAATGGGCCGAAGATAATTGAGGCAAAATTATACCTAATTATTTGAATGTCTATTATTATTAATTGGGGGGGGGGGGGGGGGGGCGGCTCTGTAACAGTTTTATTATAAAATCTGTTTATTAATCATATTTGTTAATGAAATAAATTGGGATGGATGATTAAAATGAGTAAAAGAAATGTAAATGATGAATAATGGGAGATGAGATTTGTGGTGGAGGGGGGCATTGTTTGGGGTAACTAATTTTGGAATTTGGTTTAACTTAATTCTGTCTCAATGTTTTCACCAAAAGTCAACGAATCTTCAGCACAACTCAAATTTTTTCAAGCTCAACTCAGACATTTATTCCAACCAGACTCGAAGGATAATTGGAAAAATAATAAAAATAATATAAAAAGTTATATTTTATTTTTAAAAAGAAAAAAACTCAAAAAAAGAAAAAATAATGTTGAGAGGGTGGCTGACCACCCCCTGAGGGTGGTCCGGCCGACTGCCGGCTAGTGGTCCGCCACTCTCCCGGGTCGCCCGCGTCCACCGGCGGCGGTGGTCCGGTCACGGCGACCGGGTGGTCCGGCCGCCGACAGGGGTGGTGCCGGCCAACTCCGGCGGTGGTCCGCCCACCTGCGGCGGTATTCCGGCCCCTCCCGGCGGTGTCCGGCCACCTGTCCTGACGGTTTTCCGGCCACGGCGCGGGTGGTGGTCCGCCACCCCGATGGTGGTCCGGCCACCTTCCGGTGGTGGTCGGTCACCGCCGGGGGGTGGCTCCGGCTCACCACATTGGGGAGTGCCAAGCCAACTCCGCGCGCGGTATTCTGGTCACCTTAGGCGGTTGTCCGGTCACCATCGGTGGATGTCCGGCCACCGCCGTAGGGTGGTTCGCAGCTTTTTTTTTTTTTTTTTTTTTTTAAAAATATTTTAATATTAAAATATAATATTATTATTTTTTCAAAGTTTAATCACTGTATCCAAATATTTTTTCTAAACCTATCCAAACATAATTTCAAGAACCCATTTTTTTCTCCGATATTTGTGAAGTCAAAATAGAATCAAATTAATACCTAAGTTATTTGAATGTCTTATTATTATTAATTCGGGAGGGTGCGGGGGGGAGGCTCTTCGTAACAGTTTTATTTAAAGATCACTGTTTATTATTCATATTTGTTAATGAAATAAATTGCGGAACGGATGATAAAATGAGTAAAAGAATGTAATGATGAATTAATGGATATAGATGATTGAGGGCATGTTTGCGTAACTAATTTTTAATTTGTTGTTTACCATTAATTCTTCTTCAATTTATCACAACAGTCAACAATCTTCAAACTTCAAATTTTTTCAACTCACTCAAATTATTCCAACATCCAAAAAATAATATAAAAAATAATATAAAAATTATATTTTTATTTTTAAAAAAAAAAACTGAAAAAGGAAAATTTGCAGGTGGCCTGACCAGCCCCCTAGGTGGTCGGCCACTCGGGCAGTGGTTCGCGCACTCCCTCCGGTGGTCGGCCACCGTACGGCGGTGTCCGGTCACCACGGGGTGGTCCAGCCACCTACAGGGTGGTCCGGCCACCTCGCGGGTTGGTCCGGCCACCTCGCGGTATCCGGCCCTTCCGGCGGTGGTCCGGCCTCCGACGTTGCCGGCCACCTCGCCGGTGGTGTCCGGCCCACCCGGACCGATGGTGGTCGGCCACCCTCCGGTGGTGGTTCCGGTCACGCCGAGGGGTGGTCGCCACCACAATGGTTGGTCGCAGCCAACTCCGGCGGTATTCTGTCACCTAAGGCGGTTGTCCGGTCACCATCGGTGGTGGTCGGCACCCCCCTAGGGTGGTTCCAGCTTTTTTTTTTTTTTTTTTTTTAAAAAATATTTTAATAATTAATATAATATTTATTATTTTTTCTCAAATATAATCACTTACTCAAATATTTTTTCTAACTATCCAAACATAATTTCAAAACCCCTTTTTTCTCGATATTTGTGAGTCAAAATAGAATCAAATAAAATCAAATTAAATTTGACACTCAAACGAGCCCTGAATTAGCCTCCTAGTGCATTCGAGGTGCTCGACCTCAATTTTCCAAAGTAAATTGATTATTAAAATTGAATGGATGATTTCATGTACTCCAATGGACATTATTATAATCCATTTACAATTCAAACCCAAGCCTACGAGTTGTTCCACAACTTACTCCACAGTAATAACAAAAAGCCCACTAACTCATATAACTAATTATGTAACCTAAAGTTTAATCCAAACCTTATTATTATATCCTTATAATATAATAACTAGCAACATTTTCTTTTAGATTTTTACTTAATGTAAGAATCAAATCACTTTTTTTTTTTATTCAAATAAATTCCATAATAGTTTTTCTCATATTTTCTTATACAATTTAAATATTATTTAAATTAGAGTAATAAGAGAAAAATGAGAAGAAAGATAAACTATTTAAATATTGTTTTAACAAATACTAGAAGAAAGAGAGAACTTTGCTTTTGCGGATGAAGTCCCCAAGAAGGGATGAAAGAAAAAGTTTTTAATATTAAAATAATGTTAAATGAACTATTTTTAATTTTCTAGATTAGTGATATAACTTTTGGTTCACTAAGAGCATTCCTCATTCGCGCTCCCTACTATAGGGATCATCCTTATACGTAGGGAGCCAAAAATAGATTTTTTGACCATTTTATTGCTCCACATCCGGCTCCCTACTTTGAGGAAAAAAGTAGGGAGCATGAAATGGCTCCCTACTAGTAGGGAGCCATTTCACTCCGCTAACTCTTCTTTTTTATAATAAAATATTAGTTTCTCTCTCATACTTTTTAATTTTTCCAATTTTATTTATTTTCCCTTTTAGAGAAAGAATTAAATTTTTTTTAAAATATTAATATTTAAATGAAAAGTCAAAGTGGATCTTTAAAGTAGGGAGCCGGATGTAGGTGTTTAGAAAAAGTGGCTCTCTAAAGTAGAAAAAAACTGATTTTACTCCCTACTTTGAGGATAAATATAGGGAGCGGATGAGAATGCTCTTAGTGTTTCTTAAATTTAGTGAACACTAAATAAAGCTGTGCTGAATTTTTTTTCCTAAATTTTTATTTACATCTAAGAAGGAAATGGGTTTTAAGGAAACTAATTGCTTCTTGTTTCTTGTTATATTTTTGTGCTTCTTGAGGCTTATGGTCAAATTTAATGAGATCCCTTTTTATTTAAAAAAAAAAAAAAAAAAAAAAAAAAAAAAAAAAAAAAAAAAACTGCGGATTTTATATGACAAGAAGGGGATTCCTAAGGCGTACCACCTTGTGTTATAATCTTCAATTTTATGGAAGATACAATTAAAACCTTAAGGAGTAAATCGATAAAATTTTATATCTTATAGAGTAATTTGATAAAAAGTCATACCTCAAGAACCTCTAGAGCATTTTTCCCGTTTTAAAAAAAATAAAAATCTTTTTTTTCCTTTTCTTCTCCCCTACAAAAATTACAAACCACATGATTTCACAAAAATGAAAGCAATTCCAGTGGTGACTCTGGACAAAAAGGGTTTCGCGCAACACAAGTGGCCCAAATGATCGACTTCAAAAGCCTTTTCTCCACGACATTCCTTTCCATCGTTGTATGAAACAAACTTGATGATCTTGAAAAGCTACTCTGGCGATCATGCATCGTCATTATATCTTGAAAATAATCTTCAATTTCTTAGCCAGATTCCGCTCGTCACTCGACAGATCATCCTGCATATTTTGAAGTTACAACGAATATCCATGAAGTAAACAAAATTGTGGGAGAGAATAGATTCAACCACTTACCCAATAAATAGCTTCAAGTACATCAAACGACCTCCTTGAGATGTGGCTCACAAGTTCATCCCCAACCTCAAAATGCCTGCCAAACATCTTTTGCTGCTCCTCAGAGTTGGAGCCAACTATCTGTAAAAGCACAAATAAAGCCAATATATTAGCCTACCTCCAACCAAGTGTAATCGTTGCATGACAAATTCTAAAGCATCAAATTTTACATTAAAAATCATGCTCAGTCCAGACAACCAGAGGATATTCGAACTCCAATTTTCTAGGTGAGAAGGATCACTCCTAATGCTATGTCCTTTAAATCTCATTATCTATCACAAAGATGATTTGTTTGTTTTAACGTAAAACCTTTAGTAGAAAAGGGGTTTTTTTTTTTGGTTTTTCTTCATTGTTTGGTATTACTGAAAATCTTGGTCAAAGCGAAAACATTTTCGGTTGACTAGGAAAACCTCATTTAAGTTGTGTAAAATGGTTTTCCTTTTTAATTTCAGTAAACTATTTTTTGAATTTCAGCTTCTTTCTTTTCGCACCCTCTTTCTCTCTCATTCTTTCTCTGCTGCCGTCAGAGGTTGCTACCTGCTGGAATCTGCCGGAGTCCACCACTGGACTTCGCCGACTGCCACAAGAGGTTGCCGAGCTATGTCACCGGAGGTCGCTGATTGTTGCCTGCTGTTGCTGATTTTCTGTATAAGGCAAACGCCGAAAATTATGTTCAGGAAAATAATTTTTTTGTTTTCTAACAGAAAACATTTTACGTCAAAACAAACTTAGCTTAAAAAGAAGTATCTTAGACAATTTGTCTAAAAAATCATTTTGGAAATGATGGTATGACCAATGATGTCCCCAATAGGGTGGGGGGCCTTGATGTTTAAGGACTTGGGGAAGATTAGGTCATTAAGATTTAATACTTAATGATGAAGATTTTGTGTAACCACTGATATTAATAAATGCTCGTTAGTGATTGCAGATGGAGATTTAAAAATGGTCTTATTTTTTACGAGCTTTTGGTAGCTACATCACCACGTTTTCAGATATTCCATGGTGTATATAATGGATCCATTCGATTCCAATAGGATAGACACAACCACCCCTTAAACTGACAAAGCATTCAATACTGCATCAGTGATTCAAACACATACCTTAAGTGCAACCTTCTGCCCTTTCTTTGCAATATCCACAGGTTTATGGTTATTTTCAATCGATGAAATTCGTCCAATATCAATGAAATCCTTTCCAACACAAATTGGAGTCCCAACCTGTGAAGAAAACAGATTGCATCAGATATGTACAAAAATATAAACCAAATACTTTCATGTACAACACAAACTCTAGGAGCATCTGATAATAAGTAAGCATTATACAATGATACTTCACAAACATTATAGTGTCCCCTAAACGAGAAAACATTACCTTGGCAAGTCCTTCGAGGACATCAACCCCCAATACAATTGAATCCTTCTTGTTGAAAATGCAGTTTGGTAAAATCTTAAGAACACACGGAAAGACTGCATCAGCAGCAGCTTCCTTCTCCTTTTCCTTGAGATTATCAATATAGGCTTTAAATTGATCAAAGAAGTGATATATGATATCAGCAGTAAAAATCTTCACACCCAGTTCATCTGCAAGTTCCCGGGCCTCTGGTGTAACTTTGACATCAAATGCCAGGATGGTAGCATATTCTTTTTTCTTTTGAAGCATTAGACTGCCCTTCATGACACATCCTTTTTATGCACAGGGCCTATGCCTATACCACTAACAGGAATGTTTACTGCTGGGGACTTCAAAAACTCCAGCAATGCTTCCAACGATCCTAAGGTAGATGCTTGTACATAAACTCCCTCACCACTCTTATCAATCCTGCTCATGACTGACTTCATATCTTCCATAGCTACTTTCTTAGCATCCTCTATATCATCGTCAGGTCCTACAAAGTAAAGACCAGTGCCAGCAATAGCATGCTCAAAGCCCTGCATTAAAATGCAGGACACAAGGAATCAGCAACTTCTTTCAAACGAAAGAACATTACTGAAACTCTCAACAAAGCTGAAATTAGGTTGGATTGGCCATGATTTAAATTTGTGCAAAAAATACCTGTGCTGTGATCTTTATTCCCATTGCAGCCTTGATTTCCTTATGGTGCAGATAAGTCCCCTGAAATCAGACCACTACTGAATCATCATCTAAAGCACTGCATAACTTATAGCTCTTGCTTAAACAACACAGGATATAACTTACAGTTAAATCTTTCATGCAGGTTATTTATAGGAAAAAGAAACCCTTTAGAAGCTATTTCAGTCAAGTAACACTACTTTGTGCAGAGAAATTATTGCAGATTACCTTCAAGACCTTGGCCTTCCGTGAGATTAACAATAATTCCAGTTGCAGTTTATTAACTTTGAATTGTTTTATTTAAAAGAGAACAACTAATCTCCTTAGGCAGTATGAAACTCAATAAAAGAAAGATTCATGTTCAAATCTTTTTTGTATGTTTTAGATAATTTTTGTTTGCTATACTGGAGTTTTATTTTACCAACCCAAGAACTACAAAAACTATGTAAATATGTGAAAAGAGACCATACCTTAACTCGGAGTTCCTTCATTGGATGGGGTGTCAATAAAGCTCGAATCGAGGTAACAATAGGCCCCTACAAAACAAGATTCATTTATAAGAATTTGAAAATTAGCATGAGACCATGTGGAAACAGGTTTAAGTGGCTTGCCTGCCATGCCGCAAACAACTATTTGATCTCCTTCATGAAGCACACCATTGATTAATACAACATCAATAGTTGTCCCATGACCTTCAACAACCTTGACCTCCAACATAGTAAACTGGCGCAAAATTTAACCACAATCAAATTTCCATACTATTACCTTGAAGCACTAAACCAAATGATAATCATGTGAAAAGACTGCATACCTGCATTTCACTGCTGTATGTAAGTTTCTCAACCATAGTTTTCTGTGTCCATTGAACTATTAACAATAACAAATCTAGGATGCCTTCCCCACTGTATTCACAAACCCAAAATATCAGGAAATTAGCATACGAAATTTTGAATATCAATATCACATTGAAAGTCCACAAGTTATACCTCCTAATAGCACTTGTAGGCACAATGCTGAAAGTTTCCCCCATTTCCTTATTTTTATAGTACAATTAAGTATTTAATCCCTGCTCCTTGAGCTGAGTGATAATCTGACAACAAACAAAAAGAAACCAAATGAATGAGTAATGAGCCAAACTGACAAGAATGAAGCAATGAGAAAAGGCAGAATTTATAAAACCTGAGTGAGCCTCATATTGAATTCATTTCGAACATCCTTTGATTGCTGCTTCGTGGCCTTCACAATTGGTGAATTGCGACATGCTTTCCAGCCATAGAGTCTGTCCACCTGCAGAAATAAAAAAACAAAAACAAAATCAATATTAACAAGAGGGAGGAAAACCAAATACCAAACACCAAAAGCAAATTAGATAATGAACCTCACCTTATTCAATGCAACAATGAATTCTGTATTCCTCATTTTCAAAAGATTAATTGATTCTATTGTTTGTGGCTCCAAACCATGCATAATGTCAACAACCAAAATTGCAATATCACATAAACCCGAACCCTGTGACCTTAAATTTGTGTATGATTCGTGGCCAGGGGTATCAATAACCAATAGCCCAGGGACCTTCAGTTTAGCATCAGCTTTCAGTTCCTTGGTTCTCTCACGTATGTTCTCAGCAGGAAAATATGTTGAACCAATCTGTTGAGTGATACCTCCAGCTTCACCTTCCTGGACATTAGTGCTACGTATACAATCCAGCAACTTGGTTTTACCAGAATCGACATGGCCCATGATGCAGCAAATCGGGGAACGAAGGTTATCTTCACTCACCAGTACTTCTTTTTTCAAGTCAGCATCTTTTCTGTGATTTTTTTCTGCAACTTCAACCTCCTGTTTTCTCTTATTCTCAAGATTCTGGGATGTTATTGGCTGGGAAGGAATGGTTTTCTTAGCAGCAACAGTTGGCTTGGCAGTTGCAGGAGGTGCCGTGGGTTGAAAAAAAATACAGAGCAATCTTACGAAATAATTCTATGCCTAGATCTTCCAAATTCAGAGACAGGTGCATAAACATACACAATGCAATCACTATTTTTATTTTTAATCATTTCTTGTTTATGGGTGGGATTTGTAACAAAGACATCTGCTAACTTGAGAAATTCAAGGCAATCCAATGAAAGCATAAATACAAAATTTTATGCTAAATACGCAGCGAAAAAATAAAACAATTTTAGGATTACCTCCAGCCATTATGCTCAAACTGAATCTCTAATGCAACAGCTCTTCAACAAGAATAACTCCACAAAAAGGGCATCAATTAAACAGAAAGTAAACTAAAATTATTGAGGCTCGGTAAATTTCATGCATGATGTAAGCTTTGGCCATATGTAGGTTGAAATTTTTTATTAAATTAGCATTGGTTAATTTAAATATAGTTACTTCATAGCAATTAAGTAGTTTTTTATTTTCCTTCGTTATTGCTGCTATTCCTTCTGGTTTAATTGATGGTACTTTTCACGTTCCAATGCTTAATGGTAACAATTTTTTTGACTGGAAAGAAAATGTGTTTTTGGATGCTTGAAACTCGATCTGGCACTCCATGTGGACGAACCACTTGTTGTCATGGAAAAAAGAATGTCACATGAGATTTCTAAATATGAACGGTAAGAGCGATCTAATCGCTTAAGTTTGATGTTCATGAGATCTCATGTCACTAAAGGCATTATGGGTTCTATCTCTGAATGCTCCAAGGCTAAAGAGTTCCTAAAGGCTGTTGAGGAACAATTTGTGAGTTCCGACAAAGCCTTGGCTAGCACCCTAATTTAAAGGCTATCAAGCAAAGCCTTTGACAGCTCTAAAAGTGTGCGTTAGCATATTATGGAAATGAAGGACATGGTAGCTCAACTCAAGTCCCTAGAGGTTTGAGATTTCTGAGTCATTCTTAGTTCATTTAATATTGAACTATCTCCCTTCTCAGTATGGTCATTTCAAAATATCATACAACACGCATAAGGATAAATGGTTAGTCAATGAACTCTTGACCATGTGTGTTCAAGAGGGAGAGAAATTGAAACATGAGTAACCAGAAGGTGTACACTTGGTTACTCGTGCTAAGGGAAAGACCAAAAAATGCAAGTTTGACCAAAACTTCAAGAAAGAAAACAAGGTGCCAATCAAGTATAATGGCAATAAGGAAACATGTTTCTTCTGCAAGAAGAAGGGGCACATGAAGAAAGATTGCTTGAAATATCTCAATGGCTCAAAAAGAAAGGTAAACTCATATCTCTAGTATGTTATAAATCTTTTTTTTGTTGAGTCTCCTTGCAATACATGGTGAATTGATAGATGGTCCTGGCATATCTGTACTATTTCTTTAAGGCATTAAATTCATATCTCTAGTATGTCATGAACTTAGGATTGATTGATGCATGAATATTTTTTGCTATAAACCAAAAACTATGTTCTCTTTTGGCGTGAGAACCTATATGTACTATTTCTTTTTTGCACATATACCTGCCGATCAATTAGCTAATACTATGGTCTTAATTAACTTAATTGTATGAAGAAATGTGCTTATAGAATAATCTACATATTAAATCATTTTGTATAATGCCTTATATATATGTATTATTTACTTCATAAAATTAAATATCACAGGAAGAAAAAAATAAGGAATCAAGTATGTGCGTGTTTTCCAACTAGTAAATAAATAAATTGTTACTGCAAAAAGGAAAAACATTAGCACATATGCAAACGAAAAGTAAGAAAAAGTTGAAGCTAAAATAGAGCCTAAAAAGAAAAGAAGTACATTTTGTCTATATAAGGTAGGTAATCTTGAAAAGCTCCTCATGGAACAGCGCCTCCTTAAGGAAGGTCTCCAATTCAGCAACTTTGACAAACCTCCACAACTTCAACAGCACCGGAACCCTTTTTTTGTGAATCATATCAAACTTTATTCCTTTTTCTTCTATACGATCTATCGTACTATGCAAAACCCTATTACCAACCATTTCATTCAAACCGTTTTCTTTTGGGAACATCTTCTTGTTCATCAGCAACAATACCATTGCTCTTGCTCTTCTTCTTTGAAAGTTGTCGACGACGACAATGATCCTCCCCGGAATCTTTTTCTCTTTCACTCCTTTTTCTGCGTTTAGAGTCCTTTCCTCACCCTTTTGTGGTATTCCTCAACCAAACGCATTGGTTTAGACTTAAGACCTAAACGAACTAAAGGACAGGCTTATTTGTAGTGATCACACCCTGCAGATATGGACCGTTAGATCATCTTGGCTTTGCATGTGAGAGCTTTCCGCTTCTTGAGGGTTGCATTTATTGGACAGATGGTCCGCGTAGAGTACTCTTCTATCTTATTGTAATACTCTTCTATCTTATTGTAATATTGGGAAATTCAAATATAATTAGGATATAGCTAGATTGCCTTTCTAAATTTGCCTAAACAAAAAAATAAAAAACATTTTATCTAAGGAATGCCACAAAGGGGTGAGGAAGGACTCTAAACGCAAAAAAAGGAGTGAAAGAGAGAAAGATTCCGGGGAAGATCACCGTCGCTGTCGACGGCTTTCAAAGAAGAAGAGCAAGAGCAGTGATGTTGTTGCTGATGAACAAGAAGATGTTCCCAAAAGAAAACGGTTGAATGAAATGGTTGGTAGTAGGATTTTGCAAAGTATGATAGATCATATAGAAGAAAAAGGAATAAAGTTTGATATGATTCACAAAGAAAGGGTTCCGGTGCCGTTAGAGTTGTGGAGGTCGGTCAAAGTTGTTGAATTGGAGACCCTCCTTAAGGAGGCGTTGTTCCATGAGGAGTTTTTCAAGATTACCTACCTTATATAGACAAAATGTGCTTCTTTTCTTTTCTTTTTAGGCTCTGTTCCATCTTCAACTTTTTCTTACTTTTTGTTTGCATATGTCCTCATGTTTTTCCTTTTTACAGTAACAATTTATTTATTTACTGTTGGAAAACACGCATGTGCTTGATTCCTTGTGTTTTTTTTATTTCCATGATATTTAATTTTATGAAGTAATAAATATATATATATATATATATTATATAAAAGGCATTATACAGAATGTTAATATGTAGATTATTTTATAAGTACGTTCCTTTATACAATCAAGTTAACTAAGACCATAGTATTAGCTAATTGATCGGCATGTATATGTACTAAAAAAAGAAATAGTACAGACAGGTTATCACGCCAAAAGAGAACATATTTTTTGGTTTATAGCAAAAACTATTCATAGTGGATTGATTTATGTTAATTATTCTTAAGTCCATGCATCAAGCAATAATTTATACCAAACAATATAAATCATAAAAGAATATTACTAAGTTCATGCATTAAAAATAATTAAATATTGGACAATATGATTATAAATCATAGGAGGAATAAAATTTTAACACTAAAACGTAAAAGGAAGCTAACTTCATGGTCTTGAGTTGGCCCTCATGAACCCAGAGAATCGAAGTTTACACCACAACCATGATGCCCCTTTTGTTTTTTATTTTACAAACCGGATCGGGCCTTGAATTGGGTGAGCCCAATTTCGGGTCAGGTCAATGCTATGCTGGATTGGGCTACTGTATGAGCGGATCAGCTTACTGTACTAGGTTGGGTCACATCATTGGCCTGCTTTCTCAATTGGACCCTGAGGTCCACTGCCCACTCTGGCATAGGCTGAGTCGATTGGGTCAGCCCACTTATTTGACTCAATTTTTATATATACTAGTGGGGAGAGCACATGCAATGCACATGCGTGGTTCTCGTTGTTATATATTACTATAATTGTTAATATTCTAATTTTAAATTATAGAATAGATTTAATATTTAAATTATACTAAAAGAAAATGAAAGATAGTTAATTTAGATTGCAAACATATGTCATTACTTCAAATCAAAGGGTATTGAAAATGTATAGCATATTCATGTTCATGATGCTTATCTCAACCATTCTATAGGCACATAAGATTGTAATTCCAGCAAATGTTTCTTTATTAAAATGTATCATAGACCTTGAAAAGCTATGAAGTTAAGAGTAAACCAAGTTGCCATGAATAATAAAACTTTAAAAGCATGCATGTATGAATTATCACCATAATAGTATATCTATTTTTATATTTCCTTTTTAATAGTTATAATAACCTGTACATAAACACTAACAAGAGTGTAGAGTCCACCACATATAAGTCATCTAAGAATTCTCTTCATTCAAGAATATCATTTTACAAAGATAAAGTTAAATATTCAGATAAGAGATAATATTGAGTTGTATTGAATTTCAATTTCTTTGTATTTATCAGTAGCTATAAGGTATACACATTCTCTTTTGTTTTCTTTAAGTATATCATATTTATTCAATTTATAGTTTAA